>CM040618.1:112420353-112457860 GCA_022817965.1 Solanum lycopersicoides
AATTAACTCATAAAAAAGTAGTCCCTTCAAATTCTTAGGCGTGCATATTAAAATACTGTGCATTATTTATAATGAAAATTAGTTGTCAGAATTAATTACTCATTAGCACTTCATTTATGTTGTCAGAATTAATTATCATTAGAATTAATTACTCATTAGCACTTTATCCACTTATTTTTTAATAATTTTTTAATAACAAATGCTTTTAATAAATTATAATTAACAATATAATTACTAATTAATGCTATAGAGTGAGATATTAAATGCTACAAAATGAAATTGAAACTCTAATGCCATAACTTGATATAATACTACATATTATGCTATTTCAAATTTACACTCTTTAATTTTACATTAATCTTGTAATTTGAAATGCATAATTAATTTTATATTTCTTTAATGTTTAATCATGTAACAAATACTATTACACTTATTTTAGCATGATTTAGTACTTTAAATTATTATCATTTTTTCAATGATTTGCAATATTTATTTATATGGAATTTCATTATTACTTATATCGAATATTTTTGTGTCACCAGTTATCTCATATTTTGTGTTATTTCTTAAGAAACACTTAGATAATTGTATTTTGGTTGGACTAAGAATATTTGAAGCACAAGTTAATTATTATCTTTGTGTGCATATTTTCCCGAAAAAATCCCAAAACCTGAAAAATCTGAGATTTATTAGTTTGATTTGATTTAAAAATTTAAAAACTCAACACATTGGTTTGATTTGGTATTGAAAAAGCCGAACCAATGAGGTTGAAAAAAACAAAAAAAACCGAGTTGTATTAGTTTAATTTGATGAAAAAATTAAAAAACTCGACACATGCTTTGGTTGGTATTTGAAAAGCCAAACCAATGAGGTTGAAAAAAACAAGAAAAACCGAGTTGTATTAGTTTAATTAGTTGGTTATAAATTTAAAAATTCCATATAAATATTTTGATTGTTATTTGAAAAAACCCGATCAAACCCGATCATGTTAGCCCCTATTTATTACGACCTTCATTCGCCAAAAAGTCGATACAATTGTTTGCCTCTTTCCAAAAATGCAATAATAATGGCATTATTGTTTTAATCCCTCTGTTTAAAAAAAAATGACCTCGTTTTCTTTAATCTGTTTAAAAAAATGATCTTTTTTTTTGTAACATTTTAATTTTAACTTTCTACTTGGCACATTAAAGCGAGAGGATCAAGGACAATTTTGTATATTCGATCTAACTTAATTTATTTTAGAACCACATAATTCAAAAATCTCCTTTATATTTTTAAACTTCGTATCAAGTCAAACTAGATCATTCTTTGTCAGACGGGAAAGTAGTTCTTTTCACTTTACCAAAAAAATAAAAATAAAAATAAATATAAAAAGTGGAGTAGTTAACAACTTTATTTACGTCACTCTTCCTTCAAAAAGAAAAAGGGATAAAAAGACCATTTTGGGCAAGAAGTTCAATTCCTAGTAAAGATTTGGCCCGTGTTTCTCTTTCCAATATTTAAATACAAGAAGTTATGGTGGCTGTGGCACTGTGTAAAATTGAGGATTGCTATTTTTAAAAATTTCAATCTACTCTAACCACTATTTATTTATTTTCAAATGCTTAGGACATATTTTTAACACAAATTATATAAATTACATTACAATTAAATATATAAAAATTGATCAAAGTAAGCATAAAAGGTAATATATGTTAACGTATAAAATATTATATGCCATCATTTAAAATGATTTGTCCTCAAGAGTAATAAAATTCATATATATGCATGATAAAAGATTTGAATAACTTGTCAACATATTTGCATTGACTTTTCCGATAACTTATTTAATAGAGTAATTGTAACACTGTTATTGATTCTCAACTTTCATATTTGATAATACATAATAAAAATAAAAGTTATTTATATGACAATCTCTTATTCGTTCGAATAAATCGAACAAAGATAACATACATCGAATCATTTATCTACTTTCATAATATAAAACAAAAAATATTGAACAGGTAAATGATAACTTCGATTGTTAGATGATAACTTGCACTATTCAATTGATATTTTAAGATAAATTGTGAGTTTGAAAAAGAATTTAAGATCAGAGAAATTGAGGCACTTAAAAAAAATTAAAATAAAATAAGTATATATTTTTAAAACAAACGCAGCTGGATGAGCAAAAAAAAGAAGAAGTTATATGGTAGGTTGTTACTATCTTGTATAATTACTTGTTCCCATTCCATTTTAATTTACGTAATGATATCTAATTGAACACAAAATTTAAGAACTAAGATAATATATTTTCTTTAAAATTACAATATGAAATAAACTAAACATATTCATCATCAAAGATAGAGTTGTTGACTCAATCCAATCCTAACGGGATTAGAGAGTTAAATGGATTGGGATGGACTGACCCTTTTAATCAAAAGACATATATAAAAAATGCTCAAATCAATCATAAGTGGACCACAAATTGAGACAGATTGACCCTTCAATCAAAAAAGGGATAACATTTTTCTCTTGGAAAGAATACGAACGTTGATGTTCGATGAACACGACATCAATACAAACATAAATTCATTCATGAATTACACATGCTTTAGTGAATATTTACAAAATAAATACATAATAGCCAAGATACAACACTCAAAAGATTCATCCGAGCGAAAAAAATATTACATGATTATTTTTTTCATAAACAAGACAATAAAGGAGAAGTGAAAAATTAGACATAAAAACAAAAGTAAAAGAGGTCAAAAATTCATAGACATAATTGAATAATAAACTTGAGCTAGTAAGAAATTTTAATGGGCTAATGACCCTTTAATGTAAAAGATATGTAAAAATTATAGTCTTGATTTTATATTGATATTTTAAAAATATTTATTGACAAAAATTTTAACAAATAAAGCACTACTTAAAAATATGTATGATAAATATTTTTAAAATTCACAATTCACGGGCTGACCTCTGAGGCTTACGGGTTGGGCCTACGAGACCAACGGGTCAAATGAGGCTGGGCTAAAAAGTTTCATTCCTAAATGAGCTAAAAAAATTGAACCCTAACCATTTAATTCAAGAATTGGGTTGGACCAGCCTAGCGGGTCAAACCCATTTTGACAACTCTAATCACAGATCATCTTTTTTATAGGTCTTCACCTTCTTTTGTTCTAGAGTTTTCTTGAGATTCTATGTAGATTCTTTAATTTCATAGTTATCATTATTTCTATTTTGGGCCTCCAACTTCAATCCATAAGTATTTTTATCAATTTTTTAAAAACATTTATAATATTGTATTATAATTATAATATGCGATTATACATTAAAGATTTCAGTTCATATGTTGTTAATAAAGAAATTAACAATTAGAGACGTCAGTATAGATGTTATTAATAAAGAATTTAACTATAAGTTTATAGTAAGTACTATATTTGAAAAAAATATTTTGTACATTTAAAACTTAATACGCGAAATAATCACATTATTAAATTATATATATGTGGATCTATAGAACCTATTATCACAAAATTTTCAGAATAAATGATTGATTTTGAAAAAATATGATCATTAAAGCTGAAATATCTTGACTGAAATAAATGATTACTTTTAAAGTTATTATTTTTTACATAAATCTCTACACATTTGTATTCGATTACTAGGTAATAAAAAATTTAACCCCAAAATTAATCTTTAGTGATAATGAATCTGAATTTAAATGTTTTCTTCTTATTGTCAAAAATAATATTCACAATATATCTCATTTAATGAAGTACTAAAAATTTGTATGAAATTGAGATTTTTTGCTAGCATTGTATTAAATTGTTAACAGATTGTCGATGAAACATCGAAAGTCCTCCCAAAAACTTAGGTTTTCCATCTTTTCTAATGCATTTTCCTCTTTGATTGCCAACAATTTTACTTTCCTGTTTTAGTTGTTTCACAATTTTGACATAGATACTATACTTCTCATATGTGCATTGAGTTGTTAGTTTTGGATTTTAGCTTCTATTTTGAAACTTCAACTATTTTTCAATAATTATCATATTTTATTCGATTAACAGAACAATATTTTAAAGATAAAACAAGATATGTGTAATAGGAGTTGATATAAATATAGGAAATCAAAAAATAAAATCGAATTAATTTGTTTCTTTAGTTTTTTGGTTCGGTACCGGTGTTATTTTCTTGAAAGTTCGGTACTTCAGTTCGGTGTTTAGTGTAACTTAGTAGAGCCGTCGATATGGGCTAAGCTTATTGGGCTAGCCGGCCTAACCCGAGATTTAATAGGGTTGTGCTAAGATTTTTGGAGCTCATTTAAGAAAAGGGTTATTTAGCTTGACCTGGATAAGTCTGTTGATTTGTGGGACTTGAAAAATATCGGTAGAGTCGGTCCGTGGGCAAATAAAATTAATTAAAAAATATAATATAATATTAAAATTTAAAATTAAAGAAAGTCCAAACTCAAAACAATTAAGTTAATATTTCTATTTAAATATTATAAAGATAATTTTATTTGTGAATTTGTTTAAGAAGTAGTAACGTTAACATCATGTAATATTGATTTGTCAATATTTATGTTAATATTTTTTAATTATAATTATAATTTAATTTAATTTAATAATTACTAAAAAAATATCATTTTAAAAAAGTGGGTTGACCCCGGCAAGCCTGTAGCCACATGCTTGTGCGTTGGGCCGAACATTTTCTTGTCCACACAAAAAAGTGTTAGCCCGGCCTGACCTGTAAAATATTAAAGTTTGTATGGGTTAGCTCGAATGGAGTAGACTATCTCATATTGACATCTCTAAATGTAAGTATCTCAAAACTTCGGTGTGTGTGTGTATATATATATATATATATATATATGGGCATTCTCTTAACTAAAAATTAAAAATTCAATCAACAAAATCATTCATGAACAAATCAAAAAAATACCAAATGTACAATTCAATAGTTAACTTGCAACGTTAATTTTCAAGAGAAACTCAAACATATATCTACCAATGTACACTATGTAAAGGTACCATCTTCATACTTGTTTTTTTGATAAATTGTTGGAGGCACAACGTTCTCGACAAGAAAAATATAGTCTTTTTAGTTAGCACAATAAGTGTTCCGCGGTAATACAAATCATTCCTTAACATAGTTTTAAATTTCTAAATATCTTATATTTTATCATTATTTTATTTTTCATTCACTACGAAAAATCGAATCGAATTAGTTTAATTTAATATACGTGCACACTTTTTAAAAACCGAAAATCAAATAGAAAATTGATAATACCAAATCAAAAAATTGAACGCCACCCCTAAATTATGTGACCAATGGCGTAGCCATAAATTTTACGAAGGGTGTCCAGAAATCATACACAACTACATTTTTTCTTTGGCTGAATGAGTGTATTGTAAAAGTTTAAAATTAGACTACATGATATACAAAAAAAAAAGTATGTATATACATGAAAAATGAGGAAAAAGATGAAAGGTGCCTTAGAAAATTTAAAATTTTAACTACATAATATACATGAAAAATTGAAAAAAGAGGGAAAAAAATTGAATTAGAAATTTTAAAAATTAAACTACGTATATACAAGAATTTAAAAAAAGTATGTTAATACATGAAAAAATTAAAAAAAAGGGGAAAAAGATGAAAGGTGCTCTAGAAATTTTAAAAATTTAACTACATAATATACATGAAAGTTTTTGAAAGAAACGTAATATACATGAAAAATTTTAGAAAAAAAAGGGCTTAAAATTGTTGTTAACGAGATTTGAACTCACAGCAAACTCATAAAAGTTTCGCTCTTTCAAGGCACCTTATACCATTAGGCTATAACACCTTATTGTTTTATGAATGTCCAAAATATATTATTTATCATTTTATATAATATTTTACTTGTATATATGATATAATTTCTCGATAAAGGGTGTCCAACTATATGTATATGGATGCAAATCAGCATGTCAAATTCTTTATAATATAATTTTTAAGATTATGAGATATAGATACATATGTAGAAATTCGACTAAAAAAATAATTAAGAACTTAAAAATATAGCTTTAAAAATATATATAAATATGAGACATTTGTGGAAAACTAAATTAGATGCTTCAAACATAGTATTTGGATCAATGTTATAATGTTACTTGTTATTTAAATAAATATTTTATCTATTTTGACATTCGTTAGTATTTTAGGTATTTTTTATTTTTAATATATAATTTTTAATGAGCTTTCAAATTTATAAGGGTCAGGACCTGGTATAATTTTAACTGAATTAGTAAACTAATTTAAATTGAAAAGTTTCATTTAACTAATACTCTAGTTTTGGTTTTATTTGTATTTGGTGGATAGTCTGATATACCCTTATATTTGTATCAGCTTGTATTCTGGACCCTTTTACTTAATCATTTGTCAACTGAATTCTTAAACTCAATTAAAATGAGACTTTTAAGCATCTTCAACCATGTGTGTAGCTCACTTTCCTTTACATAAATGACATGTCATATACACATCATATATACTAGTATCATGTCATAATTATTTTAAAAAATTATTAAACGAATTTTTTTTTTAATAAAAGGTAATATACACTCTTCATACGTTAATAAATATTCAAAAAATTTTATATGTTAACCAAAATTATTTTATACGAAAGGTAACCAAAATTTGATTCTCCATATAAAATTTTAATAAAAGGTACTGTTCATATGTTAAATTAAATTCTATATAAAGTATACCCTTCATATAATTACCCAATCAAACTTATATCATTTTTTGAAGTAGACACCTTAAGTTTGTGAAAGTTTTATTATCCCATAAAATTATTTTCAACAACAATAAATACACCATTTTAACAGCACTTGCAGTCTCATTGTCAGCGAGTGTGTCTCACCCCAAATAAAATAATTAAACTTTATTTTTTTTTCTGGTCCTTTAATAAAGAGCTGAGTAAAACCAGACGCTCAAAACATTGATCATTCGCTTTTTTATCTTAAGCATATTATGCATAAATCATGATGGAAGATAACATTCTCAATCACAAGAAAATATTTAGAAATTTCATTGCAGATGTTCGTAGAACTTTAAAAGTGGCTGATAGAAGAAGCTTCATCATTGGAGAACTTCATAGTGGCAGCTCAAATGGCTTCTAATGACCTTTATCGATCTATCAATTTATGGTACTCTAAATGTTACAGACGTATATTAGTCTTTACAACTGAAGGTGTATTTTTCAACTCATTCCTATTTGGCGTCCCTAAAATTGACTAATCCGATTGTTGGGTACTTAGAGCAAGGAAAAAGCAGTGAATTTGTAAACAAATTTTTTTGGTTGATATAGAAAAGAGACCTTTTGAGAATTCGCCAAACTTAAGAAGTTCATATGACATCTCACAGAGGTTTATAGATCGAATTAATGAATTGACAAGAGAGAATTGTTTTTTGGCCGAGCATGGAGAGTTCTTCAATGGTCATCAATGGAGATATGTGAAAGATGGAAAGTGATATATTTAATAAAGAAAAGAAATTTTTAATTGGTGATGCCACGTGGCAGTAAAGTACTGGTTTAGGGGTTAATTTTGCCCCATTCACGCGCCTCTCAAATTTGAGATTGCACATGCTCTGAAAATGAGTTAAAAGGGTATATTTATCATGATTAAAAATAGTTTCATGGGGTAATAGGACCCCCGCAAACTTAAGGTGTCTACTTCAAAAAAGGTTATAAGTTTGATGGGATAATTATGTATTTTCTCTTTTTTTTTTAATAAATGTTAACACTAAAATTGTTAGTACCATCTAATTCTCTCCATTTCATTGTTTACAGCCAAAATCAATCGAAGAAGCCATCGTTGCCTCGTCGACACTTTTATCGGTGAAATCGTATCTATTCTTCCTTGCCTATCTTCATCTTCGCCGCATACCATCACTATTTTCCTTTCTATCTCCAACCTCAACAAAATCAATAACCTGAGCTACCTCACTATTAGATCTGGCCGAGAAACTTCTTCGCAGTCATGACCTCACACCCACACCCACACCCACCTCGCAGAGAAACCTGAGTTACTTTTGCATCAAGAACCTTCCTAAGAAAAATAAAATAACAACCAACAAAATCCAAGAAAAGTATCAAAACCAAGCAAAAACATAAAAAATGATTGGGCAAGGGATGAAAATTGTTGAAAAGATGGGATAATGGTTGAAGAAGAATAATTTTTTTAAATTAATTGTTTTTAAACAATTTATTTCTTTTATAATTCTAATAATTTTTAAATAAAAAATCTTGCTCTTTCGCTTAAAGGAGCGTGTAATTACACATTTTTGTCAACTCAGACATTCTAATGACACATAAGCTTGGTCAATGGTCAGAATTATTTTTTTAAAATCGTGTTTCATTGAGTCTAAGAGTACAATTGACAAATGATTTAAAAAGTACAAGGGTCTATCAAATCATTTCATCTTTTTATTTTTGGTAAAAAAGACTCCAAGGTAAGGGTGTACATAACCGGGTTGATTCAGATTTTTATATGTCAAACCAAATTATTTGTGTTGGATTTTTTAATTTATAAGCCAAACCAAACCAATAAAATTTGGGTTATTCAACCTTGTTTTTTTGTTTTTTTTTGGATTTTCTGTAAAGTATTCATACAAACATATAATTTACTCGTATTTCAAATATTTCTTTACTACTACCAAAATACAACCATCTAGGGTGTTTCTTAAAAAAATAACACAAAATATGATATGATTAATGACACTAAAATATCTAACAAAAATAATGAGTAATGAAATTGCATAAAATAAATACTAAATGATCATAATTCAAAAGTATTAAATCATGCTAAAATAAATTTAATAAGTATTAGTTACGTGGCTAAATATTAAAGAAATTTTAAAATTAGATTATGTAGTTTAAATGTTTAAACCAATGAAAAGCTAAAGAACTAATATTCAATATTATTGTCATTCTTAGTGTTAAATTGAATTTTTTTTGTGCATTGATATTAATTATATTTTGATTTAAGCTTTATTATAATTACCAACATCTGTGGACTATAATCTTTATAAACTTGAAATAGTATATTAAAAGATAAAACTATGAAAAGTATAAGAAAAATATTTAAAAATTATATCAAAGTAAATATTTTTATGTATAAAATAAAATTTTAAAATTATATATATAATACCGAGTTGATTTGGTCTTGCGTTGATTTTTTTAGTTAAAATCAACCCAATCTTTTCAACACCAAACCAAGTCAAATCAAACACTAGTCAAAAGCTTTTTCCAAATTTAACACAATTTACGATTTGATTTGATTTTTGATTTGATTTTGTACACCCTATACTCCAAGGGCACAAGTCTTTTACTCATATCCTGTCCAAATATGGTCAATTTACTCTGGCCCAACATTCAAAACCAAATCCGGCCCAAAACCATGACTGACCCGCCCCACACTATTTCTTCAGACCCCCAGGCGCCCCTCTTTCTCCATTCAGACCTAGAACGCAGCAGCCCTAAAAGACGAAGACCCTAGTTCGGTGCGGCATCTCTTCTCCCTCGCGAATTCATACACTAAGCCGTGATTAGCACGATTTCTTGTACCACTCAAAGATTGCAGAAACTCTTCGATGGTATTCTGTTCTAAATTACCAGAAACTGTGTCTCACTGCGAGTCTGCGACCAACGACATTGCCTGACTTCCACGATTTCTATTGACGGCTTTGCAATATCTCAATCTTCTCTTTCCAGTTTCAATTGGTAAGTTTTAATTTTTTGAATTTTAGTGTGACGATTTATGAGTTCCATAAAAATATAGTGATTTCTGTTCCATCTAGTGGAGTGACTTGTATTGTTACCTCCTCTGCCTGAGCCCTGATATGAATATTTTGTTAGATCGTTTCTCTGTAGAAGTTGATATGTATCCCGTAGTTAATAGATATTTTGGCAAAATTTTCTCTTTTCAATGGTGGCAGTGACACACAATGGCATGGGATGACTATATGTCTGTTGAATGAGATATAAGATACATGATACATAATTATATATACATGATACTTATAAGTTACTGTATGTGCATGATACATAATAGTGACTTAATGACAAATTACACACAATTTATCAGGAACATATCATTGGATTTTGACATTGACTTGGGGTCCACCCTTATTAACAGAAACACCAACATCATCATTAGCTACACTCCTGCATCGTCAATGACTTAATGTTTACCATTGTCAACAGAAACACCAACGTCATTCTCAGCTACACAAACTATATTAAGAAAATACAAACACAAGCCCCATATAGTATTCTGCATTGACTTCTTCTGTTGGTGCATGATTAATTGATAGGAAATGTACTACTTGTGGACAATTTGACGAGAAGGAAGAGAAGAAACTAAAACCAGAAAAGACCAAGTGGAAAATATTTCATAGCACTGAGCAACCTGTGAATCTTTTGGTAAAAATTGTTTCAAATCTTAATTATGTTCAATTAAAAGATTTTATGCAGAGGTAGAAAATCCTTCCTTTATTCTTTCTTATCTAACTATCAAAACAGAGATAGATCAACTTTACTCTAGCTCTACCTCTACCTCTAAATGAGACCCTTCTCGCCAACATCTCCCTGAAAAATCCAAAAGTATAGCAACTTACACACTGTGAGTAAGTTCCAATTACCCCATCATGCCATTCAGTGGCACAAAATGAATTCATGATAAGATACTGCTATTCATTTTCAATATAGAACCATATATACTTTGACTCTATTCAAAGAACTCATATTCTAACAAGAACTAGAAAACTTAAACATAATAGAATTGAGTAAAATCACTACTTTAAAATCCTAAACAACAAGAACCCAAGGACATGGCCTTGCCATCAATGAAGTTGGTTAAACATCATGGGTCCTAGGTTTAAAATTCCTAAGGAAAAAAATAGTAAGCGATTTCTTTCCATTTGTTCTAGTCTTAGTGGATAGAGTTCTCCAGTACCAACAGATTGCGGCACAGGAGTACACACCCACTCTCCTTCCATAACATATTTGATTGTCGGATAAAAATCCGACAAACTTCCGTTATTGTACCTTATTTTGGCCTCTTTCTAGCATTTCCATACTTTATACTTCATGAATTAAGAAATTACAAAGCATCTCTGGTTAACATCTTGGCAGGATATATCTTCCGATAATGCCAACTCCTTCAGGCACATCATAACCCTTAATTTTACTGTTTTCTTAACGCTGTTATTGGGTTTAATAAGTGTCTCATGAAAGGTAACCATTTTCTTCTTTTGGTAATTTCAACAAACTATTAATGAACCTTGAGATCAATTATCCAACATGACTCTTTCATAATATCCAACCTGAGATCAACGTTGTTTGAAATACTTATTGTCAGAGAAAACCTAGCTTACCCTTAAATCAGTATGGATTTTGAGATTGCCAGAGAACTACGCTGAAACTTATAAGATAATTTAATTAGTCATTGAAGTTCCTTTATCAAGCTTACTAGCCCCTCAAATTTCTTATCAACCTGTGAATAAAAAACAAATTTAGAGACAATATAAAATACATTAAGAGTAAATAAAATTAAAATAATTAACTTACGTAATTTTTCAAATGATTTTTCAATTCTGCAATATCTGAAATTACATAGTTGACTTTCTGAACTTGTGCAGAACCATGTAAATCAGCAGCCGGGGTCGGGGGCACGTTTGATTGATCAGGCTGACTTGGTTCTCAAACCTTTGTTTTATGTGTATCCACTTTTTTTACTTTTTTTTTGAGGGGTAGTTGAGGTGATGTATCAGACACTTTAGAATATCTCCTCAAAAACTATTCGGGAGGTCTGATGGAGAAATCATCAAAATGATTTTCATCATTCAGTTGTACTACTTTGGGATTTATAGCTGATAAGGGGGTGACGAAAGTGGAGCATGTTCAACTTTAACTAAGTCAAAAGCTTCAAGTTCCTTGCCGTTGTTGGGACAATGTTTGAACATGTATTCTGGAATAACAAAATAATTTAAATATTAAAACACGACATAATGTATCACAACACAGAAAATAATTAGGACACGACATAATGTATCACAATACAACAAATAATGATATTAAAAAGACAAACTTGCAACCTTTAAATTTCACAATAAAAAAGGATTCAATGTCACCTCTTGAAAAATGCATAAGCATTTCAATTTTGTCTTATCAGACCAAATTCTCCAATTGCACACTCTTGGGATGAAAAATCGTTCTTTGACATCAATTTCAAGATTTAACTGGGATGTACATTTGTATATACATACGTTAAGTGCATATGACATTCCATATAATCGATATAACTTTTTGCTAATATTGAAATCCTGTCTAAGTGAAATGGTGAGCTTTGAGAATGAAATTTCCCCCCAATGACAATCTCGATATGTACCATCTTCAATCATTAGAAAATCCACAATAGATATTGATGTATTATCAGTTTGAGCCAAGACGAATGTATGAATAAAGAACAATATAGACATTTGGAGTGCATCCTGATTGTTCTCCCAGTTACCCATCTTAAACCGTTGGACTAGTTGATTCTTTCTAATACTATTCACTGCACCAGGAATATACTTCTGAAATAACATAAAAGGACTTGATTTTGGGTATTCAAAATCTTTGGTATTGCCTTTGACTTTAAGTCCAGTTATTATTGCAAATTCATTTATATCAAATTTCAGGATACAACCATTTGCATGTCTAATATGCAACACATTAGAGTTGTCTTGTACCAACTCTAACAACAGCAAACACTTAGTGATTTGACCATGAAAATTACATTTAGAAATATCTAAAAGGGCCCAAATATTGTAGCCCTAAACAGTTGAAAATACATACTCCCCTATAGACTCTTGAAATTCTTCAGAAAATTATTGTTAAAATAGACTGCAAATCTAATTGGATGTGTTGGTATCTTTTTTATCTTGTACTTGAATATCTGTAATTTTTTTTAAAAAATAATACAATTTGTAATGATATTCAATATACATACTAAATAAAACAATAAATTATTGTCTCATACATAAAATACGAATTTTCAATTGTATGATACATAAATGTCAATATAACTTATTACCAAAACATCATGCATTATACATAACATGATACATTTATTTAGATAAGCATATAAAAACAAGGGTTTTATAACACATACACTAACAATCTAAAATCGATATGTATCAAACTAATATAGAATTTAGCATGTATCAATTTTTAACCCAAACCACTAAACACTAAAACACATTTAATTCATGTATCATTAAATAGACTTAACACTAAAACACACTAAATCGATATGTATCAAATGTACCATAACCTCACAATAATTTTAAGGAAGAATAAAAAAGACATATCCTAAGCAATACGAGTCTAGAAATAACGGTTGCTGATTTTTTTCTCTTTTTTTGGGATATTTTTGCAACTTTTGATTTAGAGAATTCCGAAATATCTTTGTTTGTCTCCTTCCTCAAATTCAAAGGATCATGAAAATACTTTTTTCTATTTTCTGCCTGACCCTCTTCATCAGAATCATATATCTTCAGATTTGTATTAGAATCCATATGTATGAGACAGAAAAACGATGAACAAAAGTATATATCAAAGTAAAACTGACAAACGTTCAGATGGAGTAAGAAGAAGACGAAGTATCAAAGAAGAAGACGATGTATCAGACAGATTTCATAAAGTTAAATTTTGAATTTTGAAATTTAAAATTGAAGACTATTGTTTGAAATTGTTTGATTGAGAGAGAAACAGTTTGAAATTCAAATTGGATATTGAGTGTAACTGAAAAGATAATTGAGTGTAGTTATGGAGAAAAAAGAGACAGATAATTGAGTGTAGTTATGGAGAAAAATAAGGCGTGACTTATGGACGGATGGAACGTGTGTGGAGAAAATAGAGTGCTAAGTATCTACTAGATTACAATTACAATAGAAATAAGGGATTTAAGTAATTTTTAAAAAAAGTAGGAAAAATTAGATAATAAGAAACTTAAAGTTGTGTATTTAAGTTATTTTTCCAAACTTTCCTCCATACACGTTTCACCCGTCCATAAGTCACGTTTCTCCATAACTACATTTAATTATATAACTCATTTTTCTCCATAACTACACTCAATTATCTTTTCAGTTACACTCAATATCCAATTTCAATTTCAAATTATTTCTCTCTCAATCAAATACATTTCAAACAATAGTCTTCAATTTTGAATTTCAAAATTTAAACTTTCTGATATATCGTCTTCTTCTTACTCCATTCGAACGTTTGTCAATTTTACTTTGATATTTACTTTTGTTCGTCGTTTTTCTATACCATACATATGGATCCTGATACAAATCGAAAGATAGATGATTTTGATGAAGAAGGTTGGGCAGAAAATAGAAAAAAGTCTTTGCATGATCTTTTGAATTTGAGGAAGGAGCCAAACAAAGATATTTCGGAATCCTCTAAATCAAAAGTTGCAAAAATATCCCCAAAAAAGAAAAAAAAATCAGCAACCGTTATTTCTAGACTCGTATTGCTTAGGATATGTCTTTTTTATTCTTCCTTAAAATTATTGTGAGGTTATGGTACATTTGATACATATCGATTTAGTGTGTTTTAGTGTTAAGTCTATTTAATGATACATGAATTAAATGTGTTTTAGTGGTTTGGGTTAAAAATTGATACATGCTAAATTCTATATTAGTTTGATACATATCGATTTTAGATTGTTAGTGTATGTGTTATAAAACCCTTGTTTTTATATGCTTATCTAAGTATATCATGTTATGTATAGTGTATCATGTTTTGGTAATACGTTATACTGACATCCATGTATCATGTAGTTGAAAATTGGTATCATGTATTAGACAGTGATTTGTTGTTTTATGCAGTATGCATATTGAATATCATTATAAATTGTATGATTTTTAGAAAATTACAGGTACTCAAGTACAAGATAAAAGAGATACCAACACATCTCATAAGGTTTGTTGTCCATTTTAACAACAATTTTCTGAAGGTTTTTCGAGATCTATAAGAGAGCATGTATTTCAACTGTTTAGGGCTACAATATTTGGGCCCTTTTTGGATATTCCTATATGTAATTTTCATGGTCAAATCACTAAGTGTTTGCTGTTGTTAGAGTTGGAAAAAGGCAACTCTAATGTGTTGCATATTAGACATGCAAATGGTTGTATCCTGAAATTGGGTATAAATGAATTTGCAATAATAATTGGATTTAAAGTCAAAAGCAACACCAAAGATTTTGAATATCCAAAATCAAGTCCTTTTATGCTATTTCAGAATATTTTCCTGGTGCAGTGAATAGTATTAGAAAGAATCAACTAGTCCAACGATTTAAGATGGGTAACTGGAGAACAATCAGGATGCACTCCAAATGTCTATATTGTTCTTTATTCATACATTCGTCTTGACTCATATTGATAAACATCATATCTATTGTGAATTTTCTAATGGTTGAAGATGGTACATATCGAGATTATCGTTGAGATAGTTTCATTCTCAAAGCTCATCATTTCACTTAGACAGACTGTTGATATTAGCAAAAAGTTATATCGATTATATGGAATGCCATATGCACTTAACGTATGGATATACAAATGTGCATCAATCTTGAAATTGTTGTCAAAGAGCGAAATGTCATCCTTAGAGTGTGCAATTGGAGAGTTGGGTCTGATAAGACAAAGTTTGAAATGCTTATGTCTAGCATTTTTCAAGAGCTAACATTGAATTCTTTTTTATTGTGAAAATTAAAGGTTGCAAGTTTGTCTTTTTAATATCATTATTTGTTGTGTTGTGATACACTATGTGGTGTCTTAATTATTTTCTGTGTTGTGATACATTATGTCGTGTCTTAATATTTAAATTATTTTGTTATTTCAAAATGCATGTTTAAATATTGTCCCAACAACGGAGAAACCTAAAGCTTTTGATTTAGTTGAAGTTGAACATGTTTCTCCTTTTTCACCCCACCCCCCTTATCAGCTATAAATCCAAATATAGTACAGTAGAATGACGAAGATGATTTCTATACAAGACCTCCCGAACAGTGATTGAGGAGATCTTCTAGAGTGTCTGATACATCACCCAAAAAAAAAAGAAAAAAGTGGATACATATAAAACAAAGATTTCAGAACCCAGTCAGCCTGATCAATCAAACGTGCCCCTGACCCCGGCTGCTGATGTACATGGTTATATTTCAAATTGTCTCAAACCCCGTCTGCTGATGTACATGGTTTTTTGCACAAGCTTAGAAAGTCAACTATGTAATTCCAAATATTGAAGAATTAAAGATCATTTGAAAAATTTACTCTAAATGTATTTTATATTGATTATAAATTTGTTTTTTTATTCACAGGTTGACAAGAAATTTGAGGAGCTTGTAAGCTTGATAAAGAAAAACCACTCCAGTTGATGCAATCTCGACACAAGGAAAACAACAATGTTGATACTAAATCAAGCACATTTCAGTTTAAGTAGCAATCATCTCCACCAATACGGATTAATCTTGCTAATATGGATTGTATAGTTGAGGATGATGTTGGTGTTTCTGTTGACGATAGTGAACATCAAGTCATTGACGATGTGGGGATGTAGCTGATGTTGGTGTTTCTGTTAATGAGGGTGGACAACAAATTAATGTCAATACAAAGATATGTTTCTTATGCACATACAATACTTATAATTATCATGTGTATATAGTTATATATCATGTATCAAAGTACTCATGTATCAGTTCATAACAATTTGTATATTATAATTATTTTTGATACATTATCACCTTATATATATATATATATATATATATATATATATATATATATATATATATATATGATACATTGTTTAAATATTATACATCTGATACATATATAACTTGCTTATATGCAGTGTGTTGAATCACATCAAGAACCTATCATGGATCAAGATGGTGTTGACACAGTTCAACACAACATTCATCAGGTTTTGCTAAATAAAACACCAATGGATACATCATTAGATTTTCCAATTATATTTCATAACATGAACATTCATTACATTCAAATTTACTAAAAAATATCATTATATCATATTTTACAGATTATTTCACTTTAACTCAAGCAACAATAGATGCATTTATCTAAGATGTGGAAAAATATCCTATTACTGTTAGACCATTGTTGGTTATCAATTCACAGGATTTAAGCAGCAGTCAATTACCCACTGATATTCTAATAATCGAGATTGTTATTAGAACCGAATCAATCACTCCTTCGCCTAGAATCAGAATGCATTCAAGAAATATTTAATCTTCATATTATATTTCTTTTGGGTCAAGTGAGAAAGGAACAGAGAATTTGGAGGATGATGTCCGTCTTTATTTCCCATTTGAAAGATGCAAGATTACAAATCAAGTTTCGTCAAAACTTAATGATGATTATATGCAGTGGTTATCCAGGGGCTCCTAAAAAATCATGACAATAAGTAAGTCTCATACATATATTTTGTAAACGTTTGTTTTAACTTATTTTGATATAACAAATTTACAATACAAATATTTTCGCAAAAACTCGTCAGAGGATAAATACAGAACAAAATACTCTTATTTAGAATTTAAGATGATAGATTTTGTTGTTGCTTTTTCAATAAATAAGAATTGATTCTATGTCATGTCACAGCCAAACAAACGTTGGAGTGATGAGGTAAAGTTCTTAATCAAATTAATAAATATGTATCATATACTCTTATATTAGTATGATATGATACATAATATCATGATGAAATTCAATGTATCACCAACAGAACTTATGTTATATCACCAGATTTTTTTAAAACAGATATAGTAAATTGAAGTATCAAAATATTAAATTAATATAAATTAAGATTATCATTTAATGTATCAATCATATCTTGTTAGAAAGTTTATAATTTCTAATTCTGTTTATCATATTTTTTTATAGCATATCGATGTGAATTTTTATTACCTCCGTAGAAAATCGAAACTCTCCAGCATGAATCAATACAGATACACAACAAACCACTGCTTGTTCATATCACATGTGAAAAATTGTTATGATAGGTATTACATGGCTAATCATGATAACAGTTTTAGTAGCCAAGAACACGTTGATCGCGCTTCAATTGTATTTGTATATATGAGAGGTCAATAATTAACATCATCAAAGGTTTTGGAATCCCAACTCCATCACCATGGCATCTTGTAGATGAGGTCTACATATCGATTAATTACGGTCAAGAATTTCATTGGGTGCTGACGATTGTTTAACTGAAAAACAAGGTGATAAGAGTGTTTGACTCATCATTAAGCTCAAGGAAAAAAGAGGTTTCGCATGAGATAAAAATATTGTCTCAAATGCTCCCTTCTTACCATTAGACAGTGAATTCTTTGAATAAATTGAGCGAACAAACTTTGGTGATTGTCATGCGTACAAGGACAACATTACTAGTTCACTTTTGGAGCATCATGTCACGTTCCGACAATTCTCAGTAAGATTTTGCATTCGGATATGGGCGGAAAAGTCAAGAGTTTTGGAGAAGTTTGTAGAAAACTCTAAAAGCCCTTAGATCTTTCTAGAAGGCTTTGGAGAGTTCTAGAAGGAAGACTAGATATTTTCTAGAAAAACTTTGAAAGTAATTTTTATTTACACTTTAGCTCCTAGGAAGTAGTATAAATAGATCAAGCATTCATTTGTAAATCATCATTCAAGTTGTAAGCAATCCTCCAAACATAATAAAAAGCCTTTTCAAGCATTCTCTTAGCGTTCCAAGTCTTAAAGGCGTCCTTAAACTTACAAGATCTAAAAAGATTAGTGAGTAAGTCGTCGAGGTCAGCACATAGTCTTAGCAAATACTCTAAGTCCGTGACAATCAGGTTCCTTTCATGGTTGAATATGCATAAGACATTGTACCACAGAAGAGCTACAACCTGTAAATATTCTGATTTTTTTGTTTTTATTCATGTATCACTTAACTTTATAATTTAAATTCTGTATTTTTATAAATCGAAGTAGCATTTATTGATTTTCATACTAAATACCTACGCAAACAATATAAAGCATTGTTGTGGAGTTATGGCAGCGAAAATGCTAAGTGTGGATAAGTTAGTGAGAATGATGATCCACCAAAATCTAAGGGCGTATTCACACCACCACCAGAAGAAGATTTGGTTCACATAAAGTAATATCTTTGCATAGACAATGTTTAATATTTTTCCCCTCATTTTTACAATTTCACTAAAACTTTATTGTGGTTTAATACATTATGAAACAAGTATTTTTGCTTTTAGAAAAATTAGATTTCAGACATATTATGATATTTCATAATGAAAAAGTGCAGTACAAGTTTTATCAATCAGATATATTAAACAGTTAGTAATAAATAGTTTTTAAAAATCAAATTTACATGATCCAACTCACATAGTTGTAAAATAGTTGTGTATGTATGTATCAATTAAATTGTTGATATGATACTTAATATACATTACATGATACATGATTTATAGTCATTATAAATTATATAGTAACCTTAACAAGTGTTATAAATTAAATGTACATGATACATTTAGCTAATGCACATGATACATATGTAATACGTTACCCAATATTTTTTTTTTTGCAAAAATTAAAGAAATTCCATAATGTAATATAAGAATCACAAAATTTATTTAACAAAAGAAATATTGACACAAATGTATTTTTCAACACAAATCATAACAAAGTATTTATAATTAAAAGTGCAACTTAAACTTTATTTAACACAAATTTTAAATAAGCATCTTTTTCAATACCAATAATGATTAATAGCAAATGTAAACAATACTTAAAATGAAAATTGTTTACGTGAAAAATTATTCAACAATCATATTAATGTCTTTGAAACATTACGATTATTTCACTTCTCTTTTGGGAATAAAGTACAAGTTCTTCTGTTGTGTCCTTCTTGTCCACATTGTCCATAAGAAGTTGTGTTCATCGTAATTTTTTCATCTGCATTCCTTTTTCTTCTTTTCCTTGGTCGTCCAGATAATCGTTTGTATCTAGGTGGATACGCAGTTTCAGCTACCACATTCTTAGGAGCTAACCAATCTGCCTTATCTAGCATTGGTACCACTGAAATCTCATATGTTTTTGTTAATGCCTCAGGCTTGTAGTAATCAAAGCAATATGGATGCATATCTGTGACATTCTTTTCTTTTAAAACAACGATTGCATGTGCACAAGGTATATCATTTAGTTGAAATCTTCCACAACAACATACTTTCCGTTCAAGACAAACAATGTACCTTCTTCCAGAATCATAAATCGAGAAAATAAATTCAGATGATGGAACAACCTGCGTAAGTTAAAAAAAACAAATATTTATTCGTTTCAAATAAATTATGTTCAAACTGTTGAATGATATAATAAATTAGATACATATAATATAAAATAATATATCATGATACATACTTTTATTTTTGAACTTTTGGACGCGTTTATAATCAATACCTCCTCAAATCTTCTCTCTAATGTGTTCTTTGTACACGAGGCTATTTCTCTGTTCTTGCAATGCCAAGAACCAAATAGAATTCTAACTTCTTCCAAGAATTCTAATATAATCAATTATCATGCTTCAACAAGACAACCATTGGTACATTCCACAATGTTTGAAGTCATCATGTTACCTCTATTTACTGTTGAATGAACTCTTGACCACTTCTCATACCCTGCATCATCAAGGTAATCCTTAACTTTGTGATCAACTTTATCAACCTTAACCATCAATTTATTAAAATCCTCCTTTCCGTATGCCTTAGTCATAGAGTATAATAGATCACTTAGAGTATTCCTGCTCCTTTTGAAATTGTCATATACATTCTTCTAAAGATGTCATATGCATGCATATGAAGTATATTTGGGAACACAATCCTTACAATGTTCATAATACTCTCTTTTCGATCTTGTAGACCACCCATATATTTTCGCTCGCCAAATGCATTTTTGTATTGTTCGAAAAACCATGTCCACGAACAATCATTTTCGATGTCAAAACAACATATGCCGATGAAAATATGCAACCTGATTACAGACATACATTATATCATTTTATACATATCATGTACAAAAAAATCACAACTACAAAAAAATACATGTCTGCCCCATCAAGTGTGTTTGCTGATACAAATGTCCCTTTGTAAGCTCCGCTCAGATGTGCACCATCGACAATAACTATTGCTCTGCAGTAATCGAACCCCCTAATTAATGATCTTAAGGCTACGAACAGATACATAAATTCATTTTTCTCAGTTTTTCGCATTCTTATATAAGAATTTGGATACACGATATTTAACATGTCTATGTATCTCGACAATCGTCTATATCCTGCAGATGATTTTTCTCTTATCATTTCTAGTCCACGTTTTTTAGCACGCCATGCTTGCTAGTAAGATATTTGAACCCCATAGTATTTTCTAATATCATCAATTATATCTTTTGGAGTATGAATTCTTTTATGGTTGATCAATTTGGGAGCAGGCACAACACTTACAAACTTGACTGTTGCTTGGACTTTGGTTAGTACCTTCTCCCCCGTCGGACACGTATGGGCACTATTGAAGCTTCTAACTATGAAAACATCAGATTTTTTTCTGCAGGAAGCCTTCATAGTCCAACCACATTCGTTCGAAAAGCATACCAACAAATAGTTATACAAATTTTTTTATCATATTAATACATATAGCAGTTACATCTTATAATATATACAAAAATAATGTTTGAAGTAATCAAATAATATGTACACGAACATTTCAAAAAATATATTTATACACCTATCACAATTTTTTGAAGTTTTGTATCAACTTTATGATTGTTGAAATTACTAAAGTCTTTAGTTTATCAGAAGTAGTATATTAAAGTATCAATAAAGTTGATTCAATGTATCAACAATATTAACGAACTAATTAATCATATATTAAAATATATTTAACTCAATGTACCAACAAACTAATACTACATGACAGTTGCTATAAAATTCAATAATGTTTCAACAACACTATCTTAACGACCATATTCACTTAATGTACCAAATAATATTCTATATACCAAAAATCATATTCAACGTCTACACAAAAAAACATAATCACAAACTATTTTAATTCCTAATGTATCAGCTATTAAAAAAAATAATTGTATCACCATTTATAGATCTAAAAATTCCAAACAATTCCATATCTTTGACTATCAGATCTTTTACTTTGCAATTGAAGTTGTTCTTTATCTTATATTTTGCTATCACATCTATAAATGTTGTTTTATCCTTATATATCTAACCTGTCTTCACCTCTATACTTTTTGAATCAATTATGTAATTTGTAACTCCAAATCCTGGAATATCAGACGAATCACATATTCTTGATTCAACCATCACCAGGGCTTGTGTATCCTGTGTTGTGCCTTACACACATGTAATTTCTCCATATTTCCCATCAAAGGTATGTACAACACCTCCAATCTTTTCACTTGTGTCAATGCATAATGGATACATTGCAAATCGTGTCTCATTTTTTCACTTCTAAATATAGTTTAACACCCATGTCGGTCTTAACCTTCAATGGAGACGAGTTACCTTCTATGATGTAACAAATTTTAATGTTTTTCCTTGATACATTGATATACAACGTCTCGATTGCAATTGTTGCTTTGAGATTCAAAAACGAAATTGAATCTCTAACAGCGATTCTATCGCTTTTGTAACTTTCATACTGCACTTCGCTGACCCAAACTCTTAGAATGTCTTAGTAAAATTGTTATATTCATCATGTAGCAACAACAAAAAAAAAATTTTATTTGTAAATTCTAGCTTTTTCAATGGATGTTCATAAACTTTTCTTCACTATAGATGATATAATCTTGAAATTTGAAATTTATAACGTGTTAATTAATTTCCTATTGAAATATGGAGTCTTTATGATCAGTTAGCTGTAACTTAAGCGAATTCACATAACCGAATCATTTATTACGTTTTACCTCTTTTTTAACTCAATAATTTTTTAAATACCGTGTATCATTTACTATGTATCGGGTGATAGCCATGTATCAAAAACTCGGGCTTTTTAAGGAATTTATTGTAAAATGCAAATTAGTTGGAATATAGGTTGTAATTCTTATGTTACACTATGAGATTCCTTTAATTTTTACTAAATTCTGTACGTCATAATAAGCCATTTTTTCAAGGAAAACTTACATAAATATACTATGATAAAATAAATATTTATCATTTTATAGCAATAATATATCTTTTTCACTTGATCGCTTTGAATTAATTTATAATACAAGTTTAATTCATATTACAAAGAACAACTTTTTATTCACTATAAGTCTATAATACACATTTTAATGATAGATAATTCATTTATCACACATTTTAACACACTTATAATACAATGTGTCAAATTTTTACCAAACAAACATAATATATTTAAAAAAATAATTATAATTCATATATATTGCATACATAATTCACTTTTAATACATACTACAGATTTAACATAGTACTGCTATAAATGATAATAAATAAAAAATATTGCTAAAATCGATAATTATTTATTAAAATGTACCAATTAATGTAATTTTCCTTTTTTCAATTTACTTTGGCCCAACATTCAAAATCAAATCCGGCCCAAAACGATGACTGACCCGCCGCACACTATTTCTTCAGACCCTCACGCGCCCCTCTTCTTCATTCATTCAGACCTAGAACGCAGCAGCCCTAAAAGACGAAGAAACCCTAGTCCGGTGCGGTATCTCTTCATATACTAAGCCGTGATTAGCACGATTTCTTATACCACTCAAAGATTTTAGAAACTCTTCGAAGGTATTCTGTTCTAATTTACCAGAAACTGGGCCTCACTGCGAGTCTACGACCAGCGACACTGCCTGACTTTCACGATTTCTATTGACGGCTTTGCAATATCTCAGTATCTCAGTCTTTTCTTCCAAGTTTCAACTGGTAAGTTTTAATTTTCTGAATTTTAGTGCCACGATTTATGAGTTCCATAAAAATATACTGATTTCTGTTCATCTAGCGGAGTGACTTGTATTGTTACCTCCACTGCCTGAGCCCTGATATGAATATTTTGTTAGATCGTTTCTCTGCAGAAGTTGATATGCATCCCGCAGTTAATAGATCTTTTGGCAAAATTTTCACTTTTCAATGGTGGCAGTGATACACAATGATATAGGATGACTTTTAGCTTAGGGAGTGTTATCTTAGAATCATATTAGAACTATCAAGTCAAAATTAGCTCCATTAGGCTTTATTTTTTTGGTTATTTGATAAGTGACAGGAAGGCTAAAAGCCTTGAAAGTTCTTGAGCATTAGTGAAGAATTGCTTAATCATTTAATAACTCATTTATTTCCTCCTGCTGACATAACAAGTATCCGAGGGGATATATTGTCCCCTTCTTGTTGCTTAGAATGAGTAAGAAGGTTATGTGGTCATACACATTTTTTAACTTGAACTGCTAATTGTTAGGTAAGCTGATACTGGTGGCCTACTACTACTTAGAACAGCTCAGTTTACCCCCAAAAAATAATGAATTGCATGGGAATCAACCTCTTCAGGCTGCACACTCTAGTGATAGACATGAATTGGTCTGATCTCAAAGTACATTGGAGGAAACACCTCTATGCAATTTTATACCCATTTTTGGTTTCTACTTGGATCAGAAAGTTTGATGGATTTTATTTTCTTTAAATGTTGGACACCAAGAAGACATGCAAACAACCTATTAGTTTGTTTCTCCTTGGTATCCTACAAGTTGTGGCGATTCAAAGTCCCCTACTTTCTCCTTTCATGAGAATGTAGGCTACGATAACCCTACATCTCTATTCAGTTATCTTTACAGAAGCTACTAATCTATGATAAACTAAACTTGTTGCCTCTATTTTGCTCGTTATGTCCTTCATGTGGCTCTGAGAAGTTTGATTGCCTTTTATTTTCTTTAAATGCTGGACACCAAGAAGACATGCAGACAACAACCTATTAGTTTGTTTCTCCTTGATGTCCTACAAGTTGTGGCAATTCAAAGTCCCCTACTTTCTCATTCTCATGAGAATGTAGGCTACGATAACCCTACATCTCTATTCAGTTATCTGTGTGGAAGGTACTAATCTATGATAGTGTGAACTTCTTGCCTCTCTTTTGCCTCTTTAAGAGATACAGCCTTCATGTGGTGCAGGGAAGTTTGATTGGTTTTTATTTTCTGTAAACGCTGGACACGAAGAAGACATACAAACAGCAACATATTAGTTTGTTTCTCCTTGGTATCCTATATGTTGTGGGTATTCTAAGTCCCCTACTTTCTCCTTCTCATGAGAATGTGGTCTACGATAACCCTACATTTTAATACAGTTAACTTTACAAAACCTACTAATCTATGATATTTTAACCTAGCTGCCTTTTCTTTTACCGTCTACCTCAAGAGTTCCTTCATCTGGTTGACGAAATGTCTTTAGTTTGTTTAGGCGTCGGACACCGAGAAGACTTGCAACGAATAAACTATTAGTTTGTTTCTCCATTGTATTCTACATATTTTGATGATTCATAGTCCCTTTATTGCTAGCTGTCTTTTCTTTTGCCGAGTTCCTTCATCTGGTTGACGAAATGTCTTTAGTTTGTTTAAGCGTCGGACACCAAGATGACTTGCAACAAATAAACTATTAGTTTGTTTCTACATATTTTGATGATTCCTAGTCCCTTTTTATCCGGAAGTTCTAAGCTCTGATCATTTATGCTTTTGGCCTCAAACCTGAGAAACCATTACACATTATCTCAACCCTTGCCTTCTATATAGCTAACAATTAGCATTCACTTGTTGGAAAGAGAATGAGGAATTTGCTGATTGGGAGCTGTATTGTTGGAAGGTACGAAGTTTTGATAGACTAAAAGATAGAACCACAGTTGTATTGGATGGGAAGAGCTGTTTCTATAGCAGGAATTTGAGGTATTCTTTTATAAAGTAATTGTCTTGAAAGTCTGTCCATTAGAAAGGCTTGTGCATCTCTTTGTTATGTTGGAAATGATACTGAGTATGTTTTCTATTGTGATTCTTTCTAGTCCTATCTCTTCTAATGCATTTTCCTCTTTGGTTGTCCACAATCCACTTTCTTGTTTTAATTGTTTCACAACTATTTTGACATGAATACCATAGTTTTCCAGATGTGCACTGGGTTGTTGGTTTTGGGCTTTTGGCTTCCATTTTAGGATTTTAACTATTTTGAAACAATTACCATGTTTTTATTTGGTCAACTGATAGTTTCCTGGTTTATCATTAAACATAGGAGAACTGTCTTACAAAGTTGTAATCTTTCCAATCTACATAGTCGAAGGTACCTTGGCTTTATTATTGCGCAGCAGTTTTCAAACTTTTGAAGATAATCTTCCACAAAGAGCAAGTGGATGGGGTGAAAAGGCTTTATAGAAAAAGGATGGAGTGGAAAGGATAATTGTATATGACACGTTCTCTTCCCTTCATGGAAGAGTTGGCTGTATAGGTTCTGTAAAACGGCAATATATTGATCAAACTACTGAAGTAGAAGCTAGATATTTTGTGTCTTAACATAAAAAACTTTCCTGAATCTGAAAGCATTGGAACTTCAAAGTCATTATTCCCATTCCCCATCCCCCATCCCCACCTTTTCTTGATAGAAGAGGGAAATCCACTACCTGTCTCTTAAACTATATATATGCACTTCACAGACTTTGCTGTGCTTGCATGTCAAGAAGGATAGATCACATCGAAACCCCTAAGTCTGAAAAAATAAATGATAACAGAAAATATTGAGTGATGGTTTATTATATCCCATTGTCCTACAATATTTTTGTGGTTTATATTTTCCTCCTTCAATGTGGAAAAGGAGGCTACAATCACACGTACATCCTCTTAGTGTGTCGCTGTATAATTTTGTGAAATATGGAACAGTTGTGGAGACTCTTCTCTTTTTCAATTTGTGGGTCCTTTGTTCATACAATACAATTGGACAAAAAAGGAATGCGAAAAATACCAAGTGATTGTTTGTTGTATCCTGTTGTCCTACAGCATATTAGTGATGAACAGTCTCCTTCTTTAGAGTGGAAAAGGAGGCTACAGTTACTCAGACAACCTCTTTACATGTTGCTATAATTATCTATATGCAATAGCTGTAAAAATCCTTTGCCCCCTCATTCTGGGGGTATATTTTCCGTGCTGTACAGATGGACAAAAAAGATTACAGAAAATACAGAGTGATTGTTTGCTGTATCAAGCTGTCCTATAAAGTTGAGTGATGAACGGTCTCCTTCTTCAAAGTGGAAAAGGAGGCTACAATCATTCGCACATCCTCTTAGCTTGAGGTTCTGGTTCATTTTTGTTTTCCTTCGCTACTTTATGTACTTGTTCCTTGTTTTATGGGGTTCTTGGTAGGAATTTTAGTTCTGAAGCACGATATCAATTACTTGCATGTTTGAAGCTAGTGATGTCAAAAAGTTTGTTGAGGTGACCATAGAGACTTTGGAAATATGATGTGATGAATTGTAGTTTTGAACTGTCTTTTATGGTTACTGGTTAAGGTGGACTCTCACTCAGTTCTTTTTTCCAAAAATGAAAACAGAACACCTCATCCACGGTGCATAATTGCCAATAATAAAACCTCCCAAGGTTCAGACTTGCATAAATGCTGCAATCAACAATATCATCACACACGTCGGTGGTACAAGGAGCTTCAGCTGCGGAGTCCAATGAGATGAGTGGAGATGCGCCGCCAAAGCAGGTGGCAATGGCACTGGAGCGACTGGGGCAGGCGAGTCGACTCATAGCTGATATTAGAATTGGCGCAGATCGGCTGTTGGAAGCCCTATTTGTGTCAGCTCAGCGGCAACACTCTTCTAAACCTTTGCATCTTATCCACAAAGAAGAAGCTTCCATGAGGCAACACCTTCAAGAGCTTCGCTCTGTTGGAAGACAGTTAGAAGATTCTGGTGTCCTCAATGATTCCCTCCGATCACGAAGTAATTCATGGGGCCTCCACATGCCTTTGGTTTGTCCTGATGGTGCTGTTGTTGCATATGCATGGAAGAGACAACTTGCTGGTCAGGCTGGAGCATCTGCAGTTGATAGGACCAGGTTAGCTCTCAAGGCCTTTAATGGTCAGAAAAGACGATTTTTCCCCCACCTTGATACCAATTATGGGGGGGAGGGTGTGACAAAGAAACTTCGTGGTCCTCCATCAAGTGATCAAGAAGAAACTTGTGAACTGAAATCAGTGTCTGAAGTTTTGACACATCTGAAAAAGGAGGTCTCAAATGTAATAACATTCTCTTACCGGCGTTTGGATTGGTTGATGCGAGCTACCTCATTGCCCTCTTCGACCAGTGAAAATTCTATTGAATTATCGAAAGAGAATACTTTCCAAAACACGAGAACATTAAGACAAGGATCATCTGATGATGATGTTTCAGACAAGGTTGCTATAATCGAATTGTTGATTCCTTCTGTTTTTAGAGCCATAGTATCAGTTTCCCCTGCTGGTTCCTTGGATCCCGATGCTGTAGCATTCTTCTCGCCAAACGAGGGTGGTAGCTACATACATGCGAGGGGATTCTCAGCTCATCATGTATTTAGGCACATCACAGAGCATGCTGCTATGGCTTTACAGCATTTTACAGGTGTTGGTACCGAGTCGCCCTTGCTTTCTTTGCTGTTGTGGGTTTGCAGCTATCAGACTTTGCTCTCGAAAGCTTGCAGTAAGTGTAGCCGTCTACTATCAATGGACAAAGAGTCTGCTATGCTACTGCCCCCTGTTAATCGCCCTTACCGAAACTTTTCTGCTGGAAAATTCTTGTCAAAAGAGGAGCCTAGTGTGGATTCTAGTCAGTGTTTTCACATCGACTGCTTTTCTGAGGAAGCATAGAAAATTAGCTTTCAGACACCGTTGTACAAAGAAATTCCGAATCTATAGATAGGCTCTCAACCTTTTGGACCTCTTTCCCAACCAGACAGGTAACAACCAGCTTTTGTACTTCTGTTTTCTTTGCATTTAAACTAGTTTCGCTTGATCTTGAAAAATCGTTGTAAGAAATGTGAAATTTATACTCTGTTCAACAAAAAATAGGACAGAGGTACCTCATCCTCTTTGGTCATTATAATGTAGTATGTAAGCCTGATAGTGGTTTGTTAACGAAATTTCTTTGGATTGTATTTGTAACACCAAACTTTTAGATCAGTTACGTTTTAAGTTTCTTTTTGATGTCTTTAAAATCCTCCTAAATCAATGACAATTCTATGCTAGTTAACTTTTCTGAAGTCACTGACTAAGTTTTTGTTGTTTTATTTCCAAAAGAACGAAAAATAACTTTCTTTTGGTTAGGATTAATTTATTTATGCTCTGCTTTCATTCATGTAATCTAAAACTATTGTTTTTAGCCTTTCTAGATTGGTCTAATCATTAATGGAATTTAAAATAGGAAAATTTGAATAACAATTAACAAGTCTTATTTTCCTCTGTTTGATAGGCCTTTATATCTTGTTCAATTATCATATATTTATATAAAAGAAAACCTTAGGCTCGCCTATGTGGCGCAACCACAAGCAAGAATTTCATTTTAAATTTATATAATTTCAAAACTAGCCTTCCTCTTTCATGAAAAAATGTGACTTTTATGAAAAGTTGTGACTTGAATGAAGAGTTGTGACTCGTATCAAAAGCTGTGACTTTTATGAAAAGTTGCTACTTCTTTCAAAAGTTGCTATTTTAATGAAAAGTTGCTACTTCTTTCAAAAGTTGCGACTTTAATGAAGAGTTGCGATTTTTACCAAAAGTTATGAAGGGATGCAACTTTTTCAAATAGTTGTAACCTTTCTGATACGGCACAATAAACATTTATTCACACTACCCTTTGTTGTCTATAAATAGAGGGGTTCCCTCTCATTTTAAAACAACAAAAATTTTGATCTACTTCTTCTACTTCCGCAAAAATATTTTTTCGTGTGCTTTGCTCCTGTTGAATTACTTAATGTAACCAGTGTTTTTTCTATCGATAAGTTGGTGTATAAAATCTTTCCATCCTGAGAGGATGTAATTCTGTAAACCTCTCGTATTGGAGGGAAATGGCTTACTTAAGGGGGACATTATGCATTCACTAGACTCGATTTTTTTCTTTCTATTTTATTTTATTTTAACGTATTCTGGTATTTTTTTTTACAATCATTAATTTATGCATATGATATTAATTGTTGTTTTTAAGTACATGTTTTAGACTTTGTTGTTTATGTTTCTGCAATGTTTTTGTCTTCGATTATTTTGAACATATACACATATAGTACGTATATTCATTGTACATAAAACAATTATTGTACTCAGTTCCAAGAATTCATGTTTTGATATTTTATATGAAATTCTATAACTTAAAAGTACTATATAAAAGCTTATATTTTATCTATTTTTACATAGATATGAAATTTCTCACTTATCAATTGAAGAAATTCGTTATGCAATTTCAAAAGTTATAAATTCTTTCATGTTCAAGCGTAGTTTTTTTTTATATGTTAGCAAATTTTTGAATTTTCTCTTAAGACATATATCACAATTGTATAATTTATGCAACTTAAATGTTTCTATTTATTACGAAATGTCTTTGTATATATATTTTTATTTTCCTTTTAATGTTGATTAAAGAACCAATGATTTAATATTTCATGAATAATTTATTCATTAGAGGTTCTTCGGTTATGTGGTAATGACAAATAATCAAATTCATTTTGGAATATTGTTAATATTTTTTGAAGAACCTATTTTGCCCATTATTTTAATGTATGAATATTAGTAAAAAAGATATTATAAATTCAATGCAATAATTATTTATGACCGCGCAAAAATATTATAAATTCAATGCAAAAAATATTATAAATTCAATGGAATATTGTTAATATTTTTTGAAGAACCTAGTATTAGACATATTTCTAAAGAGCCATCTGAAAAATATTCTTATAATTCAAAATTGAGAGTCACTTGTCCACGCACAAAGGGTGTGTTTGGTATTAAGGAAAATGTTTTCCATGGAAAATGTTTTCCTAGAAAATGTTTTCCTGGAAAACAAGTAGATTTTGGACTTATTTTCTCATGTTTGGTTGGTGAGTAGAAAATATTTTCCGGAAATTATTTTAGTGTTTGATTTATGAATGAAAAATATAGACATCTTTTATTTTTACTAGAGTAAAAAATAATTTATGAAGTTGAAAATATTTTTTAAAAACAAAAAATTTTTTTGGGGTGGTGATGGGGTGGATGGGGCAGAGAGAGGGGGTAGGAGTGAAAAAATAAAAATTTGAAGTTGAAAGTATTTTTAAAAACAAAATTAATTTTTTGGGGATTTGGGGCGGGTGGGGGTCTGGACGGGGGGAGGGAGGGGGGTAGGAGTTTAAAAATAAAAATTTGAAGTTGAAAATATTTTAAAAAAAAAATTATTTTTTTTGGGAAGGGGTGGGGTTGGGGGGAGCTGGCCGTGGTGGTGGGGTGGGGGGGGTTAGAGATCAAATGAAAAAATAAATTTTTGAAATTGAAAATATTTTTTAAAAAAATTGATTTTCCCCCAATAAAATGTAATTTGAAATTGGAGGAAAGTTTTGGAAAATGTTTTCCTTAATTTTTTAAGGGAAGTCGTTTTCCTTAATTTTGAGGAAAATGAGTTGATTTGGAAAATATTTTCCAAGATTTTGTCCCAACCAAACATGAGAAAATTGGAAAACATTTTCCAGAAAATGTTTTCCTTTCATACCAAACACACTCAAAAATGAGTTCTAATTTGAACATTTCAATTCTCAAAATATCGCCGATGACAAGAGTTGACACAGTCAGTCCGGGTCGTAAACAGGCTGGCCCGTTATACAATTATAATAATTTTAAATTATATGAAATTGAACAAAAATATGTTGTGGTCCAAATATGCTCGTATCGTATTTAATAGTTTGATCTGGAAATATAGTATTGTTAATTAATAGGTCAAAATGTCCTTTTGCTGATAAATATATGACCAGTATTTTTCTTTTAAACATAATGTATTGGTATTTTTATTACATCCTGTGGACTTTAACTGATGGACATTCTTGAGGGTAGGGCATAACTGCAATAATTAGCGACAACTTGCATTACTTCACGTGATTAGTGAGTTAAACACTTAAACATAAACTAATATAACACATGATTCTTCATCATGATATTATATCGTATATAAAATTAAAAATTTAATTTAATAAATATATATACAAATATTCACATTCCTTAGAAAACAAGTTAAATATTTAGTCTAGTGATTAAAAAATTGTGAAAATTCCTCAAACTGTATATTGAAATATGGATAATTAATCTTTTTATTAATAAATTTAAACAATTCTCGATCCATGAGTTAACTTTGAAATTAAGCTAAATCAATATGTATTTCTTTATATGGCAATTGATAAGACTCATCATCTTTATTAATCGATGTTGAACATCATATTATTATATTGACCATTTTTCATGATTTTTTGGAACATGCAAAAAATATTATTTCTTATAAGGGAATTTTTTTTAATTAAACTTTGCACAACACCTATAATAATTAATTTTATTTAGAAGCTTATAAGGAAATGACGCAATTAATAATTAGACGATGAGGTGTCCGATTTGTCAAAATTCGACTGTTTACTTTGAGTCAAAACTCAAAATAGTGAAAGTCGTTGCTGTCACGTGCCACTCACGTGACTCCCATTGTTACCTAGGACCACGACAAAGCGCCGTCAACAAACGGCGAATGCACCATTGAATACTCCTTCCGTTTCACAAAAAATGATCTAGTTTGACTTTGATATAAAATTTAAGAAGAATTTTTTTTTTTTTGATCACATGGTTCTAAATTAAAATTATGTTAAATGTATAAAATTACTTTTTAATCTTGTGGCTTTAAACATGTCACGTGAAAAGCTGTTATAAAAAAAAAGTCATTATTTTTTAATAGATTAAAAAAAAAGATACTCATTCTTTTTGAAACAGATAAATACATTTTTGTTCTTCTTTTACATCCAACTTTCATGTCAAAGTCAGTAATTGAACCAAAATTTTTAATAAGTGGTTTAAAATCTAAAGATAGACATATAAAGTGCCAGAAGAGGATTCAACATTCTATATATACCTAAAAAATATTTTAATCATATATAAATTATATAATTTCCGCCAAAAAAGGTTCGGATAAACTCCTCATCAGTGTCTTCAAAAATATTTTTTGGGTCGAGTCCCAAGGCGAGTTTCGGGATATCTCACATAAAAATCATAATTCATTAAAAGATTTACTTTTGCTTATTTTTATTAGTAATAAAATATAAAATAGAGCATACATGCGACTATACTCTGTAGATCCATGGGGCATAGTCTCGAGGCTTACGCCTCGCCCTATACGGTATAAAACGTCTCGTCTCGCCTCACACTCTCGCCTTTAAAACCACTGCTCCTCATTGTAAGGTGACTCCGTCACTAATCAAAATCCGATTATTTTAAATTTGTGAATATAGCTCTTATTTGAGAGGGATACGCTTTCCATCAGAAAATCAAACTCAAAATTTTTAATCAAAGAGGAGTACACCACGTCAGTTAGCGGTGTTAAATCCCTCTCACCAACACCAATAACTGTTGTTTTTTCATGGAAGAACCACGCGTCAAAGCACCAAACGGTAGCCCCCACAAAGTAAGCTCAGCTCATTATGGGCCTGACACGTTGAAAGGTAGACTCAAAAAGTCCTTTAATTAATTAACAATGATCAATCATGATTATTATATTATTGTCTTCACTAATTTGCCCTCGTGATGTGGCTTAATTACGATATTTGACCTTACATTTTTTTTGGGGGGAAACTAAAGGGGTGGACCTAGGTTTTTTGGTGAGTGATGACTTTATGTGTAGATAAGTAATCTCATTTTCTATTTCAACATCACTCACTAAAGTATTCATCATTTGCCTAAAATCTAAAGGTTCTAGAGAAGTTCACCATAAAGTTTTATGGTTAAGTTTCTATTTGAATCGACTTATTTGAGATGATTTTAGGTTAAAATAATTTTTATAGTATGTTTAATTAAAATTGAAAGTGCTTTTTAAACTAAATAGCTGTAACTATTAATAAAACTTATATAATTTTTTAAAAACTAAGAAAACATGAATTTATCTTTTTTTTTTACTTACGTATCAAATAATAAAAGTTCGGAACCTATTTTTTTCTATAAAAAAAGCATTCTCCTATGATTTTTTTTTCTTTCGTACTAAACACACCTTAAGACAAATAAATATTGTTTCTGTCACTTTAGATTTAGTATATACATAGCTTGTTCCTTTATTATGTCAAATTTATTTTTGTTTTGTATAATTTAATTGTTGGCTAGAGACTCACCCATGTATCATATTTCTAGTTGACATGCAAAGTTGAGTTTTTTTTTTCCATTATTTATATATAATAATTACTTGATTGACTGAACAATGACTAGATGTTCACATTCATGAATAATTTCATTTGAACTTGAATTTAAATTAAGATATTATCATAACTAAAACAGTGATACAATTTATTAATTTTCTAGAATAAATTTTGTTGTACATATATACTTTCTCTTCTTAATTTGGATATAGACATAGGATCAATACATACTCTCTATAATATAATATGATAATGTGAAAGCTGAAAAGAATAAAGTATATGCAGATCTTATCACTATCTTAGAAATTTATTTAGAAATATTTCTCTCGATCGATCCTCAACTCTAGAAACACAAGATACAAAACGAATTAAGAACGTAATAGTACTAAAATTAAAGGATTATTGTTTGAACAATTTTTTTTTAAAAAAATTATTTTTTGAAGAAATAATTGTTGGACACTATTTTAAAACCTAAATACATGCTATGAATTAAAGTGAGTGCGTTGAGGGAACATGCACTTTTGAATAAAGTATAGCAAGTATATATATTAGATAGATGGGTAAATACAAAAACCATTATATATTTTGGATTTTTGTTACTTTTTGACATAAATAAAGTTCACATATACATTTTTATTGTCATCTAATTATCTCTTCTTTTATCCTTATAGTCTTTTTTTTATGATAATAATTTTGGTGGAGAGATAAAATTTTATTCTAGGACGGCTAATGGATAATATATAGTGGAAAACAATTGTTCTCTAAATAATTCGAATTAAAGTTTAACTTCCAAATTAAACAATAGTGTTCTATAAATATAGTGGGATTTAAGGTAGCTTGTGATTTGCTCTTTTAATTTTATAAACATGATACAATATGTAGCAAATGTCAACGTGCACTTTTTGATAGTAACTTAACTTAGTGCTTCAAATATCTTCTTAGTCCAACGCAAATACGAATTATCGTAAAGTTGCTTTTCTTAAAAGGAAAATATACCAACAATAATTATGATTGATAATGGTGACACAAAAGATCCGATAATAAGTAATATGAAATTCCATATAAATAAAAATTGCACAATCGTCAAACAATTAATTAAAAAGAGTGATAATACCAATAATCTTTAAAAGTACTCGTGAGAATACTACATCTAAGAAATTAAGCTGCTTAAACATAAAGAATATTTTACATAGAAAATGATATTTTAAAGTAAAATAGAGTATTATAAAGTATCATTAATGAAGCTAGATTATAATCACATAATATATTATCTAATTACAAGGAGGAATAAGATAACATCATAATTATAATGCGCGTATAGTCGCTTTAATATTCTCTGAATAAATGATAGTTTAGGGTATCAAATTGCTAGTTAGATAAATGTATATTGATTAGCCCCTGTCAAAACGTCTCAACCAACTTATGTGTTAACGGCATGAGAACTACAATAGACGTGGAACAGTTATCGATAAACATTTTCAAAATTTGTAAGCTATTTAATATCATCACTCAGACCCAACACTAAATAGGTCATCCCTTACTATTAGTAATTAATTGTTAATTATAATTTATTTAAAAAGCATTTATTAAAAAATTAATTAAAAAATAAGTGGATAAGTGCTAATGAGTAATAATAATTCTAATGAGTAATTACATCTGACAACATAAATGATGTAGTGCTAATGAGTATTAATTCTGACAACTAATTTCATTGTCTATTATATTAATGCACAGTATTTTAATATGCACGCCTCAAGAATTTGAAGGACTACTTTTTTTTAATTGAGTTAAATTAAAGGTAGATAAATGATTAGCATTACAATTATTCTTACATTCTAAAATGGTTTCTAATTACTTTAAATTTTACTTTTCAACATATAAGTCATTTCCCCTCCCAAGAATTGAAATTATTTTTCATAGCTGACATATTAACGTTTCCCGATGGATAACTTGTGTCAATTTTAATTTAGATTTTAAATTTTGTGATATAGCATTTATACAGTATCTATACAAGTTATGTCATTAGAGTTTCAATTTCATTGTTGTAGCATTTAATATCTCACTCTATAGCGATTTAATTAATAATTATATTAATTAATTATAATATTTAAAAGGAAGGATGTTATTAACAATATTTAATATAGAATTAATGTGGGGACATATTAGTTAATTATTGAATAATTATTGTATAATAACTTAACTATCCTGAATGTATGAACTACTTAGAATTAGAAACTTCTTATTTCTTTTATTAATTGGAGTACAATTTAATGCATTTGGGTTACACGTTTTTTTTAATATGTTTAGATATATGCACTTTTTGTAGAGTTTAAATAAAGTAAATATTATGATTGCACATTTTTAGGGATATTAAACATCTTTTCAACAATTAGATCATCATTGTCCTTAAATATCTCTAGTTAGTATAAAATACATATATCTTTTTGAAATTAATCCATTTACAAAAAAACTCAACCAGAATAAAAAATTTTTTGATATTTACGAATACTTCAGATTGGTCATTTCAAACATATCTTGGATCAACGTTACAAGTTTAAGACTATCTGGTCTTGAACACAAAATCCTATCTGTTCCCCGACATCACCGATAACATAGATTTTAATTGATGTCTCCTGCATCTAATGCGATATATGATTGAAGTACATGTCTGAATTTTTCACTAAAAAATTTCAAGATAAAATATTTTTCATAGCGTCATACTTTCACTTTTCTTTTTAGTACACGCTAAGTCTGAATAATAAATTTTTAGCATTTACAGACATAATCATAATCTTCCAGTCAATTATAATCAATTTACTTCCGAACCTATTACTGCGATTCATTTTTAGCTTATTGAGAGGTACAATAAATAAGGGCTGTGTTTAATTCATTAATTTTGTATTGAATGTTATTGTGTTGTGTCAGTTATACAAGTGTTGATGGTGTCATGCAAAATACATGTATATTACTAAGAAGAGTAGTGCAAAAAAAGTAGTATATTACACCTCACCTTGAGAGA
>CM040618.1:112457885-112480123 GCA_022817965.1 Solanum lycopersicoides
TCTTTGTGTGCATATTTTCCCGAAAAATCCAAAAAATCTGAGATTTATTAGTTTGATTTGATTTAAAAATTTAAAAACTCGACATATTGGTTTGGTTTGGTATTTGAAAAAGCCGAACCAATGAGGTTGAAAAAAACAAAAAAAACTGAGTTGTATTAGTTTAATTTGATTTTAAAATTTAAAAACTCGACACATTGTTTGGTTTGGTATTTGAAAAAGCCGAACCAATGAGGTTAAAAAAACAAAAAAAACGAGTTGTATTAGTTTAATTAGTTGGTTATAAATTTAAAAATTTCATATAAATATTTTAATTTGATATTTGAAAAATCCGATCAACCCGATCATGTTAGCCCCTATTTATTACGACCTTCATTCGCCAAAAAGTCGATACAATTGTTTGCCTCTTTCCAAAAATGCAATAATAATGGCATTATTGTTTTAATCCCTCCTTTTTTAAAAAAAATCCTCTTCTTTTTAATCTGTTTAAAAAAAAGATCTTTTTTTTTTGTAACATTTTAATTTTCAATTTTCTACGTGCACATTTAAAGCCACAGGATCAAAGGCCGATTTTGTACACATTTGACTAACTTTAATTTATAACCACATAATTCAAAAATCTCCTTCATATTTTTAAACTTCGTCAAGTCAAACTAATCATTTTTGTCAGACGGAGAAAATAGTTCTTTTCACTTTACCAAAAAAATAAAAATAAAATAAAAAGTGGAGTAGTTAACAACTTTATTTACGTCACTCTTCCTTCAAAAAGAAAAAGAAAAAAGACCATTTTGGGCAAGAAGTTCAATTCCTAGTAAAGATTTGGCCCATGTTCTCCTGAGAAAGGAAGAAGCTCAATTGCTTGTCGATTAAAAAAAAATCCTTTGTCAACAATTTTGGACCTCAGAAAAAAAAACATAAAATCTCCCAAAAAATGTTTTTCAAGAATCTGCAACAGAAGATTCAGCCATCAAGTCCATTGCTCTCTACCCATCAATTTCCCATTTTTTCAAACCCCCAACTCATAATGGTTGGAACTATTTCTGGGTCTGGAAGATCATTAGCTGAAACTCACTCTACTCCATGTTTGTGCTTGAATCCTAGTCTTAACTCAGGCAGCACTAATTTTAGGAGTAATAGGGAATTGGGGTTGTGGAGATCCTTTAAGGGAGAAAGCAGTTGAATTTAAGTAGTAGTTTCTTGGAAGCATGGTGTGAGTGGAGGTTATCTGCAAAGATGGTGTCTTTGGCTTTAAATGGAGGTTCAAGAAAGAGACAGAAGATTAGGAAATCACTGTTGTTGGTGGGTTGGAAGTGGAGGATGATGATTCAGGGGAAGATGTTAAAAATGTGAGCTTTTTTTGTAAATTATTATTACTAGGAAATAGACCAGAATTTTATAATGTGAATAATTGATTGTGTTCTTTATTATCTGCTCATACATGATTGTGGGATTCTATAATTGATTGGCAATAGTGAATTGTATAGTGGATTCTGTTGAGCAGCTTCAGCTTACTAAGGACATGAACTTTGATGGGAGGTTATGGAGGACATGGATTAGGGTAGAGGGTTAATTTAGGTAGTTTGAGAATTTTTCCACTCTTGCTTCCGTTTTTGTTACTATTTGATGTTTCTTGCACTTCGATTGTCGTAATTTCTTGTTGTAGTGACTGTTCCTTTTTAATATGCTTTGTCTTACGTTCTTTAGCATTTTGCATTGGCTTCGTCAGTCCCACTGTTTTTGTTTTTCAACCTGCTTTGTAATGCTTTTACTTGTGCGAAGGTCTATCGATAACAACCTCTCTACCTCCCAAGGTAGGGGTAAGGTCTGCTTAGCCTTCCCAGACTTCATTTATGGGATTACAGTGGGTATGTTATTATCTTCTCACAGTGATTCTGTGTATTTATGACAAATGGATTATCTTTCATTGACATGGGAATGTTGAAGTTTGTTGTAATAGCTTGTAATATCTGTAGAAATTAGATATAAATGAACAGGTATGGTCAAACGGGAAATTTTTGGTTGTGTTGTGTTAATTGAAGGTTTTTACAGTTGACTATAGACTGCTCTCGTTGGACTTTAGCGAAAAAACTTGCAAATTTTTACTTTTAATCATCAGTTTGAAAAATGTTTTATATGATTAGGGGATAAGGTAGCTGTCATTTGTATGGTTAGACGAAGGAATCTCAATAATATTAATTCATTGCTTAAAATGTTTTCTGGTCTTTTTTCCAAATGGCTTGTTCTACTCCATTTGTTGCAGAGCCAATCGACTCCTCCCCAGGTGTAGTTAGCTACTTAGCTAAAGTTTGGCTCATTATTACAGTGTGCTCTCTTTGTTTATTTGAACTTTTGTCCATCCATAAAAATGAAATCTGCTGAAACTGTTTTATCCTCGGTTTGCTGGAAGTCTGGAACTGTAAGACTTTAAAGTGAACCGTGTCCAATCTCTTTTTGCAGTTCCATTTTTATTTGATCATATTCAACTCCTTAAGTGATTGGCATTTGTAGGAAATAATCAATGTAATCACTTACAAAGCTGTGCGCACTGTTCTTCAACAACTCTATGAGATGAACCCCCCACAGTACACATGGTTTTACAAGTAAGTTAAGATTTCTTTTCTTCTTAAGCGTATCCACTCTCCAGACATGATGATCCTCTGATTTAGCCCAACGAGTCAAGTTAGCATTTAGGCTGTTGATGTCACAGAAACTGACACTTTAATCCAATATAAACAAAATCAGGTGAGAAGTGATAGATGCAAAGACCATCACAGTTTTGGTGTTATTGTTTTTTAATCCTTTAAACCAAGGGAAAGAAGAAAATAATTTGACAATTTCAAAGGAGTTGGGCTCTAGATTGGATTGGAGGGATGGGAGTGCGGTTGTGGTTTAGTGGTAGTGGTTGTTGGTTAGAGAAGGCTGGGGAAAGGAAGTAAAAATGAATGAGGGTGAGGTAAACTGAGAGAGGGAAAGAAGCTGCATTGGAGGGGCAGTGAAAGGCCAGAACGGCAGCTGAGACAGTTATATGCTTTGTTAGAACAAGGATAATACAGATAATAATAATATGAGAGACCCAAAATAGGACTTGCTTGGCTTAGAGGCACGTCAAGATGTTTCTTGTAGTTGGAGTCTCTCCCACGAGCAAATAGAAGAATAAATAACAACACTTATCATTGGGATTCAACTAAGCCACTCAGCAAGTAGCACTCAACAACGTTGCTCTTCTATTCTTGATCTGTGGTTTCACCTTTTGGTCAATGTCTCTCAAATACTTTCAAGGGAAAGAGTTTTTGAAGTGCTTTTCTTTTACGAGAAAAGAAGAACTATTTATAAGATAAAAAATTTTATAAGAAGAGTTTTCATCAAATAGCATTTATTAATAGGTTTGTGAATTTTGGACGATAAATGTATTTTTCAAAAGAACCTAAAAACGTATAAACTAAATGAAGTGAAACCTATGGATTCAAATTCATTCAATATGAAAGTCAAAACTTTTATCAAATGTATTGTTTCAAAAATAATTGAACATTTGTTCCAACATTCTTCTCATGTCGTCCTTTGCTTTTTCTATTTTATTAAAATACGATGGGCATTTTATCTCCCGAGCTTTTCTATGTTTTCCCTTTTATAGTGCATTTCATTTTTCATTTGACATTCTTTGGTTCTGTTGAAACTTTTCTTTTTCCTTTTCCAAGATATCTGTTAATCTTGATTTGAATGGAAATACGGAAAATATTGTCCGAATTTGCTTTTCCGCTTGAAAAGTAATATTGCATTTCTCCTGAGAACTCATATTTTAAATTATCCATTTCCTAGAAAATACCTTCTAAAATTGGATTATAGTTCCACTTTTGCAAGCTTAGTATGCTCTGATTTGGAGTCACCAAGGGAGTGACTTAGTGGTTGAATAAGTGGAATAATACCTTGGGAAGCTTAGTAGAGGCAATACTATGTTAATACTTCTCGGTTGTCCAAGCTTTGATGGACAGAGTTGATTATCTAATATATACCTGTGCTAGTGGCATTAGTCAAGACACACAAAAGCTAGCGTAGAAACCACCGTTATATGAAAAGAAGAACAAAGCTCCAAACTAGAAGCTTAGGGTCTCTAGTGTACTTTCACCTGGTAAAAAGTAGTGAAACTGCTTTGTCAAAAAATCTTGTTTGTTCTATAGCACTGAGAGGTATGAGTCTTTTGATGGTTTTACTCACTGGTTGTTTTTCACTAATTTTTTATCCTTTTTCTTTTTACAGTTTTATAGCAAACCACGTGCCTAACACTGGGAAAAATTTCCTTCAACAGCTTTTCAAGGTAACATTGTATATTTTGATAAATATTCTTTCTATCGTATATGGAAAAAGTGAAATATGGCATGCAACTTGCAAGGATTTTTCCCACCTGTCTTCCGCATTTTAAATATGTTTTCAAGGAGATAGGATTGTAATAATCTGCGCTTAGACTTAAGAATAACCACTCTCATATTAGCTGAGTTTTGCATTTCGTCTACATTGTTCTGTGTGTCTGATCTTAAAGTTTCGCAGGAAAAGCGAGAACTTGCTGAGAGAGTGATGATTACACGTCTTAGCCTTTACAGCATATGGATGCAGGTATGCCACTTTGATTTTAGCTACTGCTTGATGTAAATGTTTTTGCTCCTTCAAAAGTACCGTGTTCTTGAATTATACATATATCTTTGTCTGTATTGTATCACGGACGAGTGGAAATTTGGTATTTCAACTGCAATGATGTAGAGGAAAGCTAATGAATATTGTGTGTTGGATGTAGAAATGTGATCATGCTGAATTATATAACAGAATATCTGATGAGAATGTGGAACTGATGCGTGAACGACTAGCTCAAACTGTTATATGGCCATCTGATGATGATGAGATTGCTGGAAGTTTGGATTGATTAATGGGAGAATAGCTCTCTTTGGTCACTATCTAAAAAATGATCATTAGCGGTCGCCAAATATGTACTTTTAGCGGTAATTAGCACTCTTTGTATATGTTCCTAAAGCCTTTAGCGATATTAGTTCTAATGACACTTAACTAAATGCCGGTAAAGACTTTAACACTCTTTATTAATGTCAATATTTAATGCCGCTAAAAGTTATCATTGGTGTTTTATTTTGCCCTTTTTTTTCCCATTAATCTTGATAGGCAAAATTGTATAGTGCATCTGATTGACCAATATATCAGGCTACATGTTTTTCATCCATACATATGTGATGTGACTTCAAGGCAATAAGTTGCAGTACTTTCTGAATGTTTATAATGATTGGCAGATCAGTCTTCGAACCAAGGACCTTTGCATATTCTAATATAGCATAGAATTATACCGTCGAACTCATCTAAAAGCTTAAATTATTTTTCATTTATTCATAGGTTCAGGATATTCAGATCCATTTTTAATCCTCCCACTTTACAAAATTGTTCTATATTTTGTAATCATTATTCTTGGTCAAATGAAATTGGATCCTAAGAATTTGAAGATGTAAATGTTTGCGATAAATTTTAAAGTGATAGAAAATAAATTACAATCACAAATAAATTATGAAGAAACATAAATTTATTAATAAATATAAATTGCAGGTACAATTCTTTTCCGCCCTTGATTTTATTGTTCTAAGATTTATTCATGATTCGAGGACCGTTAGTGGCGTATTTCTCGAATTATGATTTAGATTTGACTTATAAATTGAATATTTCATGACTTTTAATGAAATATTCGAGATCTTGATCTTTAAAAATGTTGGATCTTTTGTGATAACTTTTAAGTGAATTTAGTATCCTTTATATAAACATAGATTAGGATTTAGATTGAGTAGCCTCCAAATTTTAATTGAAACTGAACATACCTTTCTAGAGTTCCAATTCAAATATTTGAATTGAACAAGTCTTTATAGAGTCCGCAAAATTACAATGTCTACAAATGTCCTTGCTTCAAGGCTTGTCGGATTGTAGACTTGTTGAAACTCAAAGACTAGACTTGAATTGTTCATTCTTCTACCTTTGCAGCTTCAGATTTTCAGATTTGATTTGAGAGAAAAGAGATGAAGGCTAATTTGATCCCACTGGATGTGCCAATTTTTTTGCAACAAATTCTAAACAGATGACAAATAAATAAATCACACAAATAAAATATAAACAAACATGATTTTATTAATTAAGATTGTGAGTATAAATCTGTTCCTTCCTTGATTCTCTTCTCTCAATAAATTTATTCATGATTCGAACGCCGTTAGTGACATATTTCTCGAACTAGGATATTTACATTTAACTTCTATATCAATATTTCATCAATTTGCAAAATATTTAACATGGTGTAATATTTGTAATTGAACTCCTAAAACAAAGTAAACATGTCAAAATCAGTATAATTACTTGATAAAATTAGTTTCCTCCGGTTGAAATAATCAGGTCACGATGGTATACAACCTTGTGCCGCAATATTTAACTTTGATTAGACATTTGCGCATGAAATATTATAACAGTTTATTTTTACATTTTTATTTACCATTTTAATAACTGTGCAGCCTGTTGGATGTATCACCGAACTAATATCTCCTTTCATGCGATATTTTTCATTTTTCGAGAGTGAAACAATCTAACTTTGACTAGACATTTGCGCATGAAATCTTTAAATTTTTTGAAATAATATTTATATATTTGTAAACTACGTAAAGAGTAACATAAGTCACAATAATTAATAACAAAATATTAAAAAAATCTATAAAAAAACTTACGATCAAAAATAGATTTATTTAAATCTCAAAATACGAAAAATAGTAATTTTTAACCAAACAAATATTACTATATAATCTATTTTTAATCACAAATTTCAAAAAAATATTTTTTTTGGTTGCTAAGCTAATCAATGGGCAAATGGTTGTTGATTTGGAACCTTCTAGAGTTGGAGGTGTGTAGTCTTGGGAAATGGGATAAACATATCACAAAAAATATAAATAATCCTATCGATACATATCCACTGCAAACAATCCTCAACGTGTCAACGAGCTGTTTAACATATAACATATTGCAACGTGTCGAGTGCCAGTTGCTCTTCTTATATTCTGCCACGTGTTACTTTACCGCCTAAAACACATTATAAAAGACACAATAACAATTACAATTATCATCAACACAACACACAGAAGAAAAGAAAGAAAAACGATACTATAATTAAGGAGGAAAAAAAAAATGGCAGCAGTAGAAGAACCAATACTCTCTAGACTCGATAGACTTGACAATATTGTGAGTACTTCTCTAATATATTTTTTTTTTTGGCTATAATGATTTTAGATATGTTTGTTTTTTTCTCCTTTTGCATCAGTTTTTTTTTTTATTTTCTACCTTCAACGTGGTTGAGCTTATTATTTAATTGAACCAAAAAATAAGTTTTGAACTCAAAATAGAAGAACTATACAAATTTTAAGATCTAGCATGTAATAGTACAAAGTCGTAGCATCTAAGGTATAAATTAACAACAATAAGTATACGTTTTCAATATATATAAATTTTAGTTTCTCAATAATAATAAGATTGTGTATCTTTAATTTATTAATAGTAAGATTGAGAACATGTTTATCAATTAATGTTGGAAATAAAGGATTGTAGACATTGAAAGTTCAGTTTCAATTAAAAATTTTAAGAGGCTATTCAATTTTATGCCTATGTAAGGATACTAACTAAATTCTTTTAGAGGGTATCTCGAAAATTGAAAATTTCATAAAGAGATTAAAATATTATTCATATAGAGAGGTTAAATTTTAATCATTCACTAGTGGTTTTTGAATCCTAGATGAATGGTACATGAATTATGCATAAATTTTAGAGCAGTAAAATTAAGGGATCATCAGAATTGTATTCGCAATTTATTTTAATAAATAAATGAAGTGATGTTTTTGCTTATTTTATTGTATTGTGATCAAAATTTATTTTCTTGTCACTTTAAAGTTTGTTCTAATTAATCCTATTAGATCAACGTACAATCAATATTTCATGTTTCATGATTTTCCATTTTGCGAAACGTTTGATATAAAATTCATGTATATAGATTAAAAAACTGGAGGAAGTTCGAGGAGGTGATCATTCTCCGAAGACATCAACAGCATCAAGCGAGACATTAACGAGCGACGGGCAGGTTTCGTCGCTCGATTTCTCTCCAAGAAGCATGGAGAAGCATTGCCGGCCTATAGACGACGTGATTTCGGAGACGGAGCATAAGGGGACACTCATTGAGAGGCTGGTGAATGTTGAGAACAGGGTGTTGAATGTGTGTTTGCAATTGGAGGCAGAGTTGGAGATGTTGAAGAAGAAAAAAGAGGACGAAGAGGAGAACAATAATAATAATAATAATAATAATGTTGTTGTTGAGGAGAATTTGAATTTGAAGAAGAAAAGAGAAGTGAATAACAATGTTGTTATAATTGAGGAGAAGAATAAGGCATCATCTCATAAGAAGAGTAGTTTCAAGAGCTTTGTGCAGTCTTGTGTAGGAATAGGAAAACATAAACAAAGAGATTGACACTTTGTGGGATTGTTAAGTATGTGTTTTCACTTTGTAGTTTTTTGAAAGTTTTTTTTGGTTTGATGTAAAGGGTTTTTTAGCACTGGTGTGACAATTTTGGCAGTTGTCTTTATTACTCTCTTTTATAAAAAAATGTGAATCATATATCTTGGATATGATTGTATTAAAAATACATTATACTTGAGATGTGTGCATTTGAGATATATTATTCAGTTTGGATTTAGTAATTATTTACAACTTACGATACATGTTAACATGCATTAATTTTGAAAACTAAGCGGCACTATCTTATTTATTACAGTGTAATTTTCACATATAGCAAAAATAAAAATAATATATAGCAAAAACAAAAATAATGTATGTGTTATAATTATAATTTGTATAATTGTGTTGTATAGCAAGTTTCATAATTATTATGAAGTGGTTGATTTGTATAATTTGTTACAAATATTTAATTTTATATAAATTATATTCAATTTTATACAAATTATTTAGTTTTGTATAAGTTTATTTATATTCGATAATTTGTATAATTATACTTTGTATATGATAAAATTCGTATTTATATAATTATAAGCGTAATAGGATGAAAATATATGTATTTATGTATCCACTTTTCTTCTGCGTTGTACCATCACAAATGCATTTTGTACATTTTGTATCGAGATATATAACATGATTAATTGTATATCAAAAATGGCTAATTGCATACTTAATTAGATGGCAAAAAAAGAGATGTTTACTGTGAATTATAATTAAAATAAACTATAACTATAATATTTAGTTTAAATTAATAGTTTGCTACTTTATTCAATTTTTTCATTAATTTTTGGTTTCTCTCTTTTTCACATGCCAAGCCCAGCAAGCTCGCATCCGATCTGCAGGCCCATGGGCTGTGTATTTGGGTTCTTGCTACATGGCAAATATCAGTTGATATACATATATACTTAATATACACTTCTATTTTGTTTTGCTTAATTTTATATAATATGAAATAATGAAGCTAATAATAAGTCCACACATCAAAGAAACATTTCCTAATTAACATGCAGTGCTACTTTTGCCTTGATTTTGTTCATTAGGTATAAAAAAAGTATAGAAAACCAAGCATATGATGTTGAGACTGATATTGATTGCTCCAATAATTGAATATTTGGTAGACAATCAATTCTTTATATAGAGCATAACATCAAATTTCAATCCATTTAGTTAACCCTTTGGGAAATACCATGCTTAAGTATATATTATGATGTTTTAAGGTTTTGGAACATCTTCAATGTCTCAATGATTCTCGATATATACATATATATATATATATATTTGTCGTTGTTACGGAGATAACGTATCAAAGAACAACTTAGTATGTAATTTTCTTGGTGTGAATCTAGATTAATAGTTGGAACTCGAAGAAAAGTGAATACTTAATAGACTGACATCAAATGAAAACGTAATAAGCGCATGTCAAATGAATTAAACATTAAAACATCAATTAACACCAACAATTTAGGGTCGTTTAGGCTACATATTATTTTAATATTTGCAAATATTTTGGTGATGAACATTTTCCAACTATTTAATTTCACTAAAATGAAAAATTGATGTAATTTCTGTCACTTAGTCCATTAAAATAAACCAACTTTTCTTATTGAAAATGAAGGTTCGCAAACAGTTCAACTTCCGCAATTTTTTCCTATGGGTGCGTTTGATATGACGTGAAATGTTTTTCGTGAATTTTTATTTTTTTTAGAAGAATATGTCTCTTAAGATAATAAGTGAGTTTTTTTTAAAATTTATTTTTTTGTGTTTGCCAAGCAAGCAAAAATATTATTTTAAATGTGCATGTATATAATCTAAATAAATACTATGAGTGGTGATGCCAGAAGATAAAAGAAGTGAAGTTGAGGTCATGTGGTGGATGATATTGAGGACGATATCGAAGTGACATATTGCTTTGTATGACTTGTTTTTTTTTTCTTCATATTTTCATAAGAGAAACGAATATTTTTTCGTTAGCAAAAAAATTTAATCAATCAAAATGCGAAAAAATCGGGAGAAAAGTTTTCTTCTAATACCAAACAAGAAAACACACTTTAATTCTATTTTTCTAGAAAAAACATCTCAATTATTGTTTAAACCTTTTTTCAACTTCAAAATTAAATACTTTATTTTCCAACCTCCACTCAAATATTGTACAAATGCATGTCTACTCCATTTTCACTTTAGTTAGATGGGCAAAAACGCAACAAAGAAATAAATAAATTAGAACTATTTTTTATGATGAGAATTCTTGAGATAATTTATACTCCACCTAAAAACATATTCTTTTAATTTGGTCCCCAAGAATTAGATATTGGCATTTAATTTAATTTTCTTTGAATATTCTCATAAAATTCTTTCCCAAAAAAAAAAAAAAAAAGGTGTATAAAGATTGAAAATGACAAACTGTTTTGATTGACTTTAAAGATAAGTACAAAAATCCTTTCATCTTCTTTTTTTAGCATCACTTTGTGCCATTTTCAAAGAACAACATTATTTTCAGGTGTGGAATTTAATGTATGGCGGAGGTTAATTTTTCTTGAAGCAATCTTGTATCAAAATCACCAAATCTTTTAATTAGACTTTTGTATTAATTGAATTATTATAATATATAGTCTTGCATGATTAAAAAGAGACTATGTTACAAAATTAAGCATGAGAAAATTCATTCTTGAGTACTTACAAAACTACTAATCAGTTTTCTTAAAATTGGGCACTATAGTTTTCTGATTATAAGAAATTTTAGAAAAAAAAATAATAAGCAAAAAAAAAGTAGTAATTTCCAACAAGGTATGGATCATGACAAATTTTTAAAATTATGTTTTGCCTGGTATCACTACAACAAAAATAACTTTTAGCGACATTAAATAATTACACTAACAAAGAGTGCTAAAGTCTAAACCGGCATTAGTTAAGTGTCATTAGAACTAATGTCGCTAAAAGCTTTAGGACATATACAAAGAGCGACAATTAAGAGTTAAATGTCGCTAATGGTTATTTTTATTGTAGTGTATCTGGGTAAAAGAAAAAGAAGAAGTTAGTGGATGTAGTTGACAATTAAGAATCTCTATAAATAATTTATTTATTTTTAGTTTCATTCAGCATTCAGTATTTGTATCAGAGTTAAATTAAATTGTTTTTTATTTAAAAAAAAGTACAATATTAGAGGTAAAATTATTCTTAGTAAGGACCATTCTGTACACAAAAATAAAAATAATTTAAATTTAAAATGCTGATTAAATATGAAACAGTAGTTAATATTCAATCATAACTGTTATTTATTTATTTTGTAAAAATCCTTTTGCTGCAAACCATTTGGTATCATATTATTTGAAGCACTTTTTAGAATTCAAGGACCCATTCTGAGATCAGTTCTTTTTTCTATTTTGGTTCAATTTAAAGAAATACATTATAACAAAAATATCATTAACGGTAATTAATTTATAATTGTCATTTAATATATATTTTTAACAGCAATTGACATTCTTTGTATATATTTCTAAAGCCTTTAGCGACATTGATTTTAATGACACTTAACTAATGCCGGTAAAAATTTTAGCACTCTTTATTAATGTCAATATATATTTAATGCCTCTAAAATTTATTTTTATTGTAGTGATAGTCGTCACATTTTTAATTTAAAATGAAAACTATATATATTCCAGTTAGAATTGTCAAAATGAGCTTAGTCCATGGAGATGGTACAAATTCAACTGTTATTGAGGTATAATTGAAATAAAAAATTTCAAGCTCATTTAAAATTAAAATTTGTAAGCCCGACTCATATAAACTTTTGAGGCTTGATCGAGGTCAGGTCGGGCCATGGGCCAAAACCTTTTATTCAATAGTAACATATAATAATCTCACTAGTATGTAATCTAATTGTTTAAATACACACTATGTTGTAATATTATGAATCTTATTAAATTTTGATACGTCAAGATACATATATCTCAAAAAATGTGGACTATTTGTCATATTTGATTTGAATTTTTTTTTCATTTTTGATGTTATAGAATGATAAGTTTGAAAATAAAAAAATAAAAAAGAAGTGCTAGCCGCCCCAGCCTTCGGCCCTTCTAGGATTGGCAGGGTTGAGCATTTTCAGGCCTTACCGAATGAAGGACCAGCCTGTCCTAGCCCTTCTAATTCATTAGCCCACGAGGCTTGAGTCGGTGGGGTTGAACCGATCCTTTTTAATATCTCTAATTTCAGTTGTTTTATTCATATAAGAATGTACGTCATAAAGAATAAAGATACTAAAAAATATAATTCTCGTTTACTCTTTTATATGAACAATATATAATCCAACATGTTACATCATTTGTTGTTTTTTTTAGTTAATAACCAAAAAAGGTTTCTCAATTATAATACGGATAAAAAACGTGATTAAATTTGCTATGATTTTTTTTAAAATTTAACCAGCCAATATTTGATATTTCGTGCCATATCTTATAGTTCTTTTTTCTCAAAATTTGATTTCAAAACGAAACTTCAATCATCTCAACTATCTATTAATTAGTGATTATTTTATTTTTATTATGCCATGAATATCACCAAGTACACGTCACTTTTTTTAAAATTAATAAATATTAAATTTCCTTTTGTATAATATAAAGTTCCACAGCATCACGTCAATATTGGCCGGCTTAAAAGGCAGGAATAATGCTCTTATCTTTTCATAATTCATCACCGTCCATAAAATAATATTTGTCCTCTCCTATGTTAACTACTTTTTTCTATATTGATAGATTAATGTTTAATTAGTGGGTTAAAAGAATAATACAATAATATATTCATAAATTTCACTAAATGAACTTCGAAGAGAATCAAATATATATATAGATTTTATTATTATTCTGAAAAGATAAAGTGAATTAAGAATAATAATTATTACCAAATATTTTACTCTCAAAATTATTTTATTTCGTATAAAAATGAAACGTAATAATTCCATGAAAAATCTCAAATCATTCTATTCCACGACCAAACGACCTCTAATTATTTTGACAACTGCGCTATCTTTTTTATTCTTGAGTTATTCTTGTTAATTCTATTTTATAATATATATGTATTCGACATTTCACTCTTTTTTTGCTTTTCCAATTTGCCTCTTATTGGCCGTGCTAATGCGATCATGGATTTTAGTGAAAAATATACTAGAAATATTAATAAATAGTTATAATAAATTTGAATTCATAATTTTGAAAATGTATCAACGATAAGAATGTTAAAAGATAAAACGCTTAAATTTTAATTTCTCCTTCAATTCTGATTTTAACTTATAGTTGTATTCATAAAAAAGATAAAGTACTCCCTCTGATCGGATTTAAATGTTTTAATTTGATTGATCATCGAGTTTAAAAAATAAAAAGAGACTTATAAATTTTATAATTTTAAAATAAAAAATATATGTAATCTCTTAAATCTTGTGATCTTAAATTCACTAAAATTTTAAAAATTACTTAACACAAAAAAAACATTCTTTTTAAAAATAAACAGAAAAATGAAACAATTTAATTAAAACGGGAAGAACAATATGTTAGGGTTTTATTTTTTTCTAGAAGAAAAGATAAATATTACCATAAATGTTTTTACTTTTTATGGAAAAAAATAATTTTTCTTTTATATTTGGTTATTCGAGAGAAAAATTGGAATCTATAAATAGATAACAAAAAAAAAATTCACAAAATGTAGTTATTTAGAGAGTCATTTATGGGGAGATATTCTCCTAAACATGTTTATGTTTTTTCAAAATTAGTCTTATCATATGAGAATACATTTATTTATCATTTAATTTATCAATATATAATTTGCAATTATTTATTTTGCATAATGCCCTAATTACTTTAGAACCAACAAAATAAAATTATATCATTTCTATATCGAAAAAAGATCTAAAATACCCTTGAAGTATCAAAAATGGTACAAGACTATCCTCCATCTATTATATTGGCTTCAAAATGTCCTTCTCATCCACGGCTTCAAAATACCCTTGACATCCAGCTTTGGGTTCAAAATTGACCAATTATTTATCGATTTTAAATTTGAACTATTTAAATATTTTTCTAAAACATGGCTCTCAACTATTTGTTATAATTCAACTTATTAATATACTTTATAAATAATCTACTATCCACCATTACTAATTAAACCACATCCAATCAATAAACTCGCCCCATTCTAATGCAACTATAGAAAAGCTACTGCCAGTGGATGTTTCTAAAAAATTGAGACGAAGATGTCTATAGAAGTAAATTATCATACATTCAAGTTATCAATCAAAACATATTATAATTCAAGTGTCTAATTAAAAATTACCGATAAACTTAAAAGTATTACTATGTTCATCTTAATTATTCATTCGTCTCAATTATGTGATGTTACTTAATAGATAACTATTTTTTTAAAAGAATATATTAAAGTTTTAATATTTAAAATAAATAATAAATACTTATAAAATTATATTAAAAAATGCATGAATATATTCGGGATGTACTACTTCTTTACCTTTAATCATAAAATTTGAATTCAAACTTAAAAGAGAATCTTATTGAAAGTGTCCTTCTAAATAAGCGACTCAACCTTAATTTAATTGGGGGTTCAATGCGGACTCGAATAATTTTGAATGTCATTTTCAGAAATCTGTAATTCCGTCGTGTTTTACTAGTGTTTAAGGTGATTTTGATATTATATTTGGTTTATTAATTGGTGGGGTTTAATCAGTAATGAGTGCGCAGTAGGTTTGTTTATAAATTAAATTATATCCAATTAGTTGAACGCCAAGTATTTAAAAAAAATATTTAAATGATTTAAATTTGAAACCGTTACATAAGTGGTCAATTTTGAATTCGATGGTGGATGACAAGGATATTTTGAAGCCAATAGATAAATAAAAAGAACATTTTGAAGCCAATAAATAAATAAATAAAAACATTTTAGAGCTAATAAATAGATAAAGAATAATTTTTTATTATTTTCAATACTTCAAGATATTTTAGGTTCTTTTCCGTTTCTATATTTCTTGGACCAGACACAATCACTATCAGATAGTAAAGAAAACGGTGTATTTTAGCTACCCAAACACGAGTCAAACGTTCAACAAGACAAATCACAACAGTAATTAGTACCTAAAAAATTCATATTAAATTCTTTTCTCCTAATACATAAACAATTCTTTAAATTTATTAACAAATTAAATTTCAAAAATTTAATAATGATCATTTTAATTGAGTATTCAAGCATAATAACGTGTTTTTATTAAACACTTTTGGTTCAAATTTTAAAAAAAAAAATTTATTTATTTTAAGCACTATTTTCGTAGATAAATTAACCATATAAAATATAAGATATGTTCTAATTGTAATATCGAAGAGACTTAAAATGCCTTTTTAATTTTATATTAGTTATATATATTAATACAAGTGTCCCCCTTAAGCGCTAATTGATTGATTGGATGTCTATGATTAAGGATAATTTAAGCATTAGCTGTTGAATAACCAATGACTAAATCATCATTTGACATTTTGGCTTAATATTGTAATAACAAATAATGTACTCATTCCTTCAATTGAAAAAAATAAACAGACAAAGACATTTATAAAAGTAAATAAAATGGTAGACACCAGACAAGGTCCTTGAATAATTTCTATCAATACAATATAATAATCTTAATTAAATAACAAATGATCCTATAGATGTATGAAGTCCTTTCAAAATTCAATCATTGAAATTCACATTCATTTTTATCAATTATTTGGTGAACTAATTCGTCAAAACTTTGTTTCTATTTCTAACGTATAAAAATTACTTATAATATTGTCGGATATAAGTTAAATTTATAGTAAAATACTTTATATCTATAATCTCAAATAAAGATACGATCAGGCTTTATCATCAAACGAAAATTGCATTTGCTAATTAATAGAGCTTGATAAATGATAGTGAGTAGATTAAATTTATTGAAGTTCAAAGAGTTTAACTATAATAATACTTTAATTAGCCAGTCAAATAAGTGGAAGATTCATTAAATTGTGAAATATTACTTGTGACATGCTTATTAAGCTCTATTCTTTCCGTCAAGTTCATTAATATCTAGAGGAAAGAATATCTGAAATGGTCAGAGCTACAATCAACGTGGTATGATATTTTTTAATCACTCAGAACAACAACGATGCATATATATTTAAATATAATAGCACAATAAATAATTCATCAGACCACCTAACTAGTTTTTATGGTTGACTAAAGGTATTGTAGAAAATGAACATAAATATATATCACTGGTCATGACCATTAACTGTTATGATCGGATAGGTGAATTACCTTCACTTAATCAAATTTAGAGTTGGAGTCTTGAAAATAAATGAAAAAAATCTTTCATATAGATCATCTACTCCTCTATAGGCCCCCACACAATACAAATCAGTGAATATTAAGTTTTAGATAATTATACGAATAAAAATGAAAAATTTATAGGAATGACATTTTTAGAACCTTTTTTTTTTTCTGTGTGTTTACTAATTACATATAATTACGTACTTATATCTAACTCCTAAATTCTAATCCAAACATTATTCATCTTGGAATTATATTTTTCATGAGTAGATAATCCAAAATATCCTTTATTTTCAATTGTTTGTATATTTGAATTAGCATCCCTAGAATAATAATTAACATTATTTCAGGTGGTATTTGATTTTAAACGACACCTTAATATGTATATTTTGAAAGAGACCATTCTAAATTTTGACATAGCTACATAAAAAACTTGGTCTTTAATTTGGCTACGAAAAGGTCTAAGATTTCAAGTGATATTTTAATAACTATAGACTATTAATATATTTTGAAATAAAGTTAGACATGAAGAATGGATTAGGGTGAGTAGACTCATGATAAAACAAATAGGAGGAGCATGAATTGATTTTTTTTTTTTTTTTTGTATTTTCAAAAAAAAAAAAAAAGAACAGAAAAAAGAACGAATAATGGGTCAATTAGTAGTAGTAATAATAATATAATAATTTAACATATAAAAAAAAACTAATAGGAACTTTTTACTTGATGGAATTTAAAAAAATAGAGTCAAACAGATTAATTATTAAAGGGAAAAGGGTCAAATATGCCCCTAAACTATTTGAAAAGGTCTAGATATACCCTCCGTTTAAAGTTTGGTTCACTCATGCCCTCGCCGTCCAACTTTTGGTCCAAATATGCCCTTATGGGCGTTAGTTGCCATGTTGGACATATCCAACTCATTTTTCATTTCTTTAAATGTCAAATGGAATTGCCATGTCATTTTGACCTTACCACATGATATTTATATGAAATTTGAAAGATATTCGGACTCATAAACACCTAATCCGACCCATAAATCAACTCCTTTTAAATACACTATCCGACCCATTTTTAACAATTTTGTTTTATTTTTATTTTTTCGTAAATCCCAAAAATGAGTAATTGATTAATAAAAAATAGGAAAAATATGAAAAAAATATAAAATTAACGTCCAAAAATTCACAAATAAATATAGTAACTATAAATCTAACATTTCAATAATTTTTTTAAATGTTTTATTTTTTCGATAAATCTCAAAAATAAGTAATTGATTAATAAAAAATATAAAAAGTATGAAAAAAAATATTATTAACGCCAAAAGTTCACAAATAAATATAGTAATCAATTGACATGGCATAATATTATAATTTTGGCGTTAATATTATATTTTTTTCATACTTTTATACTTTTTATTAATCAATTACTTATTTTTGAGATTTATCGAAAAAATAAAAATTAAAAAAATAATATTGAAATGTTAGATTTATAGTTACTATATTTATTTGTGAATTTTTGGCGTTAATTTTATATTTTTTCATATTTTTCCTATTTTTTATTAATCAATTATTCATTTTCGAGATTTACCGAAAAAATAAAAATTAAATAAAATTGTTAAAAATGGGTCGGATAGTGTATTTAAAAGGAGTTGATTTATGGGTCGGATTAAGTGTTTATGAGTCCGAATATCTTTCAAATTTCATATAAATATCATGTGATAAGGTCAAAATGACATGGCAATTCCATGTGTCATTTAAAGAAATGAAAAATGAGTTGGATATGTCCAACATGGCAACTAACGCCCATAAGGGCATATTTGGACCAAAAGTTGGACGGCGAGGGCATGAGTGAACCAAACTTTAAACGGAGGGTATATCTAGACCTTTTCAAATAGTTTAGGGGCATATTTGACCCTTTTCCCATTATTAAAAATTAAAAATTAATGTGACATGTCAATTTTCAATTAGAAGAACATGAGACTTTATGGTGTTAAGTATTTCTTAAAAAATGTTAGTTGATTAATTTTTTAATCGTATCGATACGACATGAGTATTAGTGTGGGTGTATATTTTCAAATAAAAATTATAAATGATTTTTATTTTTATTTTACATAGTTTAAAATATTTTGATCATTTTTTCTTGAAAATAATAATTGGAAATAAATAATCAATCCGATTAGAGTAATATTATGGTACAATTTATTCTTTAGCATATGTATATGTGTGTAAAAATTATGTACTACAAAATTACAAATGTACCAATGGAAAATAATCAATTATGTACTAGATCTAGTACTAATGTTAGATACACGAGATAATATGAAATATCTTAAAGTAAAATTCCAAAAAGTAATTTACATTATATTTAATTAACAATATAAATTGATTCTCATATAAATAATATAACATCAAATATAATTTCAAAACTTAAAACTTTAGAATAATTTAAACCAAACAACCTGGTAGAATTTAAAGGTGTCTATTTCGTCCTGTGGCAGGGCAATAAATGTAAATTAGGAGAAATATAAGGGCATTAGCTTAAAGGAAACACAAGTTTTCTCTTTCTGCCGCGTGCCCCCTTATATTATATACTCCTTTGGTTCTATTTTATATGTTATCTTCTTACTTTGCATTTGCATTAACAAATTTTGAAATTCATATTTTGAATTAATAAATATGAATTAGTTTATTTTGATTCAATAACCAATGAAGATGAACTATTTATTATATATTTTTAAGGCTAATATTTCACCAGAGTAAAAAAATAAAAAATATAATAATTTATACATTAACTTTAGAGAATAGCAAATATTATAAATCAATTATTTAAAAAAAAAATGACATATATATTTTAACGTACAAAATAATTAAATTTTTTAGAGTTCAAAATAAATGTTTTTGAATTATTTTATATTTATTTTTAAAAATTCTTTTTTTTTATCTTTTCTGTGGATTTGACCCCAAAAATTAACCCATTGGCTCTCACGTCCGCTCCTTCTCTCTCCTTTTATCATAGGCGGACTCCAAATTGCTTATTTAGATGCTACATAATGTACGTTTTGAAATCCGCGACACCTCAACTATTACCCACCCAACCGGTAACATTCAACCGGCCAAACCCGTCCCCACACCTTCACTTTCAAATATAACTTCAATTTAGCGTTCATTTCAAAATCATTTCATTTTAATTTCAATTTCATTTACATTTGCATTTGCATTTTTAATTTCTATTTCCCCCTCTCTCCCCTTCTTCTCAACACATCTTCATCTTTCTCACTCTACATCTTTCTCTCTCTACATTTTTCCAATGGTGTGCTTATATATATAGAGATTCACTTCTACATATATGTATAGATTGCAAAAATACTGATTTTGAAGTTCCAATGGAGATTGTTATGGTTATTGAAGCATTTAGTGTAAGTAGATTCTGCGATTTCTCTTCTTCGTCTGCTGCTGCTACTGGTGTGTTCTCAACTTCGAAGGAGTGTTGAAGAAGAAATCTGTTTCGAGGCTTTGTTGTTGTGGATCTGGTTAAGCAACTATAGCTGTTGGATTTTTGCTTGATTTCTGGTAAGAATGATCGAGATCGAATTTTTGAATAGTAGTTTAGTTTTATTTATACTCACTGTTGTATTTGCTGACTGTGGTTGACTATCTATACAGTGATTTTATATTAGTAGATTGAGTTTTATAGCTTAAGTTTTCTTGTTTAAATTGGCTGATATGTTGATCTATATGTTTCCATGTACGTTTTGTGGCGATTTGTTCTGTAAAGATGCGATTTTTTAAGGGATGACTCTACTTTTGAATATATTTGGAGATGCGATTCTCTTTGATATAGCTATCATTTTCTTTTTGTCTCTATAACTAATATTTGGTGTGTGAAGGTTATTTTTTGTGCTGCTGATGAACTGAGTCAAAGAAAAACAATAGATCAGTTGATATATTTTGTATATAAATAATTTTTATTTCAGGTTGGACAGAGTTGACATGATCATTCTTCCTTATCTTACATTAATCATTATCAATCTGATAAGGCAATGAAATATTTGCAGAATAAACTTTGCTACTTCATGGCAAAAGAGAACACAGTTTGAAATTTTATTTTTTATTTTCATGGTTGAATTCACAGTTTTTAATGTTTTACAACTTTTGTGCCTATTCAAGTGAAAAAGATGAGATATTACCAGAAAAGAAACTGAATCAGGGATTATAATTAAATGTAATACTTAAGGTATGTTAAAAGGCAAATATTAGAATGAAAGTGAACCCCTGTTAGTTGATATTTTATAAAAAATAACAACTTTATGTGTTCAAAATTAATAGAGACTTCTTATTTTATAGAGTTAAACAAATTTATTAGTAAAAGTATGAATTTAATGTGACATGGAATGCTTACAAGAAAATTACCTCTATATATGTCTGTACCATATAAATTTCTTCAGTCTACCTTTCTATCATGTAGTGTCTATCTGTTTACGAGATTTGTGTATTTTCATTAGTTTTTGGGAAGGTTAGGTGAGTTTAGTTGTACCTAATATGACTATTTTCTTGTTTTTAGAGATATATTTTCTCCCCCCTCAGCTCTCCCTACTGATTCCTGACCCTTTTATTTGTGGGCAGTTTAATAATTTTCTATTGGGTTTTGGGAAGATTCTGAGTTTTTGATATTGTCAGTCTGGTGTATTGTTGAATTAGATTTGTTCTATTCTATTTCATTCAATTTTATTGATCTGTATTTGACAAACATTTAATTCTAGAAAGATGGTGCTTGGAAATTTTTACTAGATATGGTGCTGTATTCTTCTTTTAATTTCTTGATTTTTGACTTGCAGTTGACTGAAGCATGTGCACTGGCCCAGAAAGACCCAACCAATCTGTTACTGATTCTACATCTAGTATGAAGGGTATTACTAAACTCATTGTTGAGACTGAAGATTCTTTTTCTAGTTTGCTTGAACTTGCTGCAAACAACGATCTTGAAGGTTTTAAAAGATCTGTTGAGCTCGATGCTTCTGCTGTTGATGAGGTGGGGCTGTGGTTGGTTCGCAAGAAAGGTGCAAAGCAGATTGTTAATGAGGAAAGGACTCCTTTAATGGTAGCTGCCACTTATGGAAGTTTAGATGTTTTGAAGTTGATTATCTCTAATCCTGTGGTTGATGTTAACCGTGCTTGTGTCCAAACAAGTGCACTGCTCTTCACTGTGCAGCCTCTAGTGTTCTGTCCAATGTTATGATGCAGTCAGTTGCTACTCCAGCTGGTGTGATCCTAATGTTGAGGATGCAAACGCCAGCGGCCAGCTGATGTGATTGTTGTTCCACCAAAGCTTCCTGGTACTAGAG
>CM040618.1:112481123-112528221 GCA_022817965.1 Solanum lycopersicoides
AAAACTAATAGGAACTTTTTACTTGATGGAATTTAAAAAAATAGAGTCAAACAGATTAATTATTAAAGGGAAAAGGGTTAAATATGCCCCTAAACTATTTGAAAAGGTCTAGATATACCCTCCGTTTAAAGTTTGGTTCACTCATGCCCTCGCCGTCCAACTTTTGGTCCAAATATGCCCTTATGGGCGTTAGTTGCCATGTTGGACATATCCAACTCATTTTTCATTTCTTTAAATGTCAAATGGAATTGCCATGTCATTTTGACCTTACCACATGATATTTATATGAAATTTGAAAGATATTCGGACTCATAAACACCTAATCCGACCCATAAATCAACTCCTTTTAAATACACTATCCGACCCATTTTTAACAATTTTGTTTTATTTTTATTTTTTCGTAAATCCCAAAAATGAGTAATTGATTAATAAAAAATAGGAAAAATATGAAAAAAATATAAAATTAACGTCCAAAAATTCACAAATAAATATAGTAACTATAAATCTAACATTTCAATAATTTTTTTAAATGTTTTATTTTTTCGATAAATCTCAAAAATAAGTAATTGATTAATAAAAAATATAAAAAGTATGAAAAAAAAATATTATTAACGCCAAAAGTTCACAAATAAATATAGTAATCAATTGACATGGCATTAATATTATAATTTTGGCGTTAATATTATATTTTTTTCATACTTTTATACTTTTTATTAATCAATTACTTATTTTTGAGATTTATCGAAAAAATAAAAATTAAAAAAATAATATTGAAATGTTAGATTTATAGTTACTATATTTATTTGTGAATTTTTGGCGTTAATTTTATATTTTTTCATATTTTTCCTATTTTTTATTAATCAATTATTCATTTTCGAGATTTACCGAAAAAATAAAAATTAAATAAAATTGTTAAAAATGGGTCGGATAGTGTATTTAAAAGGAGTTGATTTATGGGTCGGATTAAGTGTTTATGAGTCCGAATATCTTTCAAATTTCATATAAATATCATGTGATAAGGTCAAAATGACATGGCAATTCCATGTGTCATTTAAAGAAATGAAAAATGAGTTGGATATGTCCAACATGGCAACTAACGCCCATAAGGGCATATTTGGACCAAAAGTTGGACGGCGAGGGCATGAGTGAACCAAACTTTAAACGGAGGGTATATCTAGACCTTTTCAAATAGTTTAGGGGCATATTTGACCCTTTTCCCATTATTAAAAATTAAAAATTAATGTGACATGTCAATTTTCAATTAGAAGAACATGAGACTTTATGGTGTTAAGTATTTCTTAAAAAATGTTAGTTGATTAATTTTTTAATCGTATCGATACGACATGAGTATTAGTGTGGGTGTATATTTTCAAATAAAAATTATAAATGATTTTTATTTTTATTTTACATAGTTTAAAATATTTTGATCATTTTTTCTTGAAAATAATAATTGGAAATAAATAATCAATCCGATTAGAGTAATATTATGGTACAATTTATTCTTTAGCATATGTATATGTGTGTAAAAATTATGTACTACAAAATTACAAATGTACCAATGGAAAATAATCAATTATGTACTAGATCTAGTACTAATGTTAGATACACGAGATAATATGAAATATCTTAAAGTAAAATTCCAAAAAGTAATTTACATTATATTTAATTAACAATATAAATTGATTCTCATATAAATAATATAACATCAAATATAATTTCAAAACTTAAAACTTTAGAATAATTTAAACCAAACAACCTGGTAGAATTTAAAGGTGTCTATTTCGACCTGTGGCAGGGCAATAAATGTAAATTAGGAGAAATATAAGGGCATTAGCTTAAAGGAAACACAAGTTTTCTCTTTCTGCCGCGTGCCCCCTTATATTATATACTCCTTTGGTTCTATTTTATATGTTATCTTCTTACTTTGCATTTGCATTAACAAATTTTGAAATTCATATTTTGAATTAATAAATATGAATTAGTTTATTTTGATTCAATAACCAATGAAGATGAACTATTTATTATATATTTTTAAGGCTAATATTTCACCAGAGTAAAAAAATAAAAAATATAATAATTTATACATTAACTTTAGAGAATAGCAAATATTATAAATCAATTATTTATAAAAAAAAATGACATATATATTTTAACGTACAAAATAATTAAATTTTTTAGAGTTCAAAATAAATGTTTTTGAATTATTTTATATTTATTTTTAAAAATTCTTTTTTTTTATCTTTTCTTGTGATTTGACCCCAAAAATTAACCCATTGGCTCTCACGTCCGCTCCTTCTCTCTCCTTTTATCATAGGCGGACTCCAAATTGCTTATTTAGATGCTACATAATGTACGTTTTGAAATCCGCGACACCTCAACTATTACCCACCCAACCGGTAACATTCAACCGGCCAAACCCGTCCCCACACCTTCACTTTCAAATATAACTTCAATTTAGCGTTCATTTCAAAATCATTTCATTTTAATTTCAATTTCATTTACATTTGCATTTGCATTTTTAATTTCTATTTCCCCCTCTCTCCCCCTTCTTCTCAACACATCTTCATCTTTCTCACTCTACATCTTTCTCTCTCTACATTTTTCCAATGGTGTGCTTATATATATAGAGATTCACTTCTACATATATGTATAGATTGCAAAAATACTGATTTTGAAGTTCCAATGGAGATTGTTATGGTTATTGAAGCATTTAGTGTAAGTAGATTCTGCGATTTCTCTTCTTCGTCTGCTGCTGCTACTGGTGTGTTCTCAACTTCGAAGGAGTGTTGAAGAAGAAATCTGTTTCGAGGCTTTGTTGTTGTGGATCTGGTTAAGCAACTATAGCTGTTGGATTTTTGCTTGATTTCTGGTAAGAATGATCGAGATCGAATTTTTGAATAGTAGTTTAGTTTTATTTATACTCACTGTTGTATTTGCTGACTGTGGTTGACTATCTATACAAGTGATTTTATATTAGTAGATTGAGTTTTATAGCTTAAGTTTTCTTGTTTAAATTGGCTGATATGTTGATCTATATGTTTCCATGTACGTTTTGTGGCGATTTGTTCTGTAAAGATGCGATTTTTTAAGGGATGACTCTACTTTTGAATATATTTGGAGATGCGATTCTCTTTGATATAGCTATCATTTTCTTTTTGTCTCTATAACTAATATTTGGTGTGTGAAGGTTATTTTTTGTGCTGCTGATGAACTGAGTCAAAGAAAAACAATAGATCAGTTGATATATTTTGTATATAAATAATTTTTATTTCAGGTTGGACAGAGTTGACATGATCATTCTTCCTTATCTTACATTAATCATTATCAATCTGATAAGGCAATGAAATATTTGCAGAATAAACTTTGCTACTTCATGGCAAAAGAGAACACAGTTTGAAATTTTATTTTTTATTTTCATGGTTGAATTCACAGTTTTTAATGTTTTACAACTTTTGTGCCTATTCAAGTGAAAAAGATGAGATATTACCAGAAAAGAAACTGAATCAGGGATTATAATTAAATGTAATACTTAAGGTATGTTAAAAGGCAAATATTAGAATGAAAGTGAACCCCTGTTAGTTGATATTTTATAAAAAATAACAACTTTATGTGTTCAAAATTAATAGAGACTTCTTATTTTATAGAGTTAAACAAATTTATTAGTAAAAGTATGAATTTAATGTGACATGGAATGCTTACAAGAAAATTACCTCTATATATGTCTGTACCATATAAATTTCTTCAGTCTACCTTTCTATCATGTAGTGTCTATCTGTTTACGAGATTTGTGTATTTTCATTAGTTTTTGGGAAGGTTAGGTGAGTTTAGTTGTACCTAATATGACTATTTTCTTGTTTTTAGAGATATATTTTCTCCCCCCTCAGCTCTCCCTACTGATTCCTGACCCTTTTATTTGTGGGCAGTTTAATAATTTTCTATTGGGTTTTGGGAAGATTCTGAGTTTTTGATATTGTCAGTCTGGTGTATTGTTGAATTAGATTTGTTCTATTCTATTTCATTCAATTTTATTGATCTGTATTTGACAAACATTTAATTCTAGAAAGATGGTGCTTGGAAATTTTTACTAGATATGGTGCTGTATTCTTCTTTTAATTTCTTGATTTTTGACTTGCAGTTGACTGAAGCATGTGCACTGGCCCAGAAAGACCCAACCAATCTGTTACTGATTCTACATCTAGTATGAAGGGTATTACTAAACTCATTGTTGAGACTGAAGATTCTTTTTCTAGTTTGCTTGAACTTGCTGCAAACAACGATCTTGAAGGTTTTAAAAGATCTGTTGAGCTCGATGCTTCTGCTGTTGATGAGGTGGGGCTGTGGTTGGTTCGCAAGAAAGGTGCAAAGCAGATTGTTAATGAGGAAAGGACTCCTTTAATGGTAGCTGCCACTTATGGAAGTTTAGATGTTTTGAAGTTGATTATCTCTAATCCTGTGGTTGATGTTAACCGTGCTTGTGGTCCAAACAAGTGCACTGCTCTTCACTGTGCAGCCTCTAGTGGTTCTGTCAATGTTATTGATGCAGTCAAGTTGCTACTCTCAGCTGGTGGTGATCCTAATGTTGAGGATGCAAACGGCCAGCGGCCAGCTGATGTGATTGTTGTTCCACCAAAGCTTCCTGGTACTAGAGCTTCTATTGAAAAACTGCTTCTGAACAATTCATCTGATGGCTCAGTTGGTGACTGCAAATTGACAGTATCCGTGGCTACTTCAGATGCATCCTCTCCCATTCTCTCCTCATCACCAGAAAATGGATCTCCTTGTTCATCATTGGAGTCCTCGTCTTCCCCTATGGCATCGAAGTTCAGTGACATCCCTGCTCATTCCGCACGAGAGAAAAAAGAGTATCCAATAGATCCGTCTCTCCCTGATATCCAGAACAGTATATATTCAACGGATGAGTTTCGCATGTTCTCTTTTAAGGTCCGGCCATGTTCTAGGGCCTATTCACATGACTGGACAGAGTGCCCATTTGTCCACCCTGGAGAGAACGCTCGTAGAAGAGATCCAAGGAAGTACCACTATAGCTGTGTGCCTTGTCCTGAATTTCGCAAGGGGGCATGCCGACGCGGTGATATGTGCGAATATGCTCATGGGGTGTTTGAGTGCTGGCTACATCCTGCTCAGTATCGTACCCGCCTGTGCAAGGATGGTACAAGCTGTGCTAGACGAATCTGCTTTTTTGCCCATACTACGGAGGAGCTTAGGCCCTTGTATGTCTCTACTGGATCTGCAGTCCCATCTCCTCGGTCAGCTGCTTCTGCAGCTAGTGTGATGGACATGGCTGCAGCGCTGAACCTTTTTCCTGGTTCACCCTCAGCACACTGTGTGATGTCTCCTTCTGCATTTAATCAACCCATGTCCCCCACTGCCAATGGAATGTCTCATCCATCTGCACCATGGCCTCAACCAAATGTCCCAACTCTTCATCTACCTGGAAGCAATCTGCAGTCTAGCCGTCTGAGGTCTTCCCTTAGTGCACGAGACATTCCGCCTGAGGATTTTAACATGTTGCAGGATTTTGATGCCCAGCAACTTGTTCTCAATGACATGGCTTGCTATTCACAGCCACGTCCTAATTCTGCCACTCTGAACCGATCTGGTCGGTCTAAGACACTAACTCCTTCAAATCTTGAAGAGCTTTTTACTGCTGAGATGAACTCTTCTCCACGATATTCTGATCAGGCAGCGGCTTGTGGTGTTTTTTCGCCATCACATAAGTCGGCTTACTTTAATCAGTTCCAACACCAACAGAACATGCTTTCACCCATTAATACTAACGTTTTTCCCCCTAAAAACATTGAGCACCCTCTTTTGCAGGCTTCTTTTGGTGTTTCCTCACCTGGAAGGATGTCCCCAAGAAGCATGGAGCCCATTTCCCCTATGAGTGCCCGCCTTTCAGCATTTGCTCAGCGTGAGAAGCAGCAGCAACAGCTGCGAAGCCTCAGCTCCCGTGATCTTGGATCCAATAATGCTCCCGTTGTTGGATCCCCAGTAGGTAACTCTTGGTCGAATTGGGGTTCTCCCAATGAGAAGGTTGACTGGTCTGTGAATGGAAGTGGACTTCGACACCTGCCCAGATCATCTTCTATTGAGCAGCTCAACAATGGAGAAGAGCCTGACCTATCATGGGTGCAATCTCTTGTTAAGGAATCTCCAACCGAGATAAAAGAGAAGCCGGCCGCTCCTAATTCCGTTGCTGCACCATCCGGTGAGAGTTTGAAAAACAGTTCCCAAATTGATTCAGTTGATAATTCCGTTTTAGGAGCTTGGCTCGAGCAGATGCAACTTGATCAGCTTGTCGCCTAGCGAGATAAGACACTATTAACTCATTTTCGTGTTTAGCCAAACAAATCAAATTGATAGGGGTAGTATATATTGTTTACAAACTTTTTGTTGATGGAGGGAAGGTAATTTGAGAAAAACAGCAAGGGAGAACAAATCTAGGTGGAACTTTCCATAATGTTTCTATTCAATTCTTCTAATTGTTTATTTGTTTACAAGCAACCGTTTTTAAGTTGCCTGGGCTGTATTAAAGTAAACCTAGTCCAGGTTTATTGAGATCATCTTTTTGTTACTCCCAAATGAAACTATATTTTGTAATGTTCCTGATGTGAAGAATGTTTACTATTATTATTTCATTTTTAATAAAAGTATTGCATGATTTATATTAGTCTCCACTCACTCAATAAAGAATGGTTTCTTAGATTGTGGAGTAAATGCAGTGGGTAGGGTCCAGCAGGTTTGGATGGTGATTGGTATATGAGGATAACATAGGTTTTATCTTGAGATATGATGGATGGTGACAAAGTTAGAAAATTTGGGCAAAGACTTTGAATATATAGGTTAAAATAGTAAATGATCGGAGGCCCACTCATTTCGTCATCCAATGATAAATAGTGGGTGAAGTTGGGCAGATATGTTGGATTTTTGATAGTGAAATGTGGGGACAAAAACAATTTTTTATAATTTAAAAGAAGCAATGACATTATTATATAGTATAGTAGTCCTACAAAAAACAGGTTAAATGGGTTCGCCACGTCTTAAAAATCTTCTTTGATGCTACATGGCACGAATTTCTCCTAGTTTTACCTTTCTTAAATATTATTACTAGTATTTCATATCATTCGTCGTCTGATATGAATTTGCAAGGATTTTTATCTTGTTCGGTACAAAATTCACGGCATCATCCTCTCGTTCAAAAGTTGCCCTTTTGATTTCGACTTTTATTTTGGTGGTTCTTTTAAAATTTTAACTCAATTTTATTGCCTTTTGACTCCGTATTCCTATTTTTGTGATTACTTCAAAAGTTCTTTGGTTTAATTCTATTCTACTTTGATTTTCCATGCATGTACCTTCTTCTCTGTTGACAAAAAAAAATCATGCTGTTCTCAATTATTTTCAGTATTTAGCTGAACATGGATCCACTTGCATTTTCCTTCATATGTGTCAGCCATTTTCCCTTTTTATCTTTCTATGAGTTATGTAAGTGCGACTTTAATAGTTTTTTGGCACTTCATGTTATTATGTTCTTTCTATTTAGTTGTTATAGGGAGTTTCAACAGGTATAGACTTATAGTTGCCATTTTTATTTGTCTATTTCTGTAGTTTTTATATACTTAAAAATTAGATAAAAATATTGAATTATTCAGAATAATAAATTTATTTAAATATTTAAAAATATAATAAAGTTGATTGACTTTTTGAAATTTTATCGATCTCACAAAAAATAACTTGTATTGTTTGAAAATGAAGTGAAAAATATTGTAAAATCACTTTAAGATTATATTTGTGCCATACAAATTGAGACGAAAGAAATAATATATAAAAATTGCACAAAATTAGTGGAGTATAAATCACAACTATTAACAACCTAAAAAATATTTTAAATACATAAGAAGAGTTTGATTATTTCTCAAAATTTCATGTGTCACATAAATGGAGCAGCGAGAATAAAACAATATTATATAAGAATATGTAAAAAAAAAAATACTAGAAATTACAATAATTAATAACTTACAACATTTTTCTATTAGTAGTGCAACTAATCCCATCTGCATAGTGAAAAGGGTGCGTTGTATAAAATTAGTAGCCTAAAGCCAAATATATTGTAGTGCAACTTATTGAATAGTACTTGTAGGACTCGAACTCCTGCAGCTTCTCCCTTTTGGAAGTCATTCTCAGCAAATGAAGTAGCAAGTATTGCCTAGAAAAGAAGAAATCGCGGTAATCAGAAAGCAAGTTTCATTTCTAAATGTGTAGTTTTTTTTTTTTTTTTTAACCTGCGCTGCTACAGCTAATCCATCGGCAAGTAGAGATGATGTTAGCCAGATTTGTAAGCAAACTTGAAATGCAGCCGTTGTGCCTAATCGTGCAGCCAATGTCACACAAAATGTAACAGCTATAACCCTTACTTGCTAGACGCTAGTAACCAATATCCTGCAGCAATCAGGTACGCATGAATCGTTTCAGTATCTTAATTACAAATGTATGCATAAAATATGCTTTTTTTCGCCTTTTATAATTTACCTACCATTCTTGAGAAATTTGCTGAACTGCAGATCTTTCGCGCTAGGAGGTAATAGATGAACTTCTGTGATCAATTTGCATAGGAGAATAATCGATATCAAGTACCTAACCGAAACATAACAAAGTGATATTAGAAATTGTGTGACGAACTTGAAATTAGAAAAAAGGACTTACTGAGAAAGAACATGAGCAATGGCAGCACCACTAACACCCCAATGGAAAACAAAAATAAAGATTGGGTCCAGAATTATGTTTGTCAAATCTCCAGCAACTGATACAATAGAAGAAAAATAATGCTAAGGAGTTGGATCAATTATAATAATTTTCCTTTGATGTACTTTAAAAAGCAGAGTAAATACTACCTACCAGTTGCGTATAAGGGACTTTTTGTATCTTTGAAACCGCGAAAAACGCCTTGCATAGCCAAAGAAAGGAGAACTGCAGGGGCACCAATTGCCCTCAAGGTCAAATACTTCTTTGCCGGAGAAAGCATAGCAGAATCCTGTATGATTTCGTTAAATAAAATCATATTACTCTTTCAGATGAGATGGTCACACAATTTAACACGTAAGATTTCTTGTTGACATTTGGACATTCGTACTTACAAATTTCACACCCATTAAGCTTAAAATTGGTTTCGCGAGAAATAGGAGGAAAATCGTTAACAAATGAAGTAGTAATGTTGACTAAATGGAAAATTGTGACTTTAGAGGCTTGATTGAATTTGGCAATTGAAACTCCTACTGCTGCAATTTCATCTTTCCCTGCAGTCATGAAGAGCCAACATTTGGGATTTTTTTTTTGTAAGGGCAAAATAGTCAAGTAAATATGAAATTCGCTAAACAAATGAGGATATTAGTAAGGGCAAAAGAGAGAAATTATTAATTTTTACATTTAATGATTTAAACATCTAACAAAAATAATAATAATGTAACTATCATGTCCATACTAATAACTAGTTTTGAAACATGTGCATTGCAGAAAAGTATCAAATCATGTATTATACTGTCTTAAAAATTAATGTTAATATAATTAAATTAAAATTTGAAGCAAACAATTATAAATAAAATAATGAAATATAAGTTTTTATGAATAGTGAATGTGAACTCTATTATGATTATTATTGAAATTGTCAAATCAATATCTGAAAATGCCTATAACTATTTATAATAATGAACTAGATAAGATAATTTGACACGGTATGACCTCCAAATAAATTTATCGTCTTTTTTTCCCCGACTTTTTTCTTATTTTAAAATTAATTGAGATATGTAAAAAATAAAAATTTCACTCTCAATATCTCTTAGTTACACCTCTTAAATATAGTTTTCCTCCCTCCCCTATATAGTGCATTACTTAGTTATTATTGTATTGTTGAAGGTCCTGCTTTTATTGCATATAAATAGGTAAATATTGATATAAAATATAGAAGATATTCTACATTTGATGTATTTAGTTGGAGTATTATATTAATTTAATATTTTAATTATAGAGTGACAGTTCCACGAAACTTTGAGATTCTCAACATTTGTAGATCACACTTGAGTTTTTAAGAAGAGAAGAATAGAAAACTTAAAAAACTCGTTGTTTAGAAATGTGAGGAAGCCCCTTCATTTGTAGTTAACAAATGATATTACGAACATGTGCTTATTGTGTTTAATTATCAAAGTCACAACTTTTCGTAAAGACACAACTTTTTTTATAAAAACAGTAACCATTCAATGCAAAAATGTGTGTGCTTTTTAAATAAAATATTCTAACTAAATATAATATAATAGAATATAATATAACATCTAGAAGACATACTAAATTAGGTGTTTTAAGAAGAAGAAGAAAAAGAATAATAAAAAAACTTCTAGTTTAAAAGTGTGAGGAGATCCTCTTTTTATAGCCAACAAAGGCTCGTACGTAAAAATATTTATCAGAAAAGTCATAACCCTATGAAATAGTCATAACTCATCGAAAAAGTCGTAACTCTTTGGAAAAGTAAAAGTAGCAGCCATTCGGAAACTTTTTGGGTGTTTTAAGTTGAGGGTATTATTGAAATTTTACATTTAAGTCAGGGAATTAATGCTATAAGGTACTCCCTCCGTCAATTTTTATTTGTCATATTCCGCGTTTCCAAAGTTAATTTGATTAATTTTCAAAGTTAAATTAGATTACATTAATTTGATATTATTAACAAAAAATTAGATATTCAAAAACTATACGAAATATAAATTGCAATTTTTTTTCATATGAAGATGATGAAAAATACGTCGTAAAATACTACTCAAAGTTTTCATAATTATATCTTAAACAAGAAAATTATGACAATTAAAATGAACGTAAACTTTGTATAGGTATATGAAAATTTAACCGTCCTGTTTTCATGACTAAAATATCACGTCTTTTGTCAAGTAAAGCTTTTGAATACAAAAGTCCCTTGTTTACATTGAGGTGAATTTTGATTAAGAAGAAGTTATATAAAAATGAATGCTATTTGATTGACTATCTGAACTTTATCCCAAACGTATGTACCTAAATCACCGATGAATGCAATATCAATGAGAGAAGCAATAGGATCAGCAGCTAATGCAAGAGCTGCAGGGAACGCGATACGTAAAATTTCCATGCTAAGATCATCAAATTTGAAAACATTTCTGAACACCACAAGAAAAACAAATTACATAAGTGATTAAGTCAAGCAAAATTAAATATTCAAAAAACAACTATCATATATTTTAAAAAATGTACCTAATGTCTTCAAAGAAACAAAGATTGGTATGTTCCATCTTCTTTTAGTATATACAAGTTACATTTCCAACTTCAGCCATGACTCCTTGATTTTTATAACTTATTTCACTACTAAAAATACTAGATTTCGCGTCGAACAAAATTTTGTAACTAAACAACAGAATTTGTTGCTTATCCTAGTTAGCAACGAATATAGAGACATATTTTCATTAGCTACGAGTTAAATAGCGACGGACCAACAACGAAGGAAGTTGATAGCTAAATGCATTTTTTGTTTTTTTTGTTTTTTAAAACAGAAATAAAAAACTACCTCTCTCAAAATAAGAGCATTCATGCGAATTAATAAACTTAAAGAACTTGTGTTAATTTATATTGTATGTATGTTGATATTGTTTTACGTAATTCTCTAATAAACTTAAGCAACTTGTGTTAATTTATATTGTATCTAACTATATTAATATAGTTTTATGTAATACTCTAATAAACTTAAACAACTTGTGTTAATTTATATTGTATCTAGCTATGTTAATATTGTTTTATGTAATTCTCTAATAAAGTTAAACAACTTGTGTTTATTAATTTAAAGGGGATCATTTAAGAGTCTTCCAATTTGATTTCGTAATATAAGTTTCTCCTTTAATTTAAGATATTCATTTTTTTTTATAGTGAATTCTTAAAAATTGATAAGCCTAACTTGTTAATTTTTTTAATTAAACTAAATGGTATGCACGTCAGGCCTTGGAACTAAAATTCAACGTGCATTTATTTTCTTTAGTATATTTTCAGTAACATGAGCAAATAAATAAGGTGGCAGGTGTAAATTCCAAATTTATAATACCCCTTTTGTGTATTATAAACTATCATCTTAATTCATTGAAATAATAGTACACTGATAGTCGGCCTCACTATCTGATAACAAACATAGGTTTACATATTCAACAATCTAACCGTCTCAATTCTTAATAAAAATAAATGAGACCTGGCTAATGTTGATCATATATATCAGATATGATTCCAAATATGTAATATGATTCTAAAAGATTCAGGACAATATTCTATTTTAACGGGGGAAATCACACCATAAATATTGTATAAGATATAATATGATACTGTGCTAGAATCATGCTTATATTTTTATATCTTTAAATATAAATAGTGGATAGTTTATCAATTGTAAAGTATAAAAATACGGAATATTTTTCAATTGTTTTTTATTTTTCTTATTCTCATTCCTCTATTGGGTGGGTATATAATATATGCCTTTTTGAATTTATTATGCGTATTTATTATAAGTTCCAAAGTACTACCATTAATATGTATGTGACTCACATCATATTTACTATTTGCATAATTATCAAACACAATAATTCACTTCTTTACTAGATTTTGTTCTGCCACAGCTAAAGCTTGTTAATCACAAATGGTAGTTGTAGTATTTCTCTAAATGCACATTAAATTTCTAGTTGTGAGTCGTCTTATGCTAATTGTTCATATTAGTACAAACTCAATAATTACGAATCCGCTCAAGAAGGATTTGTCACCTAAAGTGTTTCATGGGCATGTGGTTCATATGGGTGTTGTAAGATTTAATGATGAGTCATTATAGTGGGAGTTTATCATGTTATTTATGATTATGACATGTCAAATTAGTTATTTTCTATAAAGATTGAAGTTTTATGAAATTTATGAATTTCATGTGTTTATTATAATTCTGAAAAATAAAGAACTTAACTTTCTATTATTGTTTTGCATAAGGGATAAAAATGTGATTTGGACATTAAAGTCATGAAGTAGAATCAGAGATCGAATTATCACGTTCCGGCAAGTCAACTGGGATCGGGTATCACATCGATGTACTAACAGTTTGAGTTTGGATTTCGTGAGAAGACCAATGATGTGTTAAGCATGTGAAACGTGTTGCGAAATTGTCGTGTTGATAATGTTGTTTATGTTGATATTTATGCATGTGGTTATAATGTTTGTTCGACTTGTTTATATTACACTAGTGGGATAGCCGCGTGATCCTACCAGTATACGGTGGTTGTGTATTGATTCTACACTTACTCTTATTTTTATTGAGTACATGGCATCTTCAAGCGGCTATTGACAGACCTCGCTTAGGAGATAAGAGATTATCGCATCGACTCAAGGGTGAGCTTCTTCTTCCGGGCTTTCATGGAGTTCTCTTTCGACCATCCACCAATTTTGGACTTGGACCGTTATATTTAGTTAGTTGAATAGTTTGTTAGTAATTCTTTGTTTAGAATTGGTTGTTCGTTGGTAGTTTTGGTACATTGACTTTCAGATTCTAGGTCTATCTTCCGCAAATTTTAGTCGCTAGATCTTATTTTGTTCAGTAATGGACTTCGTTTTTAGACATTTAACTTGCTTCCGTAACTTAAATGTCTTAGTTTAGAATAATTGCTTTAGTTGACTAGCAATAGTGGTTCTTTCACCGGCTTGCAATTGTGGGTGTCAATCACGACGGATTGGGGTCGTGACACTTCTTTAATCAAGTTGTTGTATTAATTTAGTGCAACGGAACAAGGTTAGTGTTTCTATCATTCTTCTAGATTAAAATTTACCGTGATCTTGGTGAATTCCTTAAAGTTTTTTTAGGCGAAATGATCTAATGGACCCTCGTAGTTGTACGCGTTTGTATTTTGGATCATTCTACTTAACTCTTTATTAACTAAACCCTTAGATTCAATCTAAATAAGATTTTTAAACCCCTCTTATCATGTGTGTAGTTCACTCTTCCTTAAATTGATGACATGTCATATCCATATCATCTATATCAATGACATGTCAAATCCATGTCACCTAAATCACACTACAATAAAAATGATCATTAGCGACAATTAATTCTTAATTGCCACTAAATATATATTTTTAGCGGCAATTGTCACTCTTTATATATGTCACTAAAGTCTTTAGCGACATTAATTCTAATGACACTTGAGTAATTCCGGTAAAAATTTTAGCACTCTATTTAGTGTCAATATTTAATGCCCCAAAAAGTTATTTTTTATTGTAGTGTCAATGACATGTCATAATTATCTTTATAATTATTTTTAAAATTTATTAACCAAAATTGGTTAGTAAAAAGTAAGACAATAGAATTTTAATTTATTCCTTAAAATAAAATTTTGAAATTACTGCAACTTCTCCCCCATTTCCCACCTTAATACAGAAAAAATCTATTGAAGAAACTCGTCGGCGAGACTACCTATACTCTTTTCCTCACCAGTCTTTCATCTCCGTCGTACACACTCGTTATTTTTCTTTTCTCCTCCTTCAACCATTACAAAACTACTAATAGCCGCCGTCGCCGCCTCACCACCAGATCTGGCCTAAATCTCTTTGTTGTCGTAACTAAATCCTCCAACCTAAGCCGTCATCGCCGCACCCCCAAATCTGACCAAAATCTCTTCGTTATCGTAACTAGATCCTCCAATCCTCACTATCTCTCTCACTCTACTGTGAACTTGATTTCTCCGACGAGCACCACCACTTTCGACCTCTCCCTTTAGAGGCGAATCAGTGGAGTTAAGAAGTCTTCAATACCAAGATCTAATAACTAGAGTATGGAAAGAAAGAAAAAAGAGTCGGGCATGGAGATGGCTACTATGGAAGGTGGAGTGGGTGAAGAAGATGTAGTCTTCTTAATTATTTTTAATTTTTTTTTATTCTTTTATTAATATTTTTAAAATTGAAATATAGTACTCAGTCGCCTTAAGGAGTATGAAATCACACACTTTCCCCAACTCAGCCATCTTAAAGCCACATAAGCGTGGTCAATGGTCAGAGGGGTTCGACAAATTGTGTTTTATTGAGTTTAAGAGTCCAGATGACAAAGAGATAAGTAGAAGAATTTAGAATACAACTGATGCAAGTACAAGGGTAAACCAGACCATTTCGCCGTTTTTAAATAAAATTAACTCTTGAAAAATATAACATGACAACTAAAAAGGGAACAAATTAAAGGGTATAATAAATTTTAACTAAACTACAAGAAGTAGAAATGCCTGGCCGGTCCATAACGAATAAAAATAAATAAAATTATATAAGTGATTAGAGGTATGTACGATCATACTTATATAGCCAATAAATTAAAGCAAATTAAATTGACGATGAACGTCATAAAAAATGTACCAAATAATTAGTTTGTCCTGTGAACCACATATGTATTTAAAACTTTATATATTATTTAGGCCTAAAATGTCGTTATATTACGTCAAACAATTTATATATGACCGTAACTTTCACTAATTCTTTTGTTATCGTACATTCTCAAATAATAATCAATATAAATAAATTGGCATGGTCCAAATTTGCATGCATGTATTTTACGAGAATGAACCTGCCTCAGTTCCAAATTACCCTAGTATATATTTAACTATATACATGTGACAAACACAATTTTATACTCCCTCTGTCTGGTATTGTTTATCATGTTGCGTTTTTCGAAAGTCAATTTGACTAATTTTCAAAGTTAAATTAGATCACATTAATTCGATATTATAAACAAAAAAATTAGATATTCTAAAACTGTATGAAAAATACTATAAATTTCAATTTTTTGCATATTAATATGATGAAAAAATACATCTTAAAATGTTAGTTAAAATTTTATAGGTTGACTCTAAAAGTAGAAACCATGACAAACAATACCGGACCGAGTGGTTCTTTTTTTTAAATTTCTTTGGGCTTCAATATCATGAATCAATGTCAATAATCATAGAAAAGATTTTTATTGCTTCATCCTTAAACAAAGCTTTTGAGTTCGAGCCCTGCGTACGTAGAAAATTTTTGTTAGGAGCGTCACCTCCAAAGAAGCATTTGCACATTGATGACTAATGAGACGAGTTGACTCTGACCAAATCCTAGGTCCTCCCTTTGAGCTAATTTTTGGGGGATGATTTAGCTCTAAGCCTTAATTTATTAAAGCCCTGTAGCGCGATTCAACTTTAATTGAGTCTTTAATATAAACTTTAAACACCGAATGCAAAAACGAAAAAGAAAAATAATATTACTAATGTGTCTTAATATGAATGTGGTCATGTGGACCTGATATAGCTGGCATTCTGTATTATCAACGACATTAATAACGACTCTAGTCAGAAATTATTGATTAGCCAGCTTTAAACTATATTTATTGTAATGACCAATCCTAATAAATAAAGGAAAAATTACCTGTGTAAACCTTTGGAGAAAACAATGTAGGCTTTGTGAACATGTTCTTGATGGACTTTGTGATTTATTAATATTTTAAAAATAAATAAATTTGTGTTATATGGTTCGTATTCGCGTCATATCATAGTCAAAATTTGAAGATATTTGAAAAAGACTTAGATTCATTTCGATTGGAGGTTCGTATTTAAAGTATATAAGAGACAAAACACAATTTTTGTATGTGTATATTATGATGTGATATCATAAATTTGTGTTATATGGTTCGTATTCGCGTCATATCATAGTTAAATTTGAAGATATTTGAAAAAGACTTAGATTCATTTCGATTGGAGGTTCGTATTTAAAGTATATAAGAGACGAAACACAATTTTTTGTACGTGTATATTATGATGTGAAAGTCTGTAAACACATATCTTATACGTTATTATATATTTTTATACATGATTTATACTTGGTGTATATTTATATATACATAATATTGTATATATATTAAACTATATATTTTTGTAAAAATCCCTTAAAGAAATGCTTGACTAACAAGGAAAAAGACACGGAGTTTACGGACTATTTTGATAACATGAAATTTGAAGGGAAAAAAAAAGTGAAAAATTATATTTGAAAGTTAGTGTTGTATTTGATCATTAATATAAATTAAACTTGTTCTTGATAAATCTTCAAAATTTTAGAATCAAAACGTATTTTTTGAGTTCAACTCCAGAAAAAAAGTGAAATATTTTTGTGCCAAACGCCTGAATTTCCAATTTAATTTGGAGATTCATTTTCACGGCTGAACTAATTATGGAGGAAATTATGTTTTCAGCAACAACAAAATAAATAAATTTGAGGGCATTATGTGATGAACAAATGACCCAAAAACATTTAAAATTTTCATATGCCAAGATATATTCTACATACATATAAATATATATAGCTGCTAGCCATATTCCATTACAAAATGTCAAAATCATATGAAAATGACATCACTATATATTATTATTATTATATTATAGTAACATACATACGAGTAAAACATTCTGTAGAATTTTTACCCTATACGGCGTATACGCAAGAAAAATAATTATAACTCCCAAGGAAAATAATAGATGGAATATATTTAGTCACATAAGTGCTCAAGCGACTCTATGACTTGGCTTCAATTGATATCTGTGGAACCCGCAGAAAACGCCATGGTCCTGTTCCTGTCCCCATCCTGTAATCAATATCGATTCAATTAAGTTCGTATTTTAATATAATTTTATTTTCACGTAAGAGATAGAGAAATTACCTCCATAAACCGGCAAATGTACGCAGGACCATGAATATGGTTAAAGCAATCCATATACCAATGTAGCCATTGGTTTTTGAAAGGACAAACTCAGAGGTTATGGTTAGTGCACCAACTAAAACCTTCATAAAAATTACTTACATTAACAATTTACTAATTAAATTCAAAAGGTAAATTAGTTGTCTAAACTAACCATGGAATATGCAGAGTACGCAAAATCACTTGCTCCAAAGTTGACACCATCTAACACAAATGCCACTGAGTTGATTGGTTGTGTACCAGCAACAAACTGATCGATCGATAAGAAACATAATCGAAAAATAAGTTAATAATATTGAAAGAAAATTATAAGAATTCGAAAAAATGCTATGATACTATTTATTGATTTGTACCGGGATGGCAATGATTATGAGACGGATAACATTTTTATCCTTTGAAAAAACTCCTGATCCGAAGTATAACCCTATTGCAACGACTGCAGCAAGTCCGAATCCCAACACTAATCCCATCTGTGTAGTGAAATTTTTTATCAGTATCACCTCTTGAGGGCGTATTGCATAAAATTAGTCGCCTAAAGCCAAATATATTGTACCTGTAGGACTCGAACTCCTGCAGCTTTTGCCTTTTGGAAGTCTTTCTCAGCAAATGAAGTAGCAAGTATTGCCTAGAAAAGAAGAAACCGCGGTGATTAGACAGCAAGTTTCAATTCTAAATGTGTAGTTGGTGTGGTTTTTACCTGTCCTGCTACAGCTAATCCATCAGCAAGCAGAGATGATGTTAGCCAGATTTGTAAGCAAACTTGAAATGCAGCCATCTGCATTGTGCCTAATCGTGCAGCCAACGATGCAGACAATGTCACACAAAATGTGACTGCTATCACCCTTGCTAGTAACCAAAATCCTGCAGCAATCAAAGTTTATCAACTTAATTAAGGTACGTATGAATCGTTGTTGATTTGATACCAATCAGTATTTAAGTATATTATATGCCATTTTTCGCCTTTACTTACCATTCTTGAGAAATTTGCTGAACTGCAGATCTTTCGTACTAGGAGGTAACAGATCAACTTCTGTCATCAATTTGCATAGGAGAATAATCGATATCAAGTACCTAAACGAAACATAACAGAGTGATATTAGAAATTGTGTGACGAACTTGAAATTAGAAAAAAGGACTTACTGAGAAAGAACATGAGCAATGGCAGCACCACTAACACCCCAATGGAAAACAAAAATAAAGATTGGGTCCAAAATTATGTTTGTTAAATCTCCAGCAACTGATACAATAGAAGAAAAATAATGCTAAGAGTTAGATCATTTATCTTAATTTAATTGTATTTGATGTATTTTAAGTAGTTGTTGGTTCAATAGCACTATTTACCAGTAGCGAATAACGGAGTTTTTGTATCTTTGAAACCGCGAAAAACGCCTTGCATAGCCAAAGAAAGGAGGACTGCAGGGGCACCAATTGCCCTTAAGGTCAAATACTTCTTTGCTGGAGAAAGCATAGGAGAACCCTGTATAATTTCGTCAAATAAAACCATATTACTCTTTCAACTGAGATGGTCACACGTAAAATGACTCTTTAATGCTCTAATGATGATTGAACATTCGTACTTACAGATTTCACACCCATTAAGCTTAAAATTGGTTTCGCGAGAAATATGAGGAAAATCGTTTGGAGAATGCCAAGAATGCATCCCATGAGAATTGCAGTTGAAGCTGATGGAATATGTCGCTTCACATGTTTGGGTTTGCCTTTACTTTGATCATCCAAGGACTCACATTTTGTCGTCTTACATTCTGTAAACGTAGCATTATTTTTTTTAGTTATGATGAAAAATCGACTGTCAGTATATAAAAGTTAAACTCATAACATATACCTTGTGCTAACACGGTCTCTTTGGTTTCCATCTTCTCATTGTTATTACCATCAGTTAGTACTAGCTGTTTTGTTGAATCATTCTTCTCCATTTTACCCTTCTCTAAATCAGCAATTGCTTCTTTTTCATTAATTCTTCTAACAGTATCTTCCTCAGCAACAAATGAAGTTGTTATGTTGACTAAAGGGAAAATTGTGACTTTAGAGGCTTGATTAAAAATGGCAATTGAAACTCCTACTGCTGCAATTTCAACTGCCCCTGTAATGATTAAAAAAAAATGTAAGGGCAAAATAGTCAAATTAAAAACGGTGCTTATAAATTACGATAAACAAATGAGTATATTAGTAAGGGCAAAATAGTATTAATACTTAACATTGAATGATTTAAACTTCTAACAAACAAAAAAATGTAATTTTCCTGTCCTTGTTAATAATTAAGAATGTATCTATCCTATTTTCATGACTAAATTGACACGTCTTTTAATAAGGAAAGCTTTTTAAATACAAAAATCTTATGTTCACATTGAGTTTGAATTTGATAGACTATCTGAACTTCAATGTTAAACGTACATACCTAAATGACCGATGAATGCTGTATCGATGAGAGAAGCAACAGGATCAGCAGCTAATGCAAGAGCTGCAGGGAACGCGATACGTAGGATTTCCATGCCAAGATCATCGAATTTGAACACATTCCTAAACACCACAAGAAAAACAAATTACATAAGTGATTAAACCGAACGAAATTCATTATTTGAAGAGAAAAAAAAAATCAACAAATATTTGAAAAAATATGTACCAAATGTCTTCAAAGAAAACAAAGATTGGTATCTTCCATCTTCTTTGAGTGCAAGCTACATTGCCAACTTCAGCCATGAGTCCTTGAATTTGATAACTTATCGCGCAAAACGCGACGACTAGAATTTGAAAAGAACCTGATTGAAGAAAGCAATGGAGGAGAGTAAAATTTACAAGTGAATGAATTTATAGTAGGACTAAATTCTCTATGAAGTTTTGAATAAGAGTTGATGACAAAAGAATTAAATGAAACTGGTAGTAAAATGGTTGAATAGAAATAGGTTAACTTTAATGAAGATAATAAGTGAGCTTAACGCATTTAGGCATGCACTTATTGTACTTTTCCGTAGTATCATGAAGACACATGTTCTCTTCTAATTCATTTATTTATAACAAAAAAAAAATGGACTAGGTAAGAAATATAAGCATCTTTTCTTGTATAAAAATCCACAAGAGTAATGACCAAAATAATATTCCATCCGTTAAAAAAGAATGACCTAATTTGACTGACACAAATTTTAAGAAATAAAAAATATATTTCATTAAAATTACATTAAATATATCAAAATACTTTCTAATTTTATGATTTTAAACATAGTGAAAAACTGAAAGTAAAATATTATTAAAAAAAAAGGGATTATTTATTTTAAAACAGAGTTAAAAGAAAAGTATATACTTAATTTAGTCCAAAATAAATGAATTATTTAAAGTTTAAAAATATATAGTATATATTTTCAAAATTACACTTCTTTTTAATGGAGTTTTCAATTATTTTTACAACTCATGAATGCCTATATATACATGTGTCACACTTTGATAATGTACTTTGACCCATACCCTGATAATTTATTTATATTTGATTAGACGAAATACTAATACTAATTAAAGAATTAAGCAAAAAATGTGTAGCTTTTGTAATTGAAAGTACAATTAATTTCTGTCTTAATTTATATGATCGTGTTATACTCTAAAACATGTTATAAATATTTTCATGGCTATAATTTTTTAAAAATAAAAGAATTAGAGGAACAAATAGAAATGGACAGACAAAGTAGGCAGGAATGAACCTGCCTCAGTTCTATTTCCCCAAGTTGTTAACAAAGCAAAATTTGCACAAAAAAATAGACCTTTCCATATCAGTAAATTAAAAACTATATTTTTTTCTGTTCTTTCAGAATTTTTATATTAATGAAGAGAATTAGAAGATGAAAATCAACTAAACCAACATAGACAGGTATATCTGTTCATGTGTGCCGTCTCCAAATAAGCCTTCTCGATTCAACCGAATAGAGTTTAAGTTATATATATTGACGATATAAATTAAAATATTATAACTAAGTTATTTATGAGATAATTACAAATCATTTTATTAAAATGTTATTAACAACATAGGACAAATGATATAAAACCTGCTATAATATATTAAATTATATTTGATGAAATAAAATATTGTTATAGTACGTAGGATTCTCGATCCTCGTTGGCATTAAAATACTATGTACGAGATCGACTACCCCATATACAGAATAGGTACTCCACTAGATAAGTGCACTATCATTTTTTAGGCAAAAAAAAAAAAAAAAAAAAGGAAAGATCATGGAAATAATCAATAAGGAAAATTAAAGCTTAAGAAAAGAAAGTCTTGTTTTTAACGAAAAAAGAATAATAGGAAAATTTGTCTATGAAGACTAATGTTGTCAATATTTCTTTAAAAATTAAGGTGAAGGAAAGAGGGAAATAGGAAAGGAGATTATAAATTAAAAATCGAGTTCTCGATAGTGAGATGTAAGTTCAGATAATCAACAAAATTGAGCTATGAAAATTCTCGATATTTCGATCTCGATACACTATGGTTTCTAATTTTATAGGCTCATTTATAAGTACCGACACGGAATGCTAACTTCATGTCTAGTTAAAGGCTCACTTAGATAATCTTCGTTATTTGTTCTATGATTTATTTTAATGGTGTCCAAATTAATTTGTGTTCATGCACTTCAATTATTTCTCCATGTTATCTCTTTTAACAAATGGAAGTATCGAGTAAGTTTGTCCAGCAAAGCTCATATAGATGAAAAGAAACTCTTTAATTTTTATTTTTTATTTTTGTTGAAAAATATGAACCTAAGATCTGGTGATTCTTCTTTCAATACTTTCTTTTTTCACTCGACCATTCCCTAATGGACTAAAATGTGTATACATTTGTGCGATGGACTAAAATGTGTATACATTTGTGCGATTTAGTGATATCCGCACTATAAACAGACTCAAAAAATTTAAATTTATGAGTTATGAATCACAATTCTGTTTCTTAATAATAGATTATGAATAGATGTTTTAAGTGAACTTCCTAAGTACAAGGTTCCAATTTCTGGCCGAGGATAGATTTCTGATTTGTCATAATTAGGGAGAACTCATTATTAATTAACTACTAACTACAATAGGCCAGAAGCAAAGTAGTTGTTCGTTGGTATACCGCTTAATTCTAATATTATAATAATTTACGATATTTAAAATGTATACATAAAAAAAAATTGTTAACTTTTAAAATTTTATTAGTATCACCTATAAATTAAATTAGAAAAAAATACTTTCTCTATTCAATAATAGTTGTCTATTATTGACTTGATACGGTCGTTAAAGAAATAAAAAATGACAAGGCTAATATTTAATAGTAAAGGTAAAATAGATACAAAAATAAATTATCTCTTAATTTTTTAAACTGAACAAGAAGTATTGTTGAACGAGCATAATTGGACGAAGAGAGAAATATATATTGAATTTGTGCCGACACTAATTCGTATATCTACCGTATGTATATATGTACATATATGGTGTCCTGTTTGTTAGTACTTCATATTTTGTTTTCATTGTCTAAACAGAATTAGTGTTGTTAGGTTTTTTTTGTTGGTTTCTAAATAAAAGATAGAGATTTATTGTACTCATTCGACTTCCCATTATTCAACAAATAAAGTTGTTTAAGTTGTTAAAAGATAAAATCATTTATTTGAGATCAGATTAATTTAAAGTTGATTCGTTAATTTGTATCTCTATTTTTTTCCCTTATAAATATAAAGATCTAATAATTTGTAAGAACTATAAAAACAAATAATAAAACTCAATGTTATATAATCTTATGAAATAATCAAATCAAAATAATTCTAATTTTTAAACACTATTTTCATATTTTACATTTTTTATGTCCCAATGCCCTCTAGTGAGTGAATCAATTTTAAATATTTAGAAATAAGTAGTTTAATTACTTTCTCTGATCTAATTTATATGATTCGTTTTACTTTTTAATTAATTAGTTTAAGAAAAATATATTAAAATAATATTTAACTTTAAAATATTTATTTCAGCCATAATAAAAATGATTTTTAGTCATATTAATATTTATGACTTATTTCAAAACACAATTTTTAAAATTATTTTTTCTTTTTTTCTTTCTTAAACATCGTGTTCATTCAAACTACCTCATATGGGGGACAAAGTATCCACTAATGTTTCCTTTTCCACCAATAATAATAGGTGTAAGATATAGATATAGATATAGTTTGTTTGGTTATCTTCTTTTCTTTTAGACTTGGTGTCCTTATCATTTGTTAGTTAACGATAGAGTGTTGTACACTATAATTATTATTTTGTTATATATCACAAATTCCACTTGTACTCACGCAAATGTTAACCCAAAAAAAAAAAAGATTATTATTTTTTAAAAAAGGTTAAAGGAAGTAGTGGCATTCTAAAATTGTTAAAAATATGTAATCAAAACAACTAACAGAAAGTAGAGAAAAGACCAAACTTTTCAACGTGCGGCTAACAACACATATGATAATGCATGTTGTTTAAAACTTGGTTTATATAAATTTTGCTACTTTTCCTCATCATCATGCACTACTTCCTTATACGTATCTTTTATTCATTCAAACGTGATAACGCTTTAACTGACATGAAATTTAAGAAATAATTTATAGATAGTTAAAACAATTTATAGATACTTAGAATATACGTAATATCATAAACAGTAGATAAGAAGTTTAAATTCAAATACAATGAATTAATATCATAATTTTTACAGACTAAAAAGAAAAATACATCACTTGAATTCTAGTAGAGTGAGTAATTAGTAGATAGCCACTTCTTTTTCAGGAACAAAGTCAAGGAAAGTAACTTTGTCACTTTGATTGGGAATGTATCTTTTTTTCTACTTTATAATGGTTGGTTATAAATGAATTTTGAATCTTCTTGTGCTCTTCACTTAAAGCTTGAAATTAATTTGCTTGATAGTCTCATTAAAATATTTAATATTATTTTTCTTTTGATACTAAAAATGTAAAAGAATGTTTGATTTGTTGGATATATAAGAATTAGGCATGTGCATGATCTCATTCAAAGAAATGAATAAAAAGGAACCAAAGTTAGTTCAATATCAACATATATATGTTCCAAAAGAAGGGATGGAAATATAATATTATCAAGACGTGTGAATAGATTGAGCTTGAAATAACAACGATTAATTATGAAGTTGATGTTGTAACTAACTAAGAAGTTTTGGACATACCTTTATGTGGAAGTTAAAAGTACAAATGATTGAAAGTTGCCAAACAAGTGAGCAAGTTCTCTTATAGTCCAGTGATTTCTTTGTTTTAATTTGTAGACATTTAATTTTCATTTTTGATGGCCTATTTATAGAGGAGAGGGAAAAGTTTGTTTAGTAGCACTTTTAGTCCTTCAAGTTTTCATAAAATTTCATTTTAATACTTCTGATATCTGATTAAACATATTATACTTCAGTGAATAAAAATATGTGTTTTTTCTTACTTTAATTGATATTTATGTGGAATTATCATAAGTTTTGTGGTTCCTTTTTCTTCTTTTTTCTTGTCATGTCTTGGGGTGTGGGTGGGGGTAGGAGGAGGGTGAGTGTGTGGCTAATGAAGGTTAAAACGTGCACATATGAGTTGCTTTAAATATAAAATGGAATGTGATGAGTAAAATTTTTGTCAAAATATATAAACTTCTCAAAACGAGTAGAATAACTTTTCTTGAAAATAGGAAAAATAAATTTCATGAGTGAAATATTAAATTTATTGTCTTTTTCTCATTTTCGCCGCCTACCTCACTTTTCACGCTATTTCATTTTTATAGTGTTTTGTTGTACTCTATTTATTCCTATTTACTTGTCTTCTTTTTTTTACTTGGCGAATTTATTAAGAAAGTAATACTTAATTAATATAGTGAGTTTATCATTTTATTTCTATTAATTGATAAATTTTTAAAATCAATTTACTCATTAAAGATGTTCTATCTTTTACAAAAACGTTAATATTTGCAATAAATTTTTAAGTGACAAATAACAAATTATAATCACAAATAAAATATGAAAAAATATAATTTTATTGATAAACATTGCGAGTACAAATCTATTCCTCCTTTGATTCTTCTGTTTCTTAAAATTTATCCATGATTTGAGGGTCGTTAGTGGTGTATTTCTCGAACGAAGATGATTTGGAATTGATCTATTTCTGAATATTCCTTGATTTTGCGAAATATTCTATATGAATCTTCAATGGAATATTATACCCTGTATATAGGCATGAAGTAGGGTTTAGGATTGAGTACGTAACCTCCAAGAATTATAATTGAAATTGAACAAACCATGTGGAGTCTCAACTCAAATTGAACGTGTCTTGTAGAATATCACAAAATTTTAATAGCTACAGTTCACTCTCTAAATAAATTGAGGATATAATAGCTAAAAAAATATTGTCTTTTCTTAATTTTTCAAAAATGACAAGTAAAAAGTCAAAATTGAACAAGTTAAAACGGACATAAAGAGTATTAATTATAAATGATTTGGGACTAAAAAAATTCATACTTACCAAACACTAAAATTAAATTAAAAACTACTTGTTTTTTAAGAAATAAACAGGTTTCTTACTTTGTTGTGTTTGTTATGTAAGTGAGAAGTATTATCTCAAAATTATTTATATACAATTTAGACAAACATTAAGCGAGAGAATTTATTTTGTTGGAACATTTACAATTTCTTTTATAAGTTCAATTTTTTTAATGAGAGAATTTCATTTTTACACCCAAAAAATCTGAAAAGGTTGTTTTTTTAAGGGGAAATTGCATAAAATAACAAATTATTATTTCAAATTAAATATTATGACCACAATTTCATTTAATTGTAAGTCTAGCAAACACTTGTCATTCGTTTCTCTCCCATATTATATCCCTTGCAGCTTCGTGGTTCCCATCAATTACAGAGGTTTCCACTCTCCCTGATCTCGCTCGTCACTCTTCCATGCCTCTCTCACTTTATACAAACACAAATGTATAAATTGCGTTTGTATTTGTATAAAGCAAGAGAAAATTATATATATAAATACATATATTTTCGCCTTATACACTTATAATTATACAAATATAAATGTTCCCACACCAATTCTCTTTTGTATTTCTCTCTTTCTCTCGCTTTATACAAACACAAAGTGTATAAATTACAATTATTGTACAAAGAGAAAGAGAGATAGATTTAATATACAATTATTTTATTTCGATTCAATTGTATGCAAATTCAAAGTTTATGCAGATATACAAACACAATCATTGATACATATATAGATACAAGTTACATATTTAAATTATTTAAGTGATATACATATACAATCACTGTACTTTTATACAAACGAGTGTCCGCTTGCGATTTATACAAATCTGATGCTTGTAACAAACATAAAATTTGCAATGAAACGTAGTTATGCAAACTATATTTATAACATACAAATATGATTTTTATGTTTGTTAAACCTAAAATTTACTCTCTTTTTTTTTAGAAAATTTACATAAATTGCACTAGTGTAGGAGCTAATTACTTATTAGAGACACTCGAATTATATTACGTATCTTACTAGATTTTGATGCATCCAACACGTTCAGATTTGTTCATATACATGTACTCAGGATACATGTGGTCAAATTTGTTCTAGATACATTGTACTTCAGTGAATTCGCATGTATCTCGAATACATAACAAATCTCGCTCTCCCTCGCCTCTCTTCCATCTCGCTCGTCACTCCCCTGTTTATCTTGTATCACATATACATGTGAATCTCTCTCGCATACACACATATGTGTATCTAGCATGATTCACATGTATTTGGGATAATTAACAACTTAAAATCTCTATCGCCTCCCTCCCCATCTCGCTCATCTCTCTCCTATTTTAATGTATCTGGTTACAAAAATAAATATATCTAAGTGTATTTTTCTCAATATATGCTAAAGAACTCTTAATTACTAATAAGATAAATACTATTTTAAAGTATAGATAATAGTAATATACATGATAGTAAAGTATGTTTAATTATGTAGTTTCTCCTCTCTTTTTTATTCAATTTATAAGCGGCTTATGAAAAAAACGTTTTCTTTTTTTCCTCTATTCAAATTATAAAAGATTAAGAAAAGACTATTTTCTTCTATTTAATTTATAATTAGTGACTAAGAATTCTGATCATTTCCTCCAAACATGACTTATGTATAAAAATAACATACCTTATGAGTTATGTGAGTTTTGCATTATTTATCCACTGCGATCCAAAATTCATTTCATGAGATAAATTTGTGATTAGCGTGTCTTAAGGAAAATCTTTATTTAAGTAAATAAAATTGTAATATGAGTTAATTTGAGTTAATATGAGTTAATTTGAGGGAAGAATTTGATTAGTAATTTAATTTGAGTTGATTTGGTATTTTAAAAAAGACGGTCATTATTGTTGGTTAAATTTAGTTTTAATTTAAAAAGGTCAAATCAAATCAAACTAATCCAATATTATATGTATATATTTTTAAAAATATTGTATACATATAGAAAATATTATATTTAAAAAGTTCAATAAAGTTTATAACCCCTAAATATTACTAACTCAAATAAACACAAAATCAAAATTCAAATCAATACAACTGCTAAATAAAAATAATTCAAAATTCAACATTAGGAATGAAAATAATGTTAGGATATATATTTGTTTGCAATGGTTAAAATCCTAAATTTCCTAACCTAATTTTTTCCACTATATTATTTAGTCATGTAATTAATAATTATTATAGCATGAATTGATACTTATAAATTATAATTATTTTTATTATGACTTATTAATATGTAATATTTATTTTATGCAATTATATATGTGTTGAATATTTCATTATCATCATTAGCTCATTACATATTTTGAAAGTTTTTTTTTTTAAAAAAAAAAACACCTTAGGCTGTTATATTTTGCTATGACCAAAAAACAATATTTTAATCACAAAGTAATTATATTTTTATATGTAGAATTTATCCCAAAAAATATTCAAAATTAAAAAACTAAATTGAAATACTACGTAAATAATTTAGTTTGATATTTGAAAAATCTAAACAAACTTGATTCATATACGCCCGGAAAGTAATTCTAGAAAAATTACAAATTAAGAATGTGAAAGTATTTTTGGGTGAAAATTAGTGCATTCATCACATATAATGTCAATATTTTGAAACTTAAGCTTTGGATTTAAAATATTGATGAATGCACTAATTAATTACAACTAGGATTAAACTTCATGGCATACATTGCAAGTGAATTATATATAGTGGATGTTCCAAAACTCCATGTCAACATCAAGTTTTTTGTTATGACATTGTAATGATTTAATAGATTGTAATAATATAATATTTGGGATTATATATATATATATATATATATATATATATATATATATATATATATATATATATTATGTCTCATCAAGTTGATGGTCCGATCAAGTGCTCTTATCGTGGTACTACTAGTTTTGTACTTTTCCTGCTAATTGGTGCACACGTAGGAATCCCAAGACTTGTCCCCTGGTGGTCCTCTCTTGTATACCTAATTTCTTTATCGACTACGGTAAAAAATTATAGATTCAACTGAATTCAGTATATTTTTTAAATTCTCAATAATTAAAATTAACGATTGAATCTATTTATTCACATTTTATAGTGTGGCATTCATGTCTACGTGACCTAGGAAATCGATTTATTATGATATTTGTAATGATTGAAAGTTACAATGGGATTAAAGTGACTTTATAAGGAAAAAAAATCATATATTAATTTGTTGATGAAAAAAACTAAGTTAAATAATTATATCAAACTTGAGTAACTGTTTAAAGAAAATTTAACCTACTCGTCGATGGACATATATTTCAGCATAATGATAGTTTATCTAAAAGCTGCAGTTACTTTTAATTAAATTATTAGTCTTAATTAACTAAACACGATTCTTTCTAAATTATTTTTATTTAATGAACAACTTATCTAAATGGTCTTTTTTATAAAAACTATTAGAAGTATTTTTAATAAATTTTGATTCTTCCGTGGTCTTATCAATAAACGTCCGTACTTGGATGTCTGTAATTTAATTTAATTTACTATAATAAATAAATGATTTTATGATATCATAAATTCTGATGAATCATATTCATATTCATATTCATATTCGAACTTTAGCTCTTTGCCACTACGGCTGATGATAGTGTGCCCGTGCGTATGTCACTCTAGCTATAAGTCGTGCACATTAAAAGAAGTCATCAACAATTAAATAGTTAAATTTATTACGTTACATTTGATAAAGTGAACGAATAAATATACTAGCATGACATCATATTAAAAACACTTCCAAACCATATTTACATCAAGTCAAATTTGTGAAATATTTTTTCTTTTTATCATTAAGTGTTGTATGATGAGGTAAGGTCAAGTCCCGCTCTTATACTTATTAATACCAATGCATATCTATCGTGGAATTGAGTATATAAAAAGCGAAATTGATTACTAAGGTATATTTAATTTTATAAAAAAATGTATATACTAGCAACAAAAATAATCGTAACCTTTATAGTTTAGATGATTTTGGCGTGATAATTTTGATTTTATTTCTGTTTACTAAAAGCTTAGTGTAAAAACACTGTAATCAATTTAACGTGACATTATTTTTTTTGGCCTAATCATCTTGTCGAAAAGTTTTCAAATTCAAAAGGAACCGAAAATCTTTAATTTTACACTTCATGAAATAGTGAATCCAAATAATGTGTTAAGTATTTAATTGATAATTATATCGAACGGAGAATATGAAATGTCAACATTTGATAACATAGTGTGATTATAGCATGTAATGACATAGATTATTACTACTAATATAATATATGAAACTTGTCAGTCTATAAATGTCATCTTTCCATAAGTTGATAATTAACAAAAGATGCACTTAGCCATTCACGTCCATTCGTTGCCATTAATATAATAACACTAACTTATCTTTGCATTATCTAACATTATAATGCCCAACCATTAGTTAAAAAAAATATACTAATATTTGTTGGATTTTATTTGCCCTGATTTCTTATCATAAATAGGTTTTCTTTTTAGGAAAAGGTTTTGGATTGACTAGTCTTTTTTCTTGTAGAAAAAGGTTTAGAACTCTATAAATAGATGCATGTTCCTTCTAACTTAATCAACATTCACAATGTAGTCTTAAAGCTTTGAGAGTTTTGGTTAGGGGAGAATTTATGGGTCACAAGCTTGATACGTTATCATTTCTGTGAACCTCCCATGTATTCCGACTGAATTAGTTGAGGTTTTCTCTCTGTATTTTGTACTCTCATATTTATATTTGATTGCTCATCTCCTTTGTGGACGTAGGTCGATTAACCGAATCACGTTAAATCTTTATGTCTTTTAATATATTTCTTATTATCTTCTTACTCATGATATTTCAGAATTTGCTTTGCTAGCTTCCACATTTACACCTACTTATTTACAATCCTAACAATATTTTCCTATAGATTATCATGGTAGTAGTTTTCACATGGCACTTTCATCCTTTTAATTGAGAAAACAAAATATGGGATATTTAATGAGCCAATAAATTTGGCACATTCTTAATTCTCCTTTATGGCTTAGGTAAAAGTCATATCAATATCACCACCAACCAGCTCTTCCATTATAATTTATGAGTAATTACATCTAAAATTATTCGTAGTCAGGGACGGATTTACGTTGGGTTTAGGGTGTTTATCTGAATATTTTCGGTAAGAAAATACACGATATATAAGATAAATTTTTTTATATTTTTATAGATGTGTATATTTTGAACCCCCTCAATAACAAATAAAATTAGATGGCTCAATGATAAGACCCCTGAATATTAAGTTCCAAGCTCAGGTTTGAATCCTTGTAACGTCATTTTGTTTGCATTTTATTCAACAAGACCGAAAACTTAATTATTAATTTTCCTTTATAGTTTTAGTTTATTGCAATTTTATTTTTAAAACGTGCCAAAAGTGTTGTTTTAAATCAAAAAAATTCAAAGGGCCCATTTCGAAAGACTTATTTACACGTTTTTATTTTTATTTTTCGAACTTCCTGAACGAAAATTCTGAATCTGCCACTGCTCGTAGTCATTATTTAATTAGCTTTTGCACTAACCTTCATCATCAGTCTTCACTATAAACTACCAACAACATGTGAATAATATTTTTTATACTTCACAACTCTATATATCATTTAACTCTTTTCCTAAAATTTAAAAGTAATATTTAAATTTATTTAAAACTCAATTCACAACACAACCGATCCACTTATCTTTATCGTGGCATATAACGTGACCATTTCAACTACTAACAAAAAGTTTGGAATCAGACTGCATAATGGTGTAAGTATAATAATATACATATATGTAACAAAATAGTACAGTTGGCTGACACTATCTTAATTTTTGTCCATATAAGATTTACAAATTAAAATAGCATATGTTAAAAAAATAAAAGAGATCATATTTTGTGGCATAAAAAAGTCTTTGTGCGTGTGCCATACACGAGCTTGAATAAGGATAAAACAATCAAATTTTGTGTAAAGTAAAGCTACTAAATTGCTTTATAAAAGTATATATAATGGGATTGGAGACGGGTTCTCTTAAAAGAGTATGCTTTATAAGTATTGTCTTGATTTTAAATCTACTTTTACTATTCGATCTTTTACAACAAATCTTTTATTCAATAGTTTATGTTTTAATTGTTGGCTATCACATAATTGGGATTTACACATAATGTGCACAAAATGTTCACTATAAAGTGTTCATTCAGATTGATAAAAAAAAATTGTGACAAAAATTATAACAACGGCAGATTATCTTGAATTTAAAAAAGAATTCTTTTAACGTGACCAATAGTCATGCACAACAAATATGTATATTATAGATACTTTTATGGAGACATCAATTCTATAATTAAAGATTAAATCTTCTTAATGTCATTAATTAATTAATATATGGTAATCAATCACCACGTACGGCACCACCATATATTAAATATGTATAATTTATATTGCATGCCTTTTAATTCCCACTAACGGTCTCCGCCAAAACATTATAATCTTCTATATATATATATATTCTATGTTTTAGCACCTTATATGATCAATATCATGTCACAGTAAACTTTTGTATGTATCCACCAATTATAAACGACTTAATCCTTGTTATTAAATCCTTAATTAATTAATCACTTGTTCTTAGTCTAGTTTATATTAATGGTATATTAGTGGAGTTAATGGAATACGTACTTAACGTATTCTTTTTTCCATTTCCAATTTTTATTTTTAGAACATTAATTGATCTCATCATGAAGGGGATTGGACAAGTCTATATTTATGAGAAATGAAGTTCGTGGACTAAGAACCCAAATGGAGATGGACTTAGCTTTAATACTATGTAAAATTATGATATATGGATCTAACTCAACCCAAAAAATTAGATCACGAGAGAAAAACTGTCCAAATCCGTATGAGCAAATCACCCGTTCATTTCCAATCAATGTGAGAATTTAATCAAAAAAAGTTTGAAATCAGATTGCATATTTGTTTTATTTGTTTAATCTTCCAAAAAATTAATTTGAAAAGCAATACAGTTGGTTGACACTATCTTTCTCCAGCTTAGATTTATTTTTTTAAAACTCAAAAAGTTGTCCATGTAAGATATAATTTTATAGCATATGTGGAATAAATTAGGCTTTGTGCGTGTGCCATACACAAGCAAGAATTATTAAATAATATATAGTGTAAAGCTAATTAGTCGTGTCACGGAAGTACATATAAATTATAACATGACAATTAATTTAATTAATTAAATTATTGAGTGCAAAAGACACATACTGCCTAATTATAAGTGGGGCTCGGATCAAGCTTGTTGGCAGCAGGTTTATAGAATACATTATTTGCTTAAATTTTATATATTTATTAAAATATTTATAAATATTTGAGTGTGAAGCAAGATATTATAATATAGTAGCTTTAAGATATAAGTATTGAAAATATAATTGAACTTGGAGCAATTATAAGTTATATCACAAACAAGTGCTCTCAGACTCTTATAGGAGCATGCGGCTCTTAATAAGAGAAAACCGAGAAAATGTTGAAAGAACCCTTAAAATTGATAAGAATTAGGGGTGTATTTCACTCATTGTAAAATTAGACGTGTATTTAAGTTCAGTTAGTCAATTAAATGTATTTTAAAGATTGTTGATAGTTTATGAATGAAACTACTAATTAATTCACATCAATTTTCAGGATATTTTCAATACTTTTCTCTGACTTTAAAATAGTTATAGAAACTCACAAATATTAAATTTTAAATTTGATTTTCTATATTATATATGTTAATTTCGACCCGTAAATATGTAACTCGTCCAACATATTGAGCGGATTAATTCATAGGGTAAAGTATTTATTTCAAGCTAAATGGATTATGGATGTTAGGTTCCATGACTAATCCAGAAAGTTAGATCAATTTGAGCTTAATTAGAATGACCTCACATCGATCAATCATTCAGTGTTTTGTCGGAAGAAAAATTCTATATCGATAACTGAAAAAGATTTAAGGCTTCTTTCAATTTCTTAATAAGAATGAGTGCTGGTATTTTGGCTAAATAGTAAACACACGTAATATATAAGAGAATGTTAAAGATTCGAGTCATATAATTTCTCGATTTTAACACAAGATACTTGTTAGATCGAATAAACTATTTAGATCTAATTATAGAATGTCTTTCATAAGAGAAGGTTCCCTAGTTTTTTATACATAAGCTTCATAATGATTGGTCCTAAAGATCCATATTTTAATATTATCTTGAAAATCAAGAGCAACGTATAAAAACAGACTTTCATAAAAAAAAAATCGGTTATCTTTATGAAAAAAGAAATATTGAAAAAACTTTCATTTAACTATACTTTCATTCTAAAGAAAAAAAAGTTAACTATTAATGATGTGAGTCTTTTTAAATTAGTAATGGTGTGAGACTTTTAAAATTAGTAATGGTGTGAGTCTTTTTTTAAAAACTACACGAGCATGACCTAAATTTACCAATAAGAACCGATTATTTTAATTAATTACCAATAACTTGTTGCATTCTAAAAAAAATTTAACCCAATAACTTGTAAGCAATTTTTGGACTTGACCAATGATCCCACCCATACATGTTGATGTGCCTTAGATAGATATCCGTTTGTTCCTAATGATAGATTATTATCTTTATAATTATTTTTATATATAGAAACCAGTCAGCACCATTACATGTATAATTAATTTATTTATAAATCAGTCATTATTTCATGATATGATGTCTTTTCCCACTAATAATAGAAGTTCATAGCCTTAAAAGTGAAAAATATTAATAAAAATTTCAAAACGATATATAAAATTTCTATTTCTATTTTGCTTAAATTTTTTAATTTAAATTTTGTTTGGGAGCAATTTTGCTTAAATTTTTTTTTTTAAAAAAAAATCAAAGTTAACAAATCGCTACTAGCAGCGATTTTTCTTTTTTCGACGGACAAAATCACTACTTCGTGAGCAATTTTGCCATTTTGATTAAAAAAAAATTTCATATACCATTTTGAAATTTTTGTTAACATATTTCACCTCCGGACTCCTAATAATGGTCACCATCAAAACTAAAATCTTTTGTAGTATCTTTTGAGGTGAATTCATCATCGAATCGACCTCTTAAAGTTGACATCAATTTTTAATTACATATATCAATTTATCTTTGCTCATTTTAAATACTTCCTGACATTTTAATACTTTTTTATGACATGACATAATTAGTATAATACACTCAATACCTGCACATGAAAGACTAATTTCATCATTTTTATATTACTTTTTTTTTTCTCATTTTCATCCCCATTTACCAGTCACTATCTCTCAAAAACTTAAACTCCAAAACAGGTTTGATGATACTACAAACAATAAAAAAATGAATTTCAACACAGAGATTTCAAAAAAATAAATTTCAATTCCATTAGAAGGCTTTCGATTCATGTTGCCGAAAAGAAGGAAAGAGCAGCAGAATGTCATGGATTCGAATATCAACCGATCAAATTACATATCATTCATTTATATACTAATGGATCCTTCCTAATAACAACCAATATAAATCTCATTTTTTTCAACAACATATATTAGCAATAAAAAAAAGTGATAATGTTTTTAAGAAGGGATCAACAAACAAGTGCTATTATACTTTAGGGTCCTATGTTTTTTATTATAAGTATTATGAAGAAGAACAAGGCACTCAATTTGGTGATGAAATTTGGGTTTGATAAGACCCCAAACAACATGAAAAGTTGAAGATAGATGAACACGTATAAGCAAAGGCAATCCTTTGCTAGATTGAAGCATATCTTGCATAAGTCTACCTGCCCCATACAATGCCTTGTCCTTTGTCCCTATATTTAACTTGAAGTATGTTGGCCCATAGCTCCCTGCATAAAACTCTTCTCCCTAACAAAGATGACAATTGTTAAAGTTCGCGGAGTATTCTATCTGGACATCGCTATTTAACACGTATTTATATGCAATGTCAGAAGTTAGTTGAAATTCAAACAAAAATGACAAGATCATGAAAAATAGATGAACTACAACAATATTCTAAGTTGGGTAAACTTGTAAATTTACATATTAAGGATATGATGACTTTAACCTAAATGGTGGTTCAAAAATTGGGTATTTGTCGATTTTTGTTCCCACCCTCTTCCCTTGATTTTTAGATTATGCATTGAAAAAAGAAATACTAAATTATATACAGGTAGATCTAAGATTTGAATTTATAAATCTGTATAAAAAACTTTTAGATTATATTCTATAATTATCTAGGTTCATAAATCAAAACCAATTATTTTTAAAAGTTTGTTGAGTTTTTTAATACATATAACATTGATAAGAGCAAAAGTTATTGAAACCACGTGAACGTGAACTTCTATAATCAGATTACACACTATAGATAAACCACTGATTGCTACTGTAAAATGTGTGTAGGACTAAATCAACCATTAAAGATATATATTGCAACTTGGTTAGCCCAAATCATGACACTTTATGTTGAAAAAATGAAAAGATAAGGACTAACTCATGATTCCAATTGTAAAATATTAGTTCTAATTTAATATGACATAGATAATTTTTTTCAACAAATCAACTGGCTTTAGAGAATTAAAAACACAGAGACCAAACAAGCATATATAACTACAATAAAAATGATTATTAGCGGTAATTAAAATTCAATTGCTGCTAAATATTATTTTTAGCAGCAATTGTCACTTTTTGTATATGTACCTAAAGTCTTTATTAAGATTGGTTCTAATGACATTTAACTATTGTTGATAAAGACTTCAGCATTCTTTATTAATATTAATATTTAATGCCACTAAAAGTTGTTTTTGTTGTAGTATATAATATTTGAGATTGCACTTTGAATTTCTCTCAATTCATTATATTAATCCAATTCATTTCACTTTGGTTCAATTTTTGCTGAATACTTAGTTAAACTATAGAAGTCGCAAAGACCACATCATAATAAGTATAGAGAAAGCATAACAAAATAATAACAATAACAACATGTTCAATGTAATTCAACGTGTGAGATACGGAAAAAGTAGGTTTTGGAGTAGAAAGGTTATTTCGGAAAAACAAAAAAAAATCAGTAATTAAGTGAGAAAAACTTACTTGTGCTTTTACAAAAGAGACCCTTCCAAAGTACATTTCCATGGTAGGTGGATTAATGTAAAGCCCAAAGAGCTTAGACTTGTTATCAATTTGTAAGATCATTGAACTATTGCATGTTAACATTTTAGTGTTTACACCAGTTCCATCAACTCCTTCTCTTAATCCAAATTCACGAACACCTGAAATCTACAACATATAATTTCGCACATTTAAATAATTATAGTATACAATTACAATACAATTAAAATTATTTTTGAAAAAATAAATTAGAATGTATAAGGCTCCCAAATGCCACGAATTAATTAGGATGTAGACTTTGAGGATAGATTACACTAGTTTCAATGATCATGATCAATTTCAGATTTAAATATGTACTAAAAGTGTAATTCTTCCCTTCATCTCATCAATCATTATGTAGCAACATGATAAGTATTCTAGCATTATAGTGTTGATGCCATTGCCAAAAGTTAAAAAAGGATAATTGAAATAATGATGAGTGGCAAATGAGACTGAATTCCACAATTTGAAATTAGAAGTTATTGTCTATCTGATATTCCGATGCGATTTCATATTCTCCAAAAAACATGATATGAAAAAATCATGATATGAGAATATCATATCATGATTTAAGATATTTTTAATATAAAAATAGATCCACAAGCTTAATATCATTACTTTTTAATATTTAATATTCTCACGGACATAAAATTCATTGTTCTCACCAATAGATAGTCATTTTAACTCACACCAGCGATTGTAGAATACTATCAAATACTAGTACACTACAATTTATGTTCAATTCTTTTATTGGATTAAAATTTGATGAATTAAAGTTACATTGAACATTTATTTAAGTGGAGAACAAATAGCAATATAATAATATATTATGTGATTTTATAAGTTTTTATTATTTGGTAAGACTGGATAAACAGTTGAAATTATTTTAATAGCTTTAAAGCTTATAAAATTCTTATGTTTGTGGGAAAATATACAACATCAAAATTTATATCGCATGTACAAACAAAAGTTCAAATACATCTCATAATTCCATATTATGATATCATATCATAATTCCATATCATGATACTATATCGCATGGCCAAACAGGCCCTTAATAAAATAGAACTTTAACTTCAAAGTTAATTTAGATTGGAATTTCAAAATCACCTAAAAGAATTTCAATTCCTTGTTGTGACTAATTTATATAATTGACCATGAGAGGAAAAGGATCAAAATAGTTTCTCTTTTTTAAGATAAGGCTCAAAGTAAATTAATATTGCATAAGTTATCGGCGATGTAATGATTAATATATAAAGTAAAGTTAACATATTGCAGGTTGAAAAAAGATTCATTATATAAATTTATTTTTAAAAAGACGAAAGTTTGACCAAAAGAGATTATAATATTATCTGGGGGATTTATATCTTCAAAAGTAATCACGACTATTACTGACGTATTGGACTACGAGATCTTTTATAAAAATATGTGTTTGAAAAGTTTACTATAACATTTGATCGCAAGTATAGTTTTCGAAAATTATAAATTTTTCAAATGTATAAAAACAAACATGACTTCAAACTAAATGTTAACTTCAAATCATCAATTGAATGTTGGATGTCTGGGTAATTTTTTTAGTCAAGCAGGTAAAAGAGATTTAGCTCTAGAGTAATAATTGTTTGTATAGTTGTTAATATATACTCGGTATATACTATATACATATCCATTATATCATGAATACATAAATTATAATTTATGAAAGGACAGTGATTTAAGTTGTATTATTGTTATTGAGTTCTTTTGGACGCATGTATAAAGTGAATAGGGAAAGAATCTCGAAATGTTTATTTTATCATGTTCATTTAAATATTCTTTAAAATTTTATGCCTCTTTGAAAAGATCACAAAAATTGTCTATTGTCGAATATATTATTTAGCTCAATATATCATCAAATATACCATAACATTAAGTAATGTATCGAAATTAAGATGAAAGTAATGTATTGAAAGGTTGATAGATGAAAAGCACGTTTGGAATATATTTGGATTTCCCGTATTTAAGGACTCTCTTTATTTCAAAAATAATGTTTTATTTCTTTGTTTGTTTTAAAAAGAAAGACCCCATGTTTCAGACCATAAAATTAAAAAACTTTGATACATTTGAACTAACATTAATTTAAAATCATAATATTGAAAGATCTTGTTCTTTTCTTAAACTTTATTCCAAATCAAACTAGATCATCCTTTAGAGATATGTGTAAGATCCGGCCTAGTGCACCTCATATTGGGCTTCCTTAAAAGAGAGCCTAACAAGAGTTTGGGCCTACACATCTTTCCGAGAATAAAATGGACCTTCATTCAACAAGCATTTTTACCTTAGGTCTTTTCAATGCCTTAACAAGAAATGAAGAAATCTCATGTCCTTTTCACTTTAGAAAGAGAAGTAATAAAAACAAATATGCTAGGTGCGCATTACAATTTTCAGTAAAATGCTATTTGAAACTGTAAATTTAATTTCTTTATCGAGGAGATTCAGATAAACACCTTCACAATCCTAGATCCGCCCCGAATCGAATAAACAATAAATTCAAAAGGAAGAAGGTAATAAGAGTGTTACCTCAAGAGAAACCTTAGGTGAAGGGGGCTTTGTAGCAATGTAGAAAACAACCAAAGCTACTATCATACTCACAATAAGCCTCCATGCTACTTGTACAATAATCCACGTAGTCGAATCCGAATATCCCAACGAAAAAAACTTCATCCAATTTCCTTTCCCGTAATAATAATCCTCATCATCGTCATCGTCATCCTCATCCTCATCGTCGTTAACACGAATACTCCCATTTTTCCCTTGATGAACTAACAAAATTGCAGCACAGCGTTTCTCTGGACAAATCTCCATGTTCTCATCGATCCCCGTCCCGTGGCTCTGAAGAGAATCACATGAAATCTTCTTCTCGTGATGCGAGAAGGAGTGGTTAGATCCACGGGACGATGAGTATCGAGAGAGCGCTAACGGACCGGTTTCCGGTCTAGGCATTGGTGAATGACATACAGAGGAATATTCATTACTAGTATTATTATTATTATTATTATTATTATTGAGGTTGTTGTTATGACGAGATAATTCTCCGCTATTTACATGGGATAGAGTGGAAGGACTTTGGACAAAGTAAAGTGGATATGGAGAATTTCGAAACAGAGCTTCTTCTTCGGAATCCATTCTATAGTTAGCCATTGTTTGCTTTTTTTTGGGTATGAAATTTGGGGGGGAAAAAAATTGAAGAGAGGGAACTGTGATTTTTTCAGAAGTGTGTTTGGAGGGTATTTTAGAACCACAGAAAAAGACGTTGCTTTTGATGTTGGCTCAGCTTTAGTGAGTTGTTCCATCATTACACTGACACTGTGAGGCTGCACTCTGTGACTTATCAGACCTAAAGCGGTACTCTCTGTTTTTATATGAATTATAGTTCGACAACACTAAATTTAACATAGAAAAAGAAAAAACTTTGATTGATAAATAAAAAAAGTGAATAAAATGAAATGCAACAAAATAAATAATATCTCTGTCTCATTTTATATAGCAACATTTAAAATGACACAAAATTTAAGAAATAATAAAATATTTGAAATTTTATTAAATTGTTTTTCAAAAAGTTAACTCATTTTTATCCGTTCTCATAAATGTATTAGACTATTCTCTTTAAAATTAAGTGCAATCAATAAGGATTATGGGTGTACATTTTTTAGATTAAAACGAAAAATCAAATCAAATCGAATCTAATTTGAATTGTTTTTTTTTGGATTCATTTTGGATTTATAATTTATTTTGTTTGATTTTAGATTTAGAAAAATGAAAATCAAAAAATTCGAAATATATATATATATATTATTTAGAATTAAGTGGGAGTTAATCACCTTTGTCTCTTTTTAGTTATTTTCATTTTGAATTAGTGTATTTTCTTATGATTGAACATCTATAATTGATATACTTTTAAATATTGTGGTTTACGTTTTGCTTGTGATTTGTATTTAAAAACATATTTAAGAAATTAAATATTATATATATGTATATATAATTTTTTAAATTGCAAATAATTTTGTTATGTTTCTAATTATTGACAAAACCGAATAACCAAATCGAAAAAATCAAACCAAAAAGAGAAAAATCAAACCAAATCAAATTTATTTTGGTTTGAATAAGGTTACACTTCTTCAAAATTTATAAAAAAAAAATAAAAAAATAGTATAAAATCGAACCAAAAAACCGAATGCATACCCCTAATAAGGATAAAAGAAGAATTGTATCTTTAAATACGTATTATATAAGGAAATATAACATTCTTTTTTAGATTAACTAAAAAACAATGGTATCATATAAAATGAGACGGAGAAATTACCTATTATTTTTTAAACGGATAAATTATTTCACTTTCTCAATTTTCATTTGGTTTCAACATTACAAATTTGACTGCGTAATGCATATAAAGATCATAACTGCCTGTTACATACTTACATTTTAATCAAACAAGAAATATAAGTTTAACTGAGAAACGTAGTAAAGTTTATTAAAGTTCTAAAATTAAAAAAGAGTTTTTTGTCAAATTTTTAGATAATATTTATTGTTTATTTATCAAACATCAGAATTATTGAAAATATGAATAAATCTCCGCGAGAATTAATAGCTTTGCTTTGATAGCTTTAAATCATTAACAATATTACAGATAGACCATTCATTTGCATTTTACGAATATTATAAATTGCAATACTTTTATTTAATATGAATAGAAAAATCCAAAATATTGATCCCGCTTTTTATAATTAATTCTTGAAATATGATAAATATTTTGAAAAATGAAAATAGTAACAATGGCAAAATTAAAATAATCAATTTTCAACTTGTTATCCTAACCATCTGTAGAAGCTAGTTTTGATTGTCCTATCTATGATCCATTGTATAATATATAGTTTATATTTTTTTTTTCATTTATTACAACGAAATGTCAAATGTTTTTTTTTTCTTCAAAAAGTAAAAAGTAAATTAACTTTTTTATAAAAAATAAACTAATTTTTTTGTAATTAAGATTGTCCTACGCCACCTACATGATTTGAAGGTAGAATGGATTTTGATAAGTTATTATACAATTCTGATTTTGTTTTATAATTCTCATTTTCATATATAAATAATTTTAAAAAGATTTATTTTTTCTTTAGTATCATTTCTTTTGTAAGTGGCTAATTAATTTTTAATTCCTCTGCTCAAGTGTTTTTTAAAGCTGGTAATAATCTAATTGTTACGATTTACAATGCTTTTTTCCGAAAATTATGGAAGGGCCCAACTCATAATTAAACTGATTTAATTAATTAACCTCTACTGCCTATTTTATAGACTATAATACTATTTTATTATGCTTTACACCGAATTGTTTCCCCTTTTTATGTCCGATAAAATCATGACAAATTAAGCACGCTTTTTAAGCATAGATCTAACGGTATTTTTAAAGAATTTTAATAATAGCTCAATTTGCCCTCTAATTATTTTTAGCAAAACATTTTTTTACAACTAATTTATAAAGTGATAAAAATAAATTATAATCATAAATGAAATATAAAAAAATATAATTTTATTAATAAAAATTACAAATCAATTTATTCCTTAATTTTTTTTTTATTCTCTAATAATAAGAATGTCCTTGTTTCATCATTTTTTGGTTTCAATTTATTACTCAATCTTATTTTATATTAACCGAATACATCAAATAATGTACACTTATTAAGGAAAATTCAAGGACCTAATTTGAATCATAATTTTTACTATTATCGTTTGTGGCGTTATAAATGTGACTTTGTAAACTATATAATTTATCTTCTCGAAAATATAAAATTTCATAAAAGGACAATTATAATTATTTTAAATTAAAAACCCTCAAAAATTGTGTTAATGTAGAATAGATGTGTAATTTTATTCTCTATGTCTCATTGTTCCCTCATTGAGCCCCAACTTTCACTTCTTTTATAAAATAAAAAATCTTTTCAAAATCAGTCAGTCGAACTTTTAAGGTGCAAGACAACTGTTCTTTTTTTAATTGATATTTTTTTAATTAGATGTGCCAAATCGATGGTCAAAATGAACAAGTATGGATCAAAAAATGGGATAAATAAAAACAGAATAAAATATTCAATATTTAACACACAGAAAATGAGTTAACCGATGAATGATATGGATTTTCATACTAACATCTCTTTAAAAATAGTCAGGTGAAACGACAAACTAAAAATAATAAATGGAATCTCGTCTTTTCTTGTTTTTGGTTTTTTTACTCAGTATTTAGTATTTATATAGAAATTCTGATTAGAATCGAACAATAAATTATAAGATTTATTTCGAGAGTGACACTCTTAATAAAAATTTCTCTATACATAAAGACTTGAACTCAAAACATTTGATTAAGAGCATAACAATATCACTAATACACCACAATCAATATTGTAATAAACTTAGAAATTAGAATCTCATCATCAATGAGAAATAGTAAGAAAACATATGGACATGGGTAATTTTTATTTTATTTTTCACCCGATATGTAAGGCCCACATTAAAATTCCGAAAAATTGACACTATATTGGACATTGATAATATGAAATATATTGATATTATCCATCTAAATTTCTATTAATTTGGTGGATGATTCTTATTTATTTTTAAGAAGTCGATTATCCAACCTGTTATCTAATAAGTTTAATTATCAATGAAGAAATTTGCTATATTTGTAGATCTTATGAAAAGAGAGAGGGAGGTGTTAAATTTAATACGAAATAATTATATTTCTTGCTTTTGAAGGCAGTAAATAAATGAATTGATATGCAAGATTTGTATGTATAGTTAATGATTAGAGTTTATTGTGAGAGCATCCTAAATAAAGCAAACAATGGCTTTTCCCCTTGCTTTATTACAAAGAAATCATTCAACCCACTATATACTATAAATAATAATTCACATAATTATCTTGTTACATTTTTACACTCAATTTTTTATTATACAATAAATAAAGAAAAGATAACATTACAAATTGAAGAACGTGATGATGAGAGCTAGGGCTTCATAATAAAATAATTAAATTGAACTGGTATCGATATTAATTTTTGTTTAGTATAAATTTTGAAAATTCATACTATTAGATTTGAGTTTGATTTATAAAAAAAATGATCAAATCGAACCAAGAAATTATATATATAAATTTAAAATTATTTATATATTATTCATAAATAAAATGTAATATCTTAATCAACTTTAGGCCTTTAATTTTACTATTTTCTCAAGCTCAATACGTAAGTTTTAGCATAATAGTTAAAATCCTAAGTCTAAGTCAATCAATATACATTACTTTAGTCTTTACCGAATGAGGCGCCTCTCTCCATAACTCATCATCTCCGTTTCGCCAAATACCTACTTAAAGCGTAGCCACATGTCATAATTAAGAATCAACGATTAAGATTTAATTACCTAAATTAAAGTCTAATCATGATTAGAATAACAAATAATTCTTTATTTATTTTTTAAAAAGTTATCAGACCCACTATTCTATTACTTTTAGTTGTTGGTATGAATGAGGAGTAAAATGGCCCAAAGGGAGCATGTGTGGGTGCTCATTTTGTTGTAGATTTACTTGTACAAAATTAAATTCAAATATTTTGTGTTGAAATTTCACATACAAAATATGTGAAGTGTGATTATTTTTCATTTACTTTCATACTTTTTAAAATTGTATTTTTAAAAAATATTGCTGTGCAAATACTGACTATTTATGAAATTTTCTCTTTATCAAAACCATCCTAATTATAGGGCTATGGCCAATGTAATTGCTGGGCCTAGTAAACCCAATAAAAAAAGACAACTTTTCCATTTAACAAATAAAAAATTATATTTGTATGCTATAGCAAATTTTGCATAATTGCGCTTCATAGTAAACATAGAAACCGTATAATGCTGTACATATACAGTTGAAGCAAATTGTATAAAACGAAGTGTATAAAACGAGAAAGAGAAAGACACTTGGCAGAAACTGTATAAAAACAAAGTGTATAAAACAAATTATATGATTATAAGTGTATAGAACGATTATATACAATTTGAATTTGTATAAAATGAGAAAGAGAGAAAGACAAAAGAGACTTGACAAGGAATATACAATTGAATCGAATTGTATAAAACGAGAAAGAGAGAAATTAGATACAATTTGAAATTTGTATAAAACGAGAAAGAGAGAAAGGCAAAAAAATTTGGACAGGAGAGTATTTTTATTGTATAATTTTAAGTGTATAAGACGAAAATATATGTACTTGCATGTGTATACAATTTTCTCACGCTTTAGACAAACAGAAACGCAATTTATACATTTCGCTTCTGTTTGTATAAGTGAGAAAGGCGATGGTGGCGAGCGAGATTTGGGAGAGTGGCGAGCGAGATCTGGAAGAGGGGAGAGAGAGGAACAAAAATATATGTATTTATACAATTTCCTCTGCTTTATACAATTAGAAATAATTTTTATACACTTGTTTTTGTATAAAAAGTGAGGAAGCGAGCGAGAGATTGGAGGAGAGTGGCGAGCGAGATATTTGGGAGAGAGGCGCCTGACAATTTTTTGCAAACGCTTGCTATGGAGCACAATTAAATCAAACCCTAGCTATTCCATATATTTTAGGTTATTAGTTTGCTATTATATACAATTATCCCATAAAAAATGAGAAAAATTACATGAGTTAATATACTTTAAAAAATAATTACTGATAATACTTTTTATTTATTATCATTCATAGAAATATTGTGATAAATCTGTAATATGTATTAAAAGTAACTTATGTATGCAATATATTTGAATTATAATTGTTTTTTAAATACATTATGTTTGTTTGGTAAAAAGTTGTCACATCGTAATATAAGTGTATTAAATGTGTGATAAATGTATTATTCATCATTAAAACTTGTATTATATGTGAATAATAAATTGTTCTTTATAATATGTATTAAACTTGTATTATAAAAAATTAAAAGTTGACAAGTAAAAATAAATAAATATTATTATTATAAATAATAAATATTTTTTTTATTAAAGTATATGAGTTTCCATCAAAATGGCTTATTTTCTTCTTTGGGTTTGTTTCTTGTTTTCAAGAAGGGGCCGTACAGGAACGCTGGGCCTTGAATACTTATTAGAGAATTTTTTTGCCTTGAATACTTATTAGAGAATTTTTTTGGGAAAAGGACAGAAATTACTTTTAAGGTAAAAATATCATTTGTCCTTTATAAGTTTATAATTAAAAATCTCTCAAACTGATACTATAATATAAACGTTGATACGTTAATCTGATGCGCGAGATACATTAATCATTAAGTAAGATCCATTACATTTTATACATGATATACACTAATCTATTGTACAATTATACATAACACTAATTTAATGTGCACATTAAATCTGATGCGTAAAAATGAGGGATTTTGGGAATTTGTAAAACTAATAGAGAATAATGGTAATAAGAGAACTTAAAGGTGAGTTTTCTGTCATTTATCAAAT
>CM040618.1:112529150-112849010 GCA_022817965.1 Solanum lycopersicoides
TTTTGGAAAATAGCAAATATTAATAGATAATAAATAAGTCTCATTATACACTATAATTCGATAATTGTGCCCGAAATTGAGCGGGCCATTAAGAAGATAAATTTTGGGAATATATCTTCCATGAGAGAAGAAGGGAAAACAAAAGAAGGTTCAGATGACGAGAGCACTGGATCGTCACCCTACGGTTGAAAGGAAAGAAAAGAGTTTGGGGTACGTTTAGGTTCATGTAACGATCTTTCATGTTCGTCATTTTGTTTTTTAAGTTTATTTGTAATCAAGAACTACGCGAGACTTGAGTCCATAGGGGTACGTAGGAAGCTCTTTTCGAGCCTAGTCTCTCTATCAATTTTGGAAGGGTATGTTTAAGTTATCTTATATAATTCGAACTACGTCGGGCCTGATTTCTTTGGTGATACGTAGGCATCCTACTTAAGGCTCGGTCCCTGTCTTTTTATTTTTTATTCTCCTTATTAGTGAAGATTCTGAAAGTTTCATCATAAAGCATATGAGTGAAAGAATTTAACAGTGTTCTATGCAAGTCGACCTTCCTAATCATTCAAAGAATTTTTTTTTCCATTTCCTCTCGTTTCACCCAAATATTTCCGTGAATTAATATGGTTGAAGCAAAATGACACTTATGTGTTTATTTTATGTCATTTTATTTGCGTATCTCGTTAAAAACAAAGACTAACATATATGTCTTTGAGTGATTTTTCTCTACATGTAAAAACTGATTTGTGTTGAAATCTAACTGGCCGACCATCCCTACTTTACAAGATCTAAAGCAATCACACCATCCTTCCGGATCATTCTTTGGACAAAGGCAAAAGAAAAATGACTGGTACTTCTGAAGAAATAGGAATATTTGATGTTATCATCAGAAATGCGGAACTGACTGATCAGATTGAGTTTATCTCTCAACTGATGCAATGGATTGCAGTTATGCAAGAAGAGCTTCAACAGACCAAGGATCTGGCCAAACTGGCTATTGCATCGAATGAACCACCCTTTGAAACTAGAATACCTCCTCCTCCTTTTCCATCATTAAGTTCTCCATTACCCAACTACTTCGCTACTCACTCCACATGACCTATCATTTCCACTTTTAATCCTCATACCATTGACTTAAGTGTATCCAATGCTCCTTATGCCAGTACTTCCTACCAAACACCACCACCACTACCAAATCAGAACCAAACACCTAATACTAATCACTCCCAAAACATCACACCAACATACCAAATCCCACACCCCAGTTTCCAATAATCCACATATTTTGCCTAGCCAGTCGACATACCCTTCCGTAACATTCCAAACTCCACCAGCCTATATAACCCCTGAACCATGTCCTAGCTATCCCATTCAATCGGTGCTGGATCACTATGAATAGATGGATAAGGAGTGGAAGCTGAGAGAAGAAAAACGTGAACAAGAAATGAATGTCATGAAAGAGGCCATCTCTAAAGTAGTTAAAAGTGTTCAAACTTCAAGGAAAATCACAGGACTTGAGTATGAAGACCTTTGCATGCACCCTGGGCTGGAAATACCTGAAGGTTACAAAATTCCAAAATTTGAAACCTTCAATGGTATTGGCAATAACATGGCTCACCTACGAGATTATTGTGACAAAATCTTGGGTATTGGAAAAAATGATGCATTAATTATGAGGTTGTTTAGTCGAAGTTTGAGTGGGCAGACGTGAGAATGGTTCACATCTCAAGAACTCCGTCAGTGGTCTACATGGGGGCTCTGGCCAAAGATTTTTTGGAAAGATTCCAGTTTAATGTCGAAGCTGTCCATGACAGATACTATTCGGAAAAAATCAAGCAAAAAACCACGGAGGACTATCGTGAATATACGTGTCGCTGGAGAAAAGAAGCTGCAAAGGTATAACTTGTGATGACTAAAAGTGAAATAACCTCTGCTTTTATTCGAGCTCAAGAGCCCGAGTATTATGAAATGATGTTGCCTATAATGGGACAAAAGTTTTCGGAACTATTCAGAATGGGAGAATCCATAAGGGATGGCCTCAAATCTGGAAAGGGTTTAAGTCTCACTGCTTTGTAGGCCGCCAACAAGTCCTCACCATCCATGGCTACATAATTTGCTAGGAAAAAGAAAGAGGATGTGTCTGTTGTATCTTTTAGCCCGAGGCCAAGGCCACAAAGGTATTTTGGATCTGGTTCTGCCATTAGAAACTCCAACTAATTCTCCACCGCAAAGAATTCAAACCACCTCCACAAGCTCCATTACCAATCTACTATGCACAACAAACTACCAACCATCCCTACCTATCTAACAAATTAACCACCAGCCTACCAAAACACCACCAAGTCACCAAGCTAATGTACCATCCTACCAAAGTCCTGGACAAAACAACCCAAATACCAGTAATTTACTTCGCCCGAACCTCGAAAGAAAGCCTCCTAGAGTTTCACTCTTTAAACAGAATCACGTACCCAACTCTTTGAGCATTTGAGAGAAGAAGGATTGATCCAAACAGTAGACGCAATGACAATTAATCCCACAATAAAGTTCTTCGAGCAGATCAACGATGCACTTACCATTCTGGAGGGGCAGGACATAATACAGAAGGATGTATTAATTAAAAACATAAGATTCAAGATTTGATCGATAACAAAGTCATCACTCTTTAGGCTCCTGCCCCCAATGTGAATCTTAACCCATTGCCGAATCATGGGGGGAGCGACCATCAATATGATTGAAAAAATGAAGATTGGATCTCTAATGGTACTATCAGTGAAGCAAATGTCAATTCACTCACATCAACAATGGACTCTTTGACCATAAAGGCCTGCCTAGAGTTTGTTGTAATAACTGCACCTCATCAGGCATTCGCTTTGGCAGAGGAAAGAAGCAACTAGCATCCCAAAGAAAATTTTATTGTCCAGACGGCTACAGCCCAATGGATGACGCGTTCTGGAAGATGTTATGTTCTAGAAGAGTTAGCTCATGAAACACGAAGAAAGGAGAGCAAAAAATGGCCGATCACAGAGGGTGAGGCTGAAGAGTTTTGGCGAAGAATGCAGCCTAAGGAGTATTCCATTGTCAAGAATTTGGAGAAAACTCTCGCTCAAATTTCTGTTTGGGCTCTATTAATAAGTTCTGAGTACCATCGAAAAACATTGTTAAAGGTACTTGATGAAGCATATTTATCGAACGGAACAAGTGGTGAGAATTTGGCCTCTATGGTTAGTCATGTCATTGGTAGTCACCAAATCTCTTTTCGACAAGAGGAGTTACCAATCGAGGGAGTGATTCACAACCATGCCTTGAATATCACCGTCAAGTGTAGGAACAAGTTTGTAGCTCGAGTATTAATTGATAATGGTTCAGGACTCAATATTTGCCCGTTATCAACCCTTACTTAGCTAAATTATGATGTTGGAAAAATCCATCAGAGTCGCATGAATGTAAGGGCGTTTGATGGTTTGCAAAGAGAGACTAAGGGGGAGGTAGACTTGTGTATCCAAATGGGCCCTGCAGAATTTGTCATTGAATTCCAAGTGATGGGTATATCCACAAGCTACAATATGTTGCTAGGAAGACCATGGATCCATGCGGTCGGAGCAGTTCCAAATACATTGCATCAAATCTTGAAGTTCATCTGGGATGACCATGAAATTGTCATTCATGATGAAGGGAGTAATCGTAGTTACCCTGACTTTTTTTTTCCAATTATTGAGGAATCCTCTCAAGGTACTGACTTTCACATGGTGGAGATAATGGGTGCTTCTTTTGAAGATACGACACCACAAGTACCAATGCCACCAGTGTGTAAAATGCTTGCCACAACTATGCTAAGAAGCGGTTTTGAGCCTAGGCATGGGTTAGGCAAGAATTTGGATGACATATCTCAACCTCTTCCTATCCCCTTTCAAAAATTTCGCTTTGGTTTCGCTTTTACCCCGACAGAGGAGGAATTATTTGAAGCAAAAGCGAGAAAGTAGCATGTCCTTGATATATCAAAGCCTATTCCAGAATTGTACTTGTCATTTGTTGCTAAAGCTTTAGAGCCTGAGATTGATGGTCTAGTGGAAGGGATGGAAAGATTGTTTGATGAAGAAGATTGTGTTGTGATCTTGGAAGAGTGCACCATAACACCCACCATCCGAGATGCCAAACCTGAAGAGATTCTACAGAATTGGATGTCCAATCTACTTATGATTCATCGAATGGCTTGGTAGACAAAGACAAGATTTGAAGTTTTACTTTTGAAATTGGTGTAGTTCGAACGAGGACCAAAACCACCCTTTATGTCATTTTATTTTTCATAGTAATGTTTAAAAAGAAATGATTCATGAGTCATGACCAAAGTTTGTACGCCTTTTCAAATTTCCAATGATAGCCTCGTATTTTAAATTGATTATTTTGTTTCTATAAATTACACTCTAATATATACATTTAAACTCTTTCTATCTAACATTGTTGATTTATTGTTATTTTCAGTAAAAGTGAATCTATACCTGCCAATGTCATGACATGTCACGAACACAGTGAACCAAGTAAGGTAAATGAATATGAATATGAATAATATGATGAAGAAACTATGATGCATGAACACCTTACCAAGGACTTGAGGAACCCTGAAGATGATAAAAATCCCAACCTAGACGAGACAGAGATAGTAAACTTGGGAGATGAAGAGTTGGTCAGAGAAACCCGAGTTAGTGTCCATTTGGGAAAAACAGAAAAAAAAGAATTGGTCAAATTACTCAGACGGTACATTTATGTGTTTGCATGGTCTTATGATGATATGCCAGGTTTAAGCACTGATATTGTTTCCCATAAGCTGCCTATCAATTCAGAGTGTTGTCCGGTAAAGCAGAAAGCCAGAAAGTTCAATCCGGATTTAAGCTTAAGGATAAAAGAAGAGGTCATGAAGCAGATCAAATCAAAGGTCTTCGAAGTAACCAAGTATCCCACTTGGTTGGCTAACATTGATCCAGTGGCAAAGAAAGATGGAAAAATCAGGATATACATGGATTATCATGATCTCAACAAAGCGAGTCCAAAAGATAATTTCCCCTTGCCAAATATCCACATACTCATAGAAAATTGTGCCAAGCATAAGTTGCAATCTTTTGTGGATTGCTTTGTTGGATACCACCAAATTCTAATGGATGAAGAAGATGCAGAAAAAACAACATTCATCACACCTTGGGGAGTCTACCATTATCGAGTGATGTCGTTCGGCCTCAAGAATGCTGGAGCCACTTGCATGAGAGCTATGCCCACCATTTTCCATGATATGATGCACAAAGAAATTGAGGTGTATGTGGACGATGTCATCATAAAATCCCGCGAGAGTTCGAATCATCTGACGCACCTGGAAAAGTTCTTTGACAAGTTACGAAGGTATGATTTGAAGTTGAACCAACCAAATGTGCATTTGGAGTACCTGCAGGGAAGTTACTCGGATTCATAGTTAGCAGAAGAGGTATCGAACTTGATCCTTCCAAGATCAAGACAATTCAAGACTTGCCTCCTCGAAAGACTAAGAAGGAAATAATGAGTTTTCTAGGGAGATTGAATTACATCAGTCAATTCATAGCTCAATCAACGGTGATACTTGAGCATATATCCAAGTTTCTACGAAAGGATGCGCCAACCAAATGGACCAAGAATGTCAGAAGGCTTTTGACACCATCAAGAGTTACCTTTCAAATCCACCAGTACTGATGCCACCACGTGCAAACAGTCCTTTGCTATTGTAATTATCCGTCTCTGACAACACATTTGGGTGTGTGTTGGGAAAACATGATGATACCGAAAGAAAAGAGAGAGCTATATAATATTTTAGAAAAAAGTTCACATCCTATGAGGCTCGTTACACCCTTTTAGAGAGAACTTGTTGTGCTTTGACTTGGGTGGCTCAAAAATTGCGACATTATCTATTGGCTTATATAACACATCTCATTTCGAGAATGGACCCGCTCAAATACATATTTTAGAAAGCAATGCCTACAGGAAAGCTAGAAGAGTGGCAAATGTTGTTGAGTGAGTTTGACATTACGTACATACTCAGAAAGCAATTAAGGGTCAAGCCTTGGCCGATCACCTTGCTGAAAACCCGTAATGAAGGATATGAACCGCTCATAACATATTTCCATGATGAAGATGTATTGTTTGTAGAGGAAGATATATCAGAATCATATCCTGGGTGGAGAATATTTTTTGATGGAGTATTGAACTCTAGAGGATCAGGAATTGGAGTAGTGTTGATATCTGAATAAGGGTAATATTATCCGGCAATAGCAAAGCTTAAATTTTGTGCACTAATAACATGGCTGAGTACGAAGCTTGTATTATTGGCATCAGAATTGCTCTTGACATGAATATTCAAGAATTGCTGATAATTGGTGATTCAGACTTGTTGATTCATCAAGTTCAAGGAGTATGAGCCGTGAGAAATCCTAAAATCTTACCTTACGTACAACTGGTACGGAGGTTATGTAAAATATCTAGGAAGACCGAGTTCTGACATATCTCTAGAATACAGAAAGAGTTTGTTGATGCCCTCGCAACCAATCATTCATGATACAACACCCACAAAAGAGTTACATTGACCCAATTGAGATAGGTTTAAGAGAACAACCAACACATTGTTCATATGTGAAAGCGGAATCGGATGGAAATCCATGGTATATTGATGTGAAAAGGTACTTAGAAGCTGGAAATTTCCCCAAAAAATCAACAAGTAGCCAAAAGAAAACAATCTGAAGAATGGCAAACAACTTCTTTTTGAATGGGGAGGTTCTTTATAGGAGGACTCCCGATCTGGGATTACTGCTATGTGTGGATGCTGCAGAGGCCACAAGTTTGCTTGAAAAAGTGCATGCTGGAGTGTGTGGGACGCACATGAATGGGTTTACATTGGCAAAGAAATTCTTAAGGACGAGATATTTCTGGATGACGATGGAAAATAATTTTGATTGATTTGTCCAAAGATGTCATAAATGTCAGATAAATGGAGATCTGATCATAGTACCTCCTCACGAGCTCAATGCAATGATTTCCCCTTGGCCATTTGCAACATGGGGCATGGATGTTAGTGGACCAATTGAGTCTGCTGCCTCCAATGGTCATAGGTTCATTTTGGTCGCCATTGATTATTTCACGAAGTGGGTCGAAGCTGCTTCCTATAAAGCTGTGACGAAGAAAGTTTTAGCCGATTTTGTTCGCAACAATTTGATATGTCGTTTTGGAGTTCCTAAGTCTCTCATAACAGACAATGGTGCAAATATGAACAGTCACTTGATGAAAGAGTTATGTGAACAGTTCAAAATTATCCACCGTAATTCAACTGCATATCGTCCTCAGATGAATGGAGCTGTGGAAGCTGCTAGTAAGAACATCAAGAGGATATTGAGAAAGATGATTGACAACTACAAATGTTGGTATGAAAATTTGCCTTATGCTTTGCTAGGTTATCGCACCACAATTCAAACTTCAACTGGATCAACTTCGTATCTATTAGTATACGGAACAGAAGCCGTGATACCAGTTGAAGTTGAGATACCATCTTTGAGGATTATTCAGGAAGCTGGATTGAGCGATGCTGAGTGGGTTCATGATCTATATAAGCAATTAACATTGATTGATGAGAAAAGAATGAGTGCTACTTTTCATGGTCAGTTGTATTAACAGAGAATGACTCACGCTTTCAACAAGAAAGTAAGAGTTCAAACATTTGAGGTTGGCCAATTGGTGTTGGAACGCATTTTCCCTTATTAAGACGAATACAAAAGAAAATTTGCACCTAACTAGAAAGGACCGTATGTTGTCCACAAAGCAATGTCAAGAGGAGCTTTGGTCCTAGCAGAGATGGATGGTCGGGTGTGGCACAAAACTATCAATTCAGACGTTGTCAAACACTACTACATTTGAAGAATGAGTACAAGGTACTCTGTTCTTCTTTGTCTTCTTTCCCCGCGATCCCTTTCAATTAGTACAAGTTGCAGTGGCAGCAGAGCACGCGTCCCGTCCTTGGTGGCGTGTAATCGAGCCACGTCGACGCCAAGGCAGTAGATCGATCCTAGTCCGTTGATTCCTCCTTTCCTTTTTCAGAATGGGTTTAAGTTTTCAGAAAAAGGTGTTTGTCCAAAATTGGAATGGAATTCAAATTTTGAAGTTTGGGGATGTGTTTGAACCCGATTGATATTCGGTTTTCCCCACAAATGGATAACCCTAGCACCCCTCCTATATATTGTCTTTTGGCTTCTTATGAAAGGGAAGAAAAAATAAAAAAGATTTTTCAAAATTTTTTTTGAGCAAGAGAACGAAAGAAGAGAAAAATTCCTAAGGCAACGTAGCTGGAATTTCAATACTAAAAATACTTCGAGCGGTGCTCTTCCCGGAGTTTTGGGTTATATTGTTTGTACTCGAGTTTGTGTGGTGGAGGTCACTGCTGCCCATCTTTGCTCGTCTTTCCCATTTCGCTGCGTCAAAAAAGGTAAACTCCATTTTACTTTTGACTCGTTGGATCGATTGCTTTGTTTTCGCGAACTGAAGGGCTTCTATGGATTATTTTTATATTTTCTGTTGTTTGTTCCTGCCCTTCTTGATTTGGTATTCACAACTGTTAAAAATTTGTATAGTTGATCATGATATTTTGTGATTAGTATATTGGTCTATTTTGAATGTATGCATCAGTGTATGAAATTCTGGTTAGGTTTATTATAGTTTTTTTTTAATCCTCGCTGCCTTCTATGTTCAAATGCCAGAGTAGCAGATTGATTTAGATTTGCAGGTCATCATCTAGAGCTTTGTTTATCCGTCATTAACTCGATTTCGTCATTTATATTATCGATATCTTGATGTTTGGAGGCTAGACTTGAGTTTTGCCTGTGTGATGCTTTCTGTTGGTCTCATGTTTGCCTTCACTGTTTTCTTCATGTTTCGCTAATCAATAGGTTAGTACGGTTGACATTTAGTCTAAAGCATGATATTTGAGAAATATTGTATCGCCTTTCTGTGTTTCGATAAGATTTCCTGCATAGAGTAATAGCATGATGTTATCAATGGTCTTTGTCTGTCTCATTTTGCTCTAAGTTTTCGCCATCTCTAGCTACAAAAACTCATCTGTATCATCAAATGTTTTTCCATCGTTATCATTGTTCCTTCTGTTGGGGGACTCTAACTTTTGCATTTTATTATTCAACTATGATAAGCTCCTAGATAACATAGCACATGTCGAGATTGAGATAAATTATGCATGCTTTATTTTGTTAAAAGCGAAGTTGAAATAATAAAATTCAATAGTAGGATGAGTAATTCGCAGGTTTGAGAACTTACTATTTCGGAACTAGGCATTGTGTGTATGTACTTAGGAGCTCTTTCTTTGTTAAATTTACTCTAAATTATGGCTAAGCAAAATTGTGTGTTAGTTTCCATGTACTGTGGAATAGAAATGGTGGTGTCTCTTTTAAATGTGTTTTTAGCATGAACTAATTTCTTGGTTCAACCGCTAGCGCCTTACTAGTAGAGTGCTTTTTTTAGGGAGAAATCGCGGTTTATTTTCCAAAACTATCTTTACTGCCTTCTCTCTTTGGAAAAATGCCATGATCAAGTGAAAATATTTTCTCAGTTATAAAACACAGGCTGTGGTCTTTTCTTTGAGGTTATGACATATTGTTATGAAAAAGAGACATCAAATGAGTTTCCACTAACATTGGTATTTTGCTTATCAAAGCACTAGTGAATGGGTTTTCTTTGTGTTGAAAATTTGAATCTATTAAATTCGAGTCTACAGTGATTTACTTACTAGCTCAATGGTTTAGAAGCTGATTATAGTTGTATAATCTATAATTGTTCCTTACATTCCGTTTCGTCTTCTTTTGGCATGAATCTGCACAGAGTCTCCATGGACTTATGCCTCAATCTTGCATTCCCTTTTGGGCCACAAGGCCCATATTTCCGTATTCAAATCAATCTATTGAATAGAAGAATAAGTTCCAAAAGGCGGACATGTCCCGAAGTTTAAGGAATCGAAGAAAGTCAGATTAAAAAATTCTTTATTTTCATATTTTTATTTGAAGTGGGATTAAGCCTTTGTTGTATTTATTTTGTATTTATTTATTATCATTGTATTGTTAGTTTAGGGCAGGTGCAGAAGGAAATGGGTCAAAAATCCAAAAGAAATTGGTCAAAACCCCAAAAGAAATGGGCCAAAAACCCAAAACAGGTGAGTCCAAAATTCGCATCAAGGCGGACAGAAACCCGGATTTGGACCCAAATCTCTCTTCCTTTCTCTTTACATGCTTCTAATTATTTGTTATTTGATTGTCGATAGTCTTTAAGTTGGAAAAATCTGAATCCTCATAGAACGCCGCAAATGTTTTAATGACTTAAAATTGAATCAAGTTCAAATAGTTTTAAAATAATATTTTTTTTCAAGTTAGATGTTTCACTTAGATAAAAGCTAAGTATTCATTTCCAAACAACTCTAAATAATTTTTATTCCAAAATAATTCAAGTCATGTTTTAGCCAAATAAAATTAGTTGTCGGATAACCGCATTTAAGCGGACGTCTTAGGTGTTTTCACAACCTTCCTAAGAAGTTAATAAGAATTCCGAACCCTCTAAAGGATTTCAATCGATTTTTCTGTTAAACCTTTTGAAAACAATAGTTTTCTTGATTTTTTTTAAAAATTAAGTGGCGACTCTAAAAAAGTCAAAAAACGTACAAAAATATCATTTTTCTTTTTCGAATAAAATAGAAATGGCGACTCTACTGGGGACTTGGAAGATTCTAACCTTAAAACTAACATTATTTGGCTATTTGTGATAAATTGTTTACTTGTTTAGTTTACCTTAGTTTTTGAAATGTTGCATATCATGACATCTTTCCGCCAATTGGCAAATAGCTTGCATTAAGAAACAAAAGTTACGTGGCTTTCCACGGCTTTCTTCAGAAATACACAAGAGTTTCATTTGGAAGTATCAAACGAATAGTTGGAATGCGGTCATCCGACGTCGTTTGGTAGCTTCACCCCGTTGTTTGTCCGACTCGGGTAACCGTCAACTTGAAAACTATTCTAGCAAGCCTAAGCTAGAGCGAAACCAAAACAAAAAATCAAGCATTAGCCTAAGTCGGCTTAATACCCAAGGTGTATTAAGTCCATTTAGTAGAAAACCGCCAAAATCGTGTCTAAGGTCTTCGACCTCACAACACATCATTTTATGTGACATTTGAATGATGTACGTATGAAAACCAATCTGGGGTGGGTAAACCTAACTAATTTTTGTTTTGTAGATATGGATCGTTTTCCAAAGTTTGATATGATCATAGCGGCGCCACCCCAACTCAAAATGTGGCATGACAATCTTGACGGGGATCATAGAAGAACCCTCAACAAATACGTGGGTGCTCTAACAGAATTGATCAACATGAATGGTTGGCCAAAATTGGTTGAGGTCCTCACGGGATATTGGGATATCCAACGAATGGTGTTCCGATTTGGAACCGCCTAAATTACCCCGACTTTGGAGGAAATCAGAGACTGCATAGATACGGTAGGCACTGAAATAGAAAGGAAAGCAAGAAAACAAGAAGACATCTTTATCCCTAATAAGCCTTCTGTAGAAGATATTGCGGACTGGTTCGGGTTGGGGAAAGACTTTGCCTACTGGTTCCAAGAATCTCATGTAGCATTTAGAGATATTTTTATCCGATTTGGACATGCGACCTTCTACGCCACTTACAACCGAGAGTTCAAGATCTCCTACAAAGAATGGAATGAAATTCGTCCTCTAGCATTTGCTGTAGCATTGTTGGGAACAATGGTCTTCCCGCATGGCCCAAGTCTGAGCATCAATACTCGAGTTATAACACTCACGCATACTCTATTCAAAGGGTACGAGAACCAAGGAATAACAAAATACTAACCTATAGCTCCGATCGTCATGTCTGACATGTATCGAGCCTTGGGAAAGTGTAAAGAGGGGCATCGATACTTCCAAGGATGCAACCTACTTCTTCAGTGGTGGATTCTCAGCCACTTGGCAAAGGGTGCTAGAACTCATAAACTACATACTCTCGACAAAAAGAACAACCTTAAAGATTTAAATGACATGTTGTACTGGGCGAATATGGACAATCGGAGAACAAGGGAGAGATGGGCTCAAATTTTCTCCGAATTGAGAGAAGAAGATCTCCAATGAATGCTTGACCACTTCATCTCCAAAGAATTTGTTGTGGAGAGCCTCAAATAGATTGTGCTTCCTCCACCAGGTATTCGCGGAATTCGCCCTTACGCACCCTTTCGAGTCTTGGGAGGAGACAAATTGTACCTAAAGAGGCGTACTATGACACTTATGTATACGATATTGGAGACGATAGGGTGACGGACGCGTCTTAAATGTTCAGAGAATGAAAAAGTGCCAAGCAGATGGATAAAACTACCATCGCTCCAGACCGATTTAATGTTGGGTACGATGAGGGTTGCAAAAAATGGTTGAAAAAAGACATACAAAGTATCTCCTCCCCAACCCCGCGTAGCTTTCGCAGTGTAACATACAAAGAATCCAAGGCAGTGGCCGAGCTACAAGAGGTAAAGAAAGAGGCCCAAGAAATGTACGCTAAGTTTGTCGAGAACCAAGACACTCTTGAGAGGGCGACTCAAGAGGTGAAAAGACTAAGGTGTAGTTATGATGATTTCGATACTTGGATCGAGAAGAAAATTGAGAGGATTCGATACGAAAGCTTGGAAGACAAAGGACGCCTAGGTGAAGGATTCTTGCTGATGCTAAGATATATGTTTCAGCAATACAAGACTCTGGGAGACGTCGATGGAGCAGGACCATCCGGCACATCATAGTGGATTTCGCCTCTATGTGGGTTTTTATATGTATTTATGTTGTTTTTATCCCCTGCATGGGTCTTCCTTTATTGCACTTTCAAGTGGCCCCTGCGTGGGACTATCTTTAATATTTTATCCTTTATTTTCCCCTTTGTGAACATTATTATTCATTTGTGAAATTTATTTTGGGGGGAATTGTTTATTGGGTTCAATTCACGCGTACATCATTCAAATGTGCTAGGCCTACCCTTGGCACAAAATGGTCCCCCTGTATGTTTTAGGACGCGATATATGTGCTATTAATTGCTTATGTGTTATGTTGTTGTGAATGAGGATATCGGAAATCCACTCTTTTCAGAAATTTCCAAAATATACATACAAGTCACTATCGCAAATGTCCAACCAAATTTTACGAGTCTTAAGTTTCTCATCCAAAAGATAAATCCCATCTCCAAATCCTAAACACTAGTCTACTCTCTCAGGAAAGGAAAAATTACCGCTATGGACAAAGGAAATAGTATACAGGCTGAGACAAGTGAAGAAAAGAGGACCAAAATACAAAAACAACGTGGAAAGCGTCTATATGACTTATTGTTTCCTCCTGGGAGCCCCGAAGAGGAAATCGACGAAGAGAGTTGTGAGGAAGCACTTTCCTGCAAACCTTCTTTCGAAGGACGTTTGGCAAAAGAAGATAAGAAAATTTCTCTCAAAGCATATCCGCATGAATGCCGAAAAAGGATAGAGGTCATTTTGTGCACACTCGTTTTCGAACATTATCGGTCCAGGCGTATGCTAGGACCCGTCGAAAGAGCATCATCCCAATAGGGATCACGGGATCTCCGCAAGACATGTAAGTGTCATCCTAACCAAAAAGGGCATACGATAGAAGAATGCATAGAATTCAAGAACGTTGTCCGTCGTTTATTCAGCATGGACAGTATTCCAAACACTTGGGGTGACAACGTCCTCCTTGTATGTGATGAACTACGGCTTGACATACCGGTCACAGAGAGGACCAGATTTTTTAATTGCGCGTTCACGCCCTTCAGGAAAACGATGACGGAAATCTACTCAGAGCTAGTTCAGAATAGCGTCTTCGACCATTTCTACAAGGGCATGGACATTCAGTATTTCCTTTAGTACGAAGTTCGGAAACGTTGTCCCTATCACAATGCCACGGACCACAATATTTAAAAGTGTCTTGACTTTCGCCACGACCTCGAATCCCTCATCGACATGGGAAATATTCAGGTCGAGATTGTCCCCCGTGGTTGAGATAACGTACAGAAGAAAGAATGACTAAGATATAGTCATCATTTTATCTTTAAAGCTCTGTTGTTGCCTTTCAATTTCCTTGTAATCGTAATGAATGAATGAAAATATTTCCCTTTGTATTCGAACTACGTTAGGCCTGAATTCCCCTTGTGAGATACGTAGGCATCCTTTCAAGGCTCGGACCCTATCTTTAAAATTTTTCATTCTCCCCTTTATGTTATAAGGAAATATGAAGACCAGATCAATGGACATCAAAGAAGGATGCAAGAAGACCGTGGCTCAACGTGATTTAGTCTTTCTAAGATAGTGTCAAACTAAAAAATAAGCAAACTCCTGCTTGTTAAAAAATCTGTTTCCGTCCTCACTCGTGGGTCGAAGATATTCCTCAAACATAGCAACTTGTGTGTTTATCTGCTCTATGTGTGATATTATGTGTTTTGTATTCTGAATCCAAAACAAAAAATCTGCCTTTGAGTTGTTTTCCTCCTCAGGTACTTTGAAAACTGATCTGTGTTGATCAAGCTGGAAGATCATCCCTACTTTACCAGATCAAAAGGGCCTGTGGATTCCTTCCCTAGACAAAGGAAAGGCAGTTATGGGGAATAGTAATGAAGAAGTAAGTCTCACCGACGTTGTGGTGACTCAACCCACCGTAGCGGATCAAAATGAGTTGATTTTGCAATTGATGCAATAGATTGCAGAGATGAGGGTAGAAATGCAGAGAAGGTAGGATTTGCCTCCGCCAGGATACAATGTTAATGCTGCAGATGGAAGGCCTCCAATCTACTTCCCTTCCTCGAACATAGATCCAGCTCAAGGCATGCCGCTCGCTCATAATCCCCCCGCTATAGACCCAACTACCCAAAATCCGCAATATGCTTCCGCCTCTCACCAAACTCCACCACCTCCTCAGAATAACCATTCCCAAATTCCATCTCATCCTCGAAACACACAACCTCAAATCGCTCCACCACCGAAAAGCCAAAGTCAAAATCCAAATCAGAACACTTTTAATCCCCAAACATCCCACCACCACTTTAATCAGAATACCAATCCTCAGACTTATCCCTAAAATTACCAAGTTTCCCGAAACGCTCAGAGTCCTTCCGTAGCTACAACCTTACCCAAAAGGACCACTTTCTAGATTCCCGTCCCTGCTGAGCACGACATACACGGTTCTAAGTTGGACCATTACGAGGAACAGGAAAGAGAATGGAGGGCGAAGGAAGAGGCAAAAGTTGATATAAAAGAGGAGATCAAGAAAGCCATGAAAGAGCTCCAATGCATCCCTGATATCGCCGGGCTTAGTTATGAAGATTTATGTATTCATCTAGATTTGGACCTTCCAGAAGGGTTCAAAATCCCGAAATTTGATACTTTCGGAGGAGTGGGGAACCCTATGGCTCATCTGATAGCTTACTGCGACCAACTGGTTGGAGTTGGTAGGGATGAAGCATTATTGATGTGGCTCTTCAGCCTAAGCCTGTGCGGAGAAGCTCTTGAATGGTTCACCTCGCATGAGACCAGGCAATGGCCCAGCTCGAATGCATTGGCCAAAGATTTTATCGATCGATTCGCTTATAACATAGAAATTATTCCAGATTGATACTCTTTGGAGTAGATGAAGCAAAAACCTACCGAGAGTTATAGGGAGTTTGCCTATAGGTGGAGAAAAGAAGCGGCAAGGGTAAGGCCGCCTATGTCTGAAAAGGAAATTATCGAAGTGTTCGTGCAGGTGCAATAGCCGAGTATTATGACAGAATTATGTTGCTTGTTGGAGCAAAGTTTGTTGAAATAGTCAAGATTGGTGAGACTATTGAAGACGGTTTGAAAACAAGGATGATAACCCGTGTAGCCGCACCACCTGGATCCTCAGGGTTGTTGAAAAGAAGAGAGAAGACATGACTGCTGTTTTATAAGAGGGCAAGAAAAACCCAAGAAGATCTTCGTACTCCCACTCCCAAGGTCATTCTCGATTTTCTCAAAACTCTTATCAAGCTAGTCAGAAAAGTAATCCTCCTCTAGTATACCAAAATCCTCCTCCAATCTACCAAAGTCCACCCCCAAATTACCAAAATCCATCTCCCACTTACCAAAATCATCCTCCACTGTATCAAATTCCATCTTCTCATTATCAAGTTTGCTCGTTATTTATGAGATAATTACAAATCATTTTAATAAAATGTTATTAACAACATAGGACAAATGATATAAAGTCTGCTATAATATATTAAATTATATTTGATGATATAAAATATTGTTATAGTAAGTAGGAGTCTCGATCCTCGTTGGCATTAAAATACTATGTACGAGATCGACTACCCCATATACAGAATAGGTACTCCACTAGATAAGTGCACTATCATTTTTTAGGCCAAAAAAATAAAAAAAAAATAAAGGAAAGATCATGGAAATAATCAATAAGGAAAATTAAAGCTTAAGAAAAGAAAGTCTTGTTTTTAACGAAAAAAGAATAATAGGAAAATTTGTCTATGAAGACTAATGTTGTCAATATTTCTTCAAAAATTAAGGTGAAGGAAAGAGGGAAATAGGAAAGGAGATTATAAATTAAAAATCGAGTTCTCGATAGTGAGATGTAAGTTTAGATAATCAACAAAATTGAGCTATTAAAATTCTCGATATTTCGATCTCGATACACTATGGTTTCTAATTTTATAGGCTCATTTATAAGTACCGACACGGAATGCTAACTTCATGTCTAGTTAAAGGCTCACTTAGATAATCTTCGTTATTTGTTCTATGATTTATTTTAATGGTGTCCAAATTAATTTGTGTTCATGCACTTCAATTATTTCTCCATGTTATCTCTTTTAACAAACGGAAGTATCGAGTAAGTTTGTCCAGCAAAGCTCATATAGATGAAAAGAAACTTTTTTTTTTTTTATTGAAAAATATGAACCTAAAACCTCGTGATTCTTCTTTCAATACTTCATTTTTCACTCGACCATTCCCTAATGGACTAAAATGTGTATGCATTTGTGCAATTTAGTGATATCCACACTATAGACAGACTAAAAAAATTTAAATTTATGAGTTCTGAATCACAATTCTATTTCTTAATAATAGATCTAAATAGATGTTTTAAGTGAACTTCCTAAGTACAAGGTTCCAATTTCTGGCCGAGGACAGATTTCTGATTTGTCATAATTAGGGAGAGCTCATTATTAATTAACTACTAACTACAATAGGCCAGAAGCAAGTAGTTGTTCGTTGATATGCCCCTTAATTCTAATATTATAGTAATTTACGATATTTAAAATATATACATAAAAAAATTTGTTAACTTTTAAAATTTTATTAGTATCACCTATAAATTAAATTAGAAAAAAATACTCCCTCTATTTAATAATAGTTGTCTATTATTGACTTGACACGGTCGTTAAAGAAATAAAAAATGATAAGGCTAATATTTAATGGTAAGGGTAAAATAGATACAAAAATAAATTATCTCTTAATTTTTTAAACTGGACAAATATTGTTGAACGACTATTATTGGACGGAGAGAGTAACATATACTGAATTCGTGCTGACACTAATTCGTATATCTACCGTATGTATATATGTACATATATGGTGTCCTGCTTGTTAGTACTTCATATTTTGTTTTCATTGTCTAAACAGAAGTAGTGGTGTTAGTTTTTTTTTGTTGGTTTCTAAATAAAAGATAGAGATTTATTGTACTCATTCGACTTCCCATTATTCAACAAATAAAGTTGTTTAAGTTGTTAAAAGATAAAATCACTTATTTAAAATCAGATTAATTTAAAGTTGATTCGTTAATTTGTATTTCTCTATTTTTTTTCCTTATAAATATAAAGATCTAATAATTTGTAAGAACTATAAAAACAAATAATAAAATTCAATGTTATATAATCTTATGAAATAATCAAATCAAAATAATTCTAATTTTTAAACACTATTTTCATATTTTACATTTTTTATGTCCCAATGCCCCCTAATTTATCTGATTCGTTTTACTTTTTAATTAATTAGTTTAAAAAAACATACTAAAATAATATTTAACTTTAAAATATTTATTTCAGTCATAATAACAATGATCTATAGTCACATTAATATTTATAAATTATTTCAAAACACAATTTTAAAAAGTATTTTTTTTTTTTTTAAACATCGTGTTGATTCAAACTATCTCATACAAATTAAAGACAGACGAAGTATCCACTAATGTTTCCTTTTCCACCAATAATAATAAGTGTAAGATATAGATATAGTTTGTTTGGTTATCTTCTTTTCTTTTAGACTTGGTGTCCTTATCATTTGTTAGTAAACGATAGAGTGTTGTACACTATAATTATTATTTTGTTATATATCACAAAAAGAATTCCACTTGTACTCACGCAATTGTTAACCCAAAAAAAAAGATTATTATTTTTTAAAAAAAAGGTTAAAGGAAGTAGTGGCATTCTAAAATTGTTAAAAATATGTAATCAAAACAACTAACAGAAAGTAGAGAAAAGACCAAACTTTTCAACGTGCGGCTAACAACACATATGATAATGCATGATGAATTGTTTGAAATTTTGTTTATATAAATTTTGCTAACTTTTCCTCATCATCATGCACTACTTCCTTATACGTATCTTTTATTCACTCAACATGATAACACTTTAACTGACATGAAATTTAAGAAATAACTTACAGATAATTAAAATAACTTATATATATTTAGACTATACGTAATCTCTCACAAAGGATAGATAAGAAGTTTAAATTCAAATACAATGAATTGATACCATAATTTTTACAGACTAAAAAGAAAAATACATAATGAATTCTAGGAGAGTGAGTAATTAGTAGATAGCCACTTCTTTTTCAGGAACAAAGTCAAGGAAAGTAACTTTGTCACTTTGATTGGGAATGTATCTTTTTTTCTACTTTATAATGGTTGGTTATAAATGAACTTTGAATCTTCTTGTGCTCTTCTCTTAAAGTTTGAAATTAAGTTGCTTAATAGTCTCATTAAAATATTTAAGATTATTTTTCTTTTGATACTAAAAATGTAAAAGAATGTTGGATATATAAGAATTAGGCATACACATGAGTCATGACATGATAATGTGCATGATCTCATTCAAAGAAATGAATAAAAAGGAACCAAAGTTAGTTCAATATCAACATATATATGTTCCAAAAGAAGGGATGGAAATATAATATTATCAAGACGTGTGAATAGATTGAACTTGAAATAACAACGATTAAATTTGAAGTTGATGTTGTAACTAAGAAGTTTTGGACATACCTTTATGTGGAAGTTAAAAGTACAAATGATTTTAAAGTTGCCAAACAAGTGAGCAAGTTCTCTTCTAGTCCACTAATTTCTTTGTTTTAATAATTTGTAGACATTTAATTTTCATTTTTGATGGCCTATTTATAGAGGAGAAGGAAAGTTTGTTTAGTAGCACTTTTAGTCCTTCAAGTTTTCATAAAATTTCATTTTAATACTTCTGATATCTGATTAAACATATTATACTTCAATTAATAAATATATGTGTTTTTTCATATTTTAATTTATATTTAAGTGAAATTATCATAAGTTTTGTGGTTCCTTTTTGTCTTTTTTTTTTCATTTCTTGGGGTGTGGGTGGGTAGGGGTAGCAGGGTAGGAGTAGTGTGAGTGTGTGGCTAATCAAGGTTAAAACGTGCACATGTGAGTTGCTTTAAATTTTACACGCTTCAAATATAAGATGGAATGTGATGCGTAATATTTTGGTCAAACTATATAAATTTCTCAAAAGAAGGAAATTTTTTCTTAAAAATAGGAAAAACAAGTTTCATGAGTGAAAATTTAAGTTTATTGTCTTTTTCTCATTTTCACCGCTTACCTCGCTTTTCACGCTATTTCATTTTCATGGTGTTTTATTGTACTCCATCTGTCTCTATTTATTTGTCTTTTTTTTTAGGGAAAATGCATAAATATCCCTCTAAACTATAACCAAAATTTCAGAGACACAACTTAACTAAACTAAGGTCCTATTACCCCTCTGATTTTATTTTATTTTTGTAATTTTGTGTACCTTTTGTCTTACGTGGCACACTCCGTGACTTCACGCAATTAAGGCGCGTGAAAGATATTTGGAGCCACATAAGCCAAAAAGGTGCACAAAATTACCAAAAAAATAAGTTCAGGGGAGTAATAGGACCTTAGTTTAGTTAAGGTGTGTCTTGGGAATTCGGTCATAGTCTAGAGGGGTAGTTGTGCATTTTCCCTTTTTTTACTTGGCGAACCTATTAAGAAAATAATACTTAATTGATTTAGTGAGTTTATCATTTTGCCCCTACTAATTAATAAATTTTCAAAATCAATTTACTCATTAAACAATGTTTAATCTACAAAAACATTAATGTTTGGAACAAATTTTAAAGTGACAGAAAATAAACTATAATCACAAATAAAATATAAAAAAATATAATTTTATTGATAAACATTATAGGTACAAATCTATTTCTTCATTGATTCTTCTCTTTCTTAAGATTTATCCATGATTCGAGGATCGTTGTGGCGTATTTTTCGTACTAGGATGATTTGGAATTGATCTATTTTTGAATATTTTTTGAATTAGCGGAATATTCAAGATGAATCTTCAAGGAAATATAATACCCTTTATATAGGCATGAACTAGTGTTTAGAATTGAGTAACCTTCAAGAATTATAATTGAAATTGAACAAACCATGAAGAGTCTCAACTCAAATTGAACATGTCTTGTAGAGTCTCACTTTATACAAAACAAATGTATAAATTGCGTTTATGTTTGTATAAAATAAGAGAAAATTATATATACAAATAAATATATGTTTATCCTATATACTTATAAATTATAATTATACAAATACAAATCTTTCCATACCAGTTCACTTTTCCTTTCTCCCTTTCTCGTTTTATACAAATATAAAGTGTCCAAATTACAATGTATAATTTGTGTTATATAAAGCGACAAAGAGAGATTTGATATACAAATATTTTATTTCGATTCAATTGAATGAGAATTCAAATTTTATGCAGATATACAAACACAATCATTGACACATATACATAGTAGTTATATATATACAATTATTTAATTGATATACATATACAATCGCGACGTTTTTATACAAACGAATGCTCGCCTGCGATTTATACAAATCTCATGCTTTATAACAAACATAAAATTTGCTATGAAGCGCAATTATGCAAACTACAGGTATAACATACAAATATAATTTTTATATTTGCTAAACCTAAAATTTACTCTCTTTTTTAGGTAGAAAACTTACATAAATCTCACCAGTTTAGGAGCTAATTACTTAGATACACTCGAATTTGCATATTACATATCATACTAGATTTTGTTGCATCCAAAGGGTTCAGATATGTTCATATACACTTATCAGGATACATATGGTCAAATTTGTTCTAGATATGTTGTATTTAAGTGAATTCACATGTATCTCGCTCGTCTCCTCTCCTCTCTTTCATCTAGCTCGTCACTCTCCTATTTTTCTTGTATCACATATACATGTGAATCTCTCTCACATACATGTGTGTATCTTCATGTGTATTTGAGATAATTAACAAAATTTCTATCGCCTCCCTCCCCATTTGGCTCATCTCTCTCCCTGTTTTAATATATCTAGTTGCAAAAATACATGTATCTAAGTGTATCTTTATCAATATATGGTAGATAACTCATAATTACTGGTAAGATAAATACATTTTGAAAGTATAGATAATAGTAGTATATATGGTAGTGAAATCTCCTATTTTCTTTTTCTATTCAATTTATAAGCGGCTATATGAAAAAATCATTTTCTTCTTTTCCTCTAATCAATTTATAAAAAATCACTTTCTTCTATTTAATTTATAAGCGGCTAAGTATTCTGTTCATTTCCTCCAAACATGACTTATGTATAAAAATAGGATAAAGAACAGGCCAAGTATAATTGAGTCAAGTAATGTTCAATGACCTTATAGATTCATGCCATGTGTTCTATATAATAATTTATGATTGAGATTCATTTAAATTATATACATGACTTAATAATAAAAACAACAAAGCCGTCAACTATTTTTATTTTTTGAAACTATCAAATAAAGCAATATTAACACTATTCTTTTAGTTTCTTTTTCTCCGGTATCGACTATCACTATTGTTCTTTTGCTTCGATTATTGCATTATTTCATTTTTGTTACTATTCTTTCTTTTATTCGTTGTGTACTACTTTGTATTTCAAGTTATTATGTTGTTATTGCTATCCTATTTGTATTCTCCTTTTTCGAACTAGTTGATGGCTTTATTTAAGTTTAAGGTCTAACGAAAACAAACTCTCTATATCTACAAATAGGGATAACTTTAGTGTATGTTTTACCCTTTTTTAAATCACACTTATGAAATTACACTAAATAAACTGTTGATGAATATCATTTCTATCCAACTTGATTCGACCCACAAGGGATAACTTGTATTTTTTACCAATACTTGTAAAAAGGGTGATAAAAAGGAGGGATGTTAAACTTAGCAGCATTGATCTTACCATACATGTAAAAATAAATGCATATTTTCGATTGACTGGTATGATTTTCTCAAAAGGTACGAGGTTTGACGGGTAAAATGTTATGAAGTCCGCATATTTTTATTCATTTTTTTTTTGAAAATATTAGCTTGGATATACTTAATTGCTTTATTTAATAGTTTTACAAAATAAAAATAGTTGACAGCTTTGTTTTTTTATTTATTAAGATGAGTATATAATTTAAATGCATCTCAACCATTAATTATTTTATAGTACACATGACATGAATCTATAAGGCTATTGATCATTACTTGACCTAATTATACTTGACCGAATCTTTATACGTAAAAATAACATACCTTATGAGTTATGTGAGTTTTGCATTACTCAGCCCCCACTGTGATCCAAAATTCATATCATGAGATAAAATTGTGATTAGTGCGTCTTAAGGAAAATCTTTATTTAAGTAAATAAAATCTATACCAAAAAAAAAAAAAAAAGAAGATATTTTGACATAGGAGTAATTCGGGGTGTACAAAGAGAACTGCTAAATCGCACCATATCGATAATATGAGTTAAATTGAGGAAAAAATTTATTAGTAATTTAATTTGGGTTGATTTGGTATTTTCTAAAAGACGGTCATAATTGTTGGTTTAATTTAGTTTTAATTAAAAAGGTCAAATCAAATCAAACTAATCCAATATTATATGTATATATTTTTAAAAATATTGTATACATATAGAAAATATTATATTTAAAAAGTTCAATAAAGTTTATAACCCCTAAATATTACTAACTCAAATAAACACAAAATCAAAATTCAAATCAATACAACTGCTAAATAAAAATAATTCAAAATTCAACATTAGGAATGAAAATAATGTTGGATATATATATACTTCTTTGCGTTGGTTAAAAAAACTAAATTTCTTAACCTAATTTTTTCCACTATAATATTTATTCATGTAATTAGTACTTATTATAGCATGAATTGATAGTTTTAAATTATTATCATTTTTATTATGACTTGTTAGTATTCAATATTTATTTTTACGCGATTTTATTTTTGTTGAATATTTTATTGTCATCACTAGCTCAATACATATTTTGTAAGTTTTTTTTAAGAAACAACTTAGATTGTTATATTTTTCTATGACCAAAAAAAAATATCTGAATCACAAAGTAATTATATTTTTATGTAGACTTTATCCCAAAAAAATACTCAAAATTGAAAAATTCTGTTTTGATTAATTTGATTTGATTTACATATTTAAAATTCTAAGTAAATAATTTAATTTTTTATTTGAAAAATTTAAACCAACTGGATTAATATACAGCCCTGAAAGTAATTCTAGGAAAATTACAAATTATGAATGTGAAAGTATTTTCGGTTGAAAATTAGTGCATTCATCACATATAATTTAAATTTTCTGAAACTAGAGCTTTGGATTTAAAATATTAATAAAACATTAACCTATTGATTATTTCAAACAAAGTAATGTTTTCTACCATAGATTTTGTTACTTTTAGTAACTCATTCTTTTCTTGTTTTTTCCCCACATTTATAGGCCAAATTAGATGTAATTACAACTAGGATTAAACTTCATGGCATACATTGAAGTGAATTATATATAGTGGATGTTCCAAAAGTGGAATTCCAAAACTCCATCAACATCAAGTTTTTTATTATGACATTGTAATGATTTAATAGCTTGTAATAATATAATATTTGTAATCATATATATATATATATATATATATATATATATATATATATATATATATATATATATATATATATATATATATATATTATGTCTCATCAAGTTGATGGTCCGATCAAGTGCTCTTATCGTGGTACTACTAGTTTTGTACTTTTCCTGCTAATTGGTGCACACGTAGGAATCCCCAAGACTTGTCCCCTGGTGGTCCTCTCTTGTATACCTAACTTCTTTATCGACTACGATAAAAAATTACAGATTCAACTAAATTCAGTATTTTTTTTAAATTCTCAATAATTAAAACTAACGATTGAATCTATTTATTCACATTTTATAGTGTGGCATTCATGTCTACGTGACCTAGGAAATCGATTTATTGTGTAAAGGCAGATATTTGTAATGATTGAAAGTTACAATTCAATTAAAGTGACTTTATAAGAGGAAAAAATTATATATTAATTTATTAATAAAAAATAAAATAAAATAATTATATTAAACTTGAGTGACCATCTAAAAAAATTTAACTTGCTCGTCGATAGGCATATATTTCAGCATAATAATAGTTTATCTAAAAGCTGCAGTTACTTTTAATTAATTAGTCCTAATTAACTAAACACGATTCTTTCTAAATTATTTTTATTTATGAGATAAGTGTCAAAAACACATCTAAACTATTTTTTTTTTTTTAATTTCATACCTAAACTATTGAAAGTTTGAATTTCATACCTAAACTATCACTTTTTAGTTTGAGAAACACACCTCTCTCTTTTATACCACTCTCATCATGGTATGTGTAATAACTCTCTCTCTTTTATTTTAAAGAATTTCCATATCACACTCCACATGGACAAAATATTCAACCTTGACAAAAAATAAATAAATTATATTAGTTAAAATTAAAAATTAATAAACTATTATAAAAAAATAATATTTTCTTTATAAAATAAAATGTAAAATATTTTTCTTACCCCACACCATTTTTTAAAGTTTTTTATTTTGTTTAAATTTCTTTTATAAAAGTATTTCATTTTTTTCTTCATCTCATCCCCCTCATCAAATACTAATTTAGATATTATTTTATTTTCTTAAAAATATAATTTTACCCATCCCACTTAACCCTCTGCTTTCAATTTTTTTTCCAATGTTTAGATATACATATCGAAAATATTTTTTACTTACCGCCACAAAACTTTTTTTATATTTTTTAGTTGGTTATATTATATTCGGTACACTAGTAGAATTTTTTTTCTAAAAATATATGTACGTGCATATCTAACACAAAATAAGAAAAACGTAAAAAAATAAAAATTAGGAACGGAAAATTAAATAGGGTGGGGTAAATTTTCTTAAATAAAATAATATCAATTTCTATCGGGGGAGGGGGAGGATGAAATATGAAATTTTTAAAAATATTTTATAAATAATTATTTTAAAAAAAAAAAAAGATGGGGTTGTCGGGGGAGGGGGTACGTGGAGGAGGTGGTGGAGTGAGATAAGAAAAATAATTTAATTTTTTATATGGATAATCTTTAATTTTTAATTAATATTAATTTATTTTTATTTTTTTTATCTAGATAAAATTATGTGGAATGTCATGTGTCAAAGTTTTTCCATATAAAAGAGAGAGTGCACTACACACACCACTGAGGTGTGTTTCTCAAACTAAAAAGTCATTGTTTAGGTGTGAAACTCACACTTTCAATAGTTTAGATGTGAAACTCAAAAAAAATGAATAGTCTAGAAGGTCTTTTTATAACTATTAGAAGTATTTTTAATAAATTTTTTGATTCTTGCGTGGTCCTATCAATAAACGTCCGTACTTGGATGTCCCTAATTTAGTTTAATTTACTACGACAAATAAATGATTTTGTGATATCACAAATTCTGCTCTTTGCCACTACGGCTGATGATAGTGTGACGTGTCTATATCGCTCTAGCTATAAGTCTTGCACATTAAAAGAAGTGATCAACAAATAAATAGTTAAATTTATTACGTTACATTTGATAAAGTGAACGAATAAATATACTAGCGTGACATCATTATAAAAACACTTCCAAACCATATTTACATCAAGTCAAATTTGTGAAATATTTTTTCTTTTTATCATTAAGTGTGGTATGATGAGGTAAAGTCAAATCCCGCTCTTATACTTATTAATATCAATATATATCTAACATAGAATTGAGTATAAAAAAGGTGGAATTGATTACTAAGGTATATTTAGTTTCACAATCAAATGTATATACTAGCAACAACAAAAAATCATAACCTTTATAGTTTAGATGATTTTGACGTGATCATTTTGATTAAGTTCTTATTTTGATTTTATTTCTGTTTACTGAAAGTTTAACGTAAAAACACTGTAATCAATTTAACATGACATTTGTTTTATTTTTTTGGCTTGATCATCTTGTCAAAAAAATTTCAAATTCAGTAGATCTTCGATTTTACACTTTATGAAATAGTGAATCCAAATAATGTGTTAAGTATTTAATTGATAATTATATCGAATGGAGAATATGAAATGTCAACATTTGATAACCTAGTGTGATTATTGCATGTAATGGACATAGATTATTACTACTAATATAATATATGAAACTTGTCAGTCTATAAATGTCATCTTTCCATAAGTTGATAATTAACAAAAGATGCACTTAGCCATTCACGTCCATTCGTTGCCATTAATATAATAACACTAACTTATCTTTGCATTATCTAACATTATAATGCCCAACCATTAGGTTAAAAAAATATACCTATAGGGATTATCATGGTAGTAGTTTTCACATGGCACTTTCATCCTTATAATTGAGAAAACAAAATATGGGATATTTAATGAACCAATAAATTTGGCACATTCTTGATTCTCCTTTATGGCATAGGTAAAAGTCATATCAATATCACCACCAACCGGCTCTTCCATTATGATTTATGAGTAATTACATCTAAAATTACTCGTAGTCAGGGGCGGGTCCACGTTGGGTCTAGAATGTTCATTCGAACATTTTCGGTAAAAAAATACACGATATATATAAGGTAAATTTTTTATATTTCTGTAGATGTATATATTTGAACCCCCTCAATAACAAATAAAAATAGATGGCTCAATGGTAAGACCTCTGAATATTAAGTTGCATGCCCAGGTTTGAATCCCTGTAATGACATTTAATTATTTCCCTTTTATAGTTTCTGTTTATTGCAATTTTATTTTAAACATTTATACGTTTATATTTTTATTTTTCGAACCTTCTGAACAAAAATTATAAGTCCGTAGTCATTATTCAATTAGATTTTGCACTAGCAATTACCACCACCAATGACCTTCACTATTAGCCTCCTATACCTTCAACGCTAACCTTCATCATCAGTCTTCACTATAAACTACCAACAACATGTGAATAATAGTTTTTATACTTCTATTTAATAACGTAACAACTCTATATATCATTTAACTCTTTTTCGAAAATTTAAAAGCAATATTTAAATTTATTTAAAACTCAATTCACAGAAAACACAACCAATCCACTTATCTTGTCGTGGCATATAACGTGACCATTTCAACTACTAACAAAAAGTTTGGAATCAGAGTGCATAATGGTGTTAAGTATAATAATATACATATTTCCAAAAGTAAATATGTAACAAAATAGTACAGTTGGCTGACACTATCTTAATTTTTGTCCATATAAGATTTAAAAATTAAAATAGCATATGTTAAAAAAATAAAAGAGATCATATTTTGTGGCATAAAAAAGTCTTTGTGCGTGTGCCATACACGAGCTTGAATAAGGATAAAACACACAAATTTTGTGTAAAGTAAAGCTACTAAATTGCTTTATAAAAGTACATATAATGTGGCCATTTTAGAATTTAAATTAGAGACGGGTTCTCTTAAAAGAGTATGCTTTACAAGTATTGTCTTAATTCTGAATTTACTTTTAGGATGTGTTTGGTATGAAGGAAAATGTTTTTCATTGAAAATATTTTCCTAAAAAATGTTTTCCTGAAAAATAAGTAGATTTTGAATTTATTTTCTCATGTTTGGTTGGTGAGTAGAAAATATTTTCCAGAAATAATTTTTAGTGTTTGATTTATGAATGAAAAATGTTTTTTGAGAAATAATTTTTATTTTCCTTAATTTTGAGGAAAATGAGTTGATTTGAAAAATATTTTCCAAAACTTCTGTCCCAACCAAATATGAGAAAATTAGAAAACATTTTCCAGAAAATATTTTCCTTCATACCAAACACACTCTTACTATTGAATCTTTTACAACAAATCTTTTTTCAATAGTTTATGTTTTAATTGTTGGCTATCACATAATCGGGATTTACACAGAGTGGACAAAATACTCACTATAGAGTGTTCATTCAGATTGATAGAAAAAATCGTAACAGAAATTATAGCGACTACAGATTATCTTGAGTTCAAAAAAGAATTCTTTTAACGTGACCAATAGTCATGCACAACAAATATGTATATTATAGATGCTTTTATGGAGACATCAATTCTATAATTAAAGATTAAATCTTCTTAATATCATTAATTAATTCATATATGGTAATCAATCACCACGTACGGCACCACCATATATTAAATATGTATAATTTATATTGCATGCCTTTTAATTCCCACTAACGGTCTCCGCCAAAACATTATAATCTTTCTCTATATATTATTGTATGTTTTAGCACCTTATATGATCAATACCATGTCACAGTAAGCTTTTGTATGTATCCACCAATTATAAACGACTTAATCCTTGTTATTAAATTCTTAATTAATCACTTGTTCTTAGTCTAGTTTATATTAATGGTATATTAGTGGAGTTAATGGAATACGTACTTAACGTATTCTTTTTTCATTTCCAATTTTTATTTGTAGAACATTAATCGATCTCATCATGAAAGAGGATTGCACAAATCTATATTTATGAGAAATGGAGTTTGTGGACTAGGAACTGAAACGGAGATGGACTTGGCTTTAATACCATGTAAAAATATAACATTTAGACCTAACTCAACCCAAAAAATTAGATCACGAGAAAAGAACTGTCCAAATTCATATGAGCAGATTGTATATTTGTGTTATTTGTTTAATCTTCCAAAAAATTAATTTGAAAAGCAATACAGTTGGTTGACACTATCTTTCTTCATCTTAGATTTTTTTTTAAACTCAAAAAGTTGTCCATGTAAGATATAATTTATAACATATGTGGAACAAATTAGGCTTTGTGCGTGTGCCATACACAAGCAAGAATTATTAAATAATATATAGTGTAAAGCTAATTAGTCGTGTCACGGAAGTACATATAAATTATAATATGACAATTAATTAAATTAATTAAATTATTGAGTGCAAAAGACACATACTGCCTAATTATAAGCGGGGTTCGAACCAGCTTGTTGGCAGCAGGTTTATAGAATCCATTTTTTGCTTAAATTTTATATATTTATTAAAATATTTATAAATATTTGACTGTGAATCAAGATATTATAATATAGTAGCTTTAAGATATAAGTATTGAAAATACAATTGAACTTGGAGCAATTATTAGTTATATCACAAACAAGTGCTCTCAGACTCTTATAGGAGCATGCAGCTCTTAGTAAGAAAAAATCGAAAAAATGTTGAAAGAACTCTTAAAATTAACAAGAATTAGGGGTGTATTTCACTCATTGTAAGATTAGACGTATATTTAAGTTCAGTTAGTCAATTAAATGTGTTTACAGATTGTCGATAGTTAATGAATGAAACTACTAATTAATTCACATCAATTTTAGGGTGTTTTCAATACTTTTCTCTGACTTTAAAATAGTTATAAAAACTCACAAATATTAAATTTTAAATTTGATTTTCTATATTATATATGTTAATTTCAACCCGTAAATATGTAACTCGTCCAACATATTGAGCGGATTAATTCATAGGGTAAAGTATTTATTTCAAGCTAAATGGATTATGGATGTTAGGTTCCATGACTTATCCAGAAAGTTAGATCAATTTGAGCTTAAATAGAATGACCTCACAACGATCAATCATACAGTGTTTTGTAGGAAGAAAAATTCTACATCGATAGCTGAAAAGAATCTTAAGGCTTTTTTCAATTTCTTAGTAAGAATGAGTGCCGATATTTTGGCTAAATAGTAAACACATGTAATACATAAGAGAATGTTAAAGATTCGAGTCATAGAATTTCTCAATTCTAACACAAGATACTTGTTAGATTGAATAAACTACTTAGATCTAATTCTAGAATGTCTTTCATAAGAGAAGGGTTCCCTAGTTTTTTATACATAAGCTTCATAATGATTGGTCCTAAGGATCCATATTTTAATATTATCTTGAGAATCAGGAGTAACGTATTAAAACAGACTTTCACACAAAAAAATTCAGTTATCTTTATAAAAAAGAAATATTAAAAAAACTTTTATTTAACTATACTTTCATTCTAAAGAAAAAAAAGTTAACTATTAATGATGTGAGTCTTTTTAAATTAGTAATGGTGTGAGTCTTTTTTAAAAAACTGCACGAGCATGACCTAAATTTACCAATAAGAACTGATTATTTTAATTAATTACAATAACTTGTTGCATTCTAATAAAATTTCAACCCAATAACTTGTAAGCAATTTTTGGACTTGACCAATGATCCACCCATACATGTTGATGTGCCTTAGATAGATATCAGTTTGTTCCTAATGATAGATTATTATCTTTATAATTATTTTTATATATAGAAAACAGTCAGCACCATTACATGTATAATTAATTTATTTATAAATCAGTCATTATTTTATGGTATGGTGTCTTTTCCCACTAATAATGGTCACCATTAAAACTAAAATCTTTTATAGTATCTTTTGAGGTGAATTCATCATCGAATCGACCTCTTAAAGTTGGCATCAATTTTTAATTACATATAACAACTTATCTTTGCTCATTTTAATACTTTTTTATGACATGACATAATTAGTGTAATACACTCAATACCTGCATATTTAAGACTAATTTAATCATTTTTATTTTACTTTTTTTTTTCATTTTCATCCTCATTTACCAGTCAATGTCTCTCAAAAACTTGAACTCCGAAATAGGTTTGATGATACAACAAAAAAAAAAAAATGAATTTCAACACAGAGATTTCAGAAAAAATAAATTTCAAACCCATTAGAAGGCTTTCGATTCAGGCTTTCGATTCATGTTGTCGAAAAGAAAGAAAGAGCAGCAAAATGTCATGGATTCGAATTTCAACTGATCAAATTACATATCATTCATTTATATACTAATGGATCCTTCCTAATAACAACCAATATAAATCTCATTTTTTTCAACAACATATATTAGCAATAAAAAAAAGTGATAATGTTTTTAAGAAGGGATCAACAAACAAGTGCTATTATACTTTAGGGTCCTATGTTTTTTATTATAAGTATTATGAAGAAGAACAAGGCACTCAATTTGGTGATGAAATTTGGGTTTGATAAGACCCCAAACAACATGAAAAGTTGAAGATAGATGAACACGTATAAGCAAAGGCAATCCTTTGCTAGATTGAAGCATATCTTGCATAAGTCTACCTGCCCCATACAATGCCTTGTCCTTTGTCCCGATATTTAACTTAAAGTATGTTGGCCCATAGCTCCCTGCATAAAGCTCTTCCCCCTAACAAAGATGACAATTGTTAAAGTTCGCGGAGTATTCTATCTGGACATCGCTATTTAACACGTATTTATATGCAATGTCAGAAGTTAGTTGAAATTCAAACAAAAATGACAAGATCATGAAAAATAGATGAACTACAACAATATTCTAAGTTGGGTAAACTTGTAAATTTACATATTAAGGATATGATGACTTTAACCTAAATGGTGGTTCAAAAATTGGGTATTTGTCGATTTTTGTTCCCACCCTCTTCCCTTGATTTTTAGATTATGCATTGAAAAAAGAAATACTAAATTATATACAGGTAGATCTAAGATTTGAATTTATAAATCTGTATAAAAAACTTTTAGATTATATTCTATAATTATCTAGGTTCATAAATCAAAACCAATTATTTTTAAAAGTTTGTTGAGTTTTTTAATACATATAACATTGATAAGAGCAAAAGTTATTGAAACCACGTGAACGTGAACTTCTATAATCAGATTACACACTATAGATAAACCACTGATTGCTACTGTAAAATGTGTGTAGGACTAAATCAACCATTAAAGATATATATTGCAACTTGGTTAGCCCAAATCATGACACTTTATGTTGAAAAAATGAAAAGATAAGGACTAACTCATGATTCCAATTGTAAAATATTAGTTCTAATTTAATATGACATAGATAATTTTTTTCAACAAATCAACTGGCTTTAGAGAATTAAAAACACAGAGACCAAACAAGCATATATAACTACAATAAAAATGATTATTAGCGGTAATTAAAATTCAATTGCTGCTAAATATTATTTTTAGCAGCAATTGTCACTTTTTGTATATGTACCTAAAGTCTTTATTAAGATTGGTTCTAATGACATTTAACTATTGTTGATAAAGACTTCAGCATTCTTTATTAATATTAATATTTAATGCCACTAAAAGTTGTTTTTGTTGTAGTGTATAATATTTGAGATTGCACTTTGAATTTCTCTCAATTCATTATATTAATCCAATTCATTTCACTTTGGTTCAATTTTTGCTGAATACTTAGTTAAACTATAGAAGTCGCAAAGACCACATCATAATAAGTATAGAGAAAGCATAACAAAATAATAACAATAACAACATGTTCAATGTAATTCAACGTGTGAGATACGGAAAAAGTAGGTTTTGGAGTAGAAAGGTTATTTCGGAAAAACAAAAAAAAATCAGTAATTAAGTGAGAAAAACTTACTTGTGCTTTTACAAAAGAGACCCTTCCAAAGTACATTTCCATGGTAGGTGGATTAATGTAAAGCCCAAAGAGCTTAGACTTGTTATCAATTTGTAAGATCATTGAACTATTGCATGTTAACATTTTAGTGTTTACACCAGTTCCATCAACTCCTTCTCTTAATCCAAATTCACGAACACCTGAAATCTACAACATATAATTTCGCACATTTAAATAATTATAGTATACAATTACAATACAATTAAAATTATTTTTGAAAAAATAAATTAGAATGTATAAGGCTCCCAAATGCCACGAATTAATTAGGATGTAGACTTTGAGGATAGATTACACTAGTTTCAATGATCATGATCAATTTCAGATTTAAATATGTACTAAAAGTGTAATTCTTCCCTTCATCTCATCAATCATTATGTAGCAACATGATAAGTATTCTAGCATTATAGTGTTGATGCCATTGCCAAAAGTTAAAAAAGGATAATTGAAATAATGATGAGTGGCAAATGAGACTGAATTCCACAATTTGAAATTAGAAGTTATTGTCTATCTGATATTCCGATGCGATTTCATATTCTCCAAAAAACATGATATGAAAAAATCATGATATGAGAATATCATATCATGATTTAAGATATTTTTAATATAAAAATAGATCCACAAGCTTAATATCATTACTTTTTAATATTTAATATTCTCACGGACATAAAATTCATTGTTCTCACCAATAGATAGTCATTTTAACTCACACCAGCGATTGTAGAATACTATCAAATACTAGTACACTACAATTTATGTTCAATTCTTTTATTGGATTAAAATTTGATGAATTAAAGTTACATTGAACATTTATTTAAGTGGAGAACAAATAGCAATATAATAATATATTATGTGATTTTATAAGTTTTTATTATTTGGTAAGACTGGATAAACAGTTGAAATTATTTTAATAGCTTTAAAGCTTATAAAATTCTTATGTTTGTGGGAAAATATACAACATCAAAATTTATATCGCATGTACAAACAAAAGTTCAAATACATCTCATAATTCCATATTATGATATCATATCATAATTCCATATCATGATACTATATCGCATGGCCAAACAGGCCCTTAATAAAATAGAACTTTAACTTCAAAGTTAATTTAGATTGGAATTTCAAAATCACCTAAAAGAATTTCAATTCCTTGTTGTGACTAATTTATATAATTGACCATGAGAGGAAAAGGATCAAAATAGTTTCTCTTTTTTAAGATAAGGCTCAAAGTAAATTAATATTGCATAAGTTATCGGCGATGTAATGATTAATATATAAAGTAAAGTTAACATATTGCAGGTTGAAAAAAGATTCATTATATAAATTTATTTTTAAAAAGACGAAAGTTTGACCAAAAGAGATTATAATATTATCTGGGGGATTTATATCTTCAAAAGTAATCACGACTATTACTGACGTATTGGACTACGAGATCTTTTATAAAAATATGTGTTTGAAAAGTTTACTATAACATTTGATCGCAAGTATAGTTTTCGAAAATTATAAATTTTTCAAATGTATAAAATCAAACATGACTTCAAACTAAATGTTAACTTCAAATAATCAATTGAATGTTGGATGTCTGGGTAATTTTTTTAGTCAAGCAGGTAAAAGAGATTTAGCTCTAGAGTTATAATTGTTTGTATAGTTGTTAATATATACTCGGTATATACTATATACATATCCATTATATCATGAATACATAAATTATAATTTATGAAAGGACAGTGATTTAAGTTGTATTATTGTTATTGAGTTCTTTTGGACGCATGTATAAAGTGAATAGGGAAAGAATCTCGAAATGTTTATTTTATCATGTTCATTTAAATATTCTTTAAAATTTTATGCCTCTTTGAAAAGATCACAAAAATTGTCTATTGTCGAATATATTATTTAGCTCAATATATCATCAAATATACCATAACATTAAGTGATGTATCGAAATTAAGATGAAAGTAATGTATTGAAAGGTTGATAGATGAAAAGCACGTTTGGAATATATTTGGATTTCCCGTATTTAAGGACTCTCTTTATTTCAAAAATAATGTTTTATTTCTTTGTTTGTTTTAAAAAGAAAGACCCCATGTTTCAGACCATAAAATTAAAAAACTTTGATACATTTGAACTAACATTAATTTAAAATCATAATATTGAAAGATCTTGTTCTTTTCTTAAACTTTATTCCAAATCAAACTAGATCATCCTTTAGAGATATGTGTAAGATCCGGCCTAGTGCACCTCATATTGGGCTTCCTTAAAAGAGAGCCTAACAAGAGTTTGGGCCTACACATCTTTCCGAGAATAAAATGGACCTTCATTCAACAAGCATTTTTACCTTAGGTCTTTTCAATGCCTTAACAAGAAATGAAGAAATCTCATGTCCTTTTCACTTTAGAAAGAGAAGTAATAAAAACAAATATGCTAGGTGCGCATTACAATTTTCAGTAAAATGCTATTTGAAACTGTAAATTTAATTTCTTTATCGAGGAGATTCAGATAAACACCTTCACAATCCTAGATCCGCCCCGAATCGAATAAACAATAAATTCAAAAGGAAGAAGGTAATAAGAGTGTTACCTCAAGAGAAACCTTAGGTGAAGGGGGCTTTGTAGCAATGTAGAAAACAACCAAAGCTACTATCATACTCACAATAAGCCTCCATGCTACTTGTACAATAATCCACGTAGTCGAATCCGAATATCCCAACGAAAAAAACTTCATCCAATTTCCTTTCCCGTAATAATAATCCTCATCATCGTCATCGTCATCCTCATCCTCATCGTCGTTAACACGAATACTCCCATTTTTCCCTTGATGAACTAACAAAATTGCAGCACAGCGTTTCTCTGGACAAATCTCCATGTTCTCATCGATCCCCGTCCCGTGGCTCTGAAGAGAATCACATGAAATCTTCTTCTCGTGATGCGAGAAGGAGTGGTTAGATCCACGGGACGATGAGTATCGAGAGAGCGCTAACGGACCGGTTTCCGGTCTAGGCATTGGTGAATGACATACAGAGGAATATTCATTACTAGTATTATTATTATTATTATTATTATTATTGAGGTTGTTGTTATGACGAGATAATTCTCCGCTATTTACATGGGATAGAGTGGAAGGACTTTGGACAAAGTAAAGTGGATATGGAGAATTTCGAAACAGAGCTTCTTCTTCCGAATCCATTCTATAGTTAGCCATTGTTTGCTTTTTGGCTATGAAATTTGGGGGGGAAAAAAATTGAATAGAGGGAAATGTGAGTTTTTCAGAAGTGTGTTTGGAGGGTATTTTAAAACCACAGAAAAAGACGTTGCTTTTGATGTTGGCTCAGCTTTAGTGAGTTGTTCCATCATTACACCTGACACTGTGAGGCTGCACTCTGTGACTTATCAGACCTAAAGCAGTACTCTCTGCTTTTATATGAATTAGTTCGACAACACTAAATTTAACATAGAAAAAGAAAACTTGATTGATAAATAAAAAAGTGAATCAAATGAAATGCAACAAAATAAATACACCCTCCAGCTCATTTAATGTGGCAATATCAGCCGATACAAAATTTAAAAAATAATAAAATATTTATTAAATTATCTTACAAAAAAGTTAATTGATTTTTTATCTCTTTATAAATATATTAGAATATTATTTTTAAAATTAAGTTAAACAAATAAGGATAAAAGAAAAATTATATCTTTAAAATTGAAAATATGACATTCTTTTGGAGACTAATCAAATGAGACGGAAGGAATACTTATTATTTTTTAAACCGATAAATTCTTTCACTTTCTCAATTTTCTTTTGGTTTCAATATTACAAATTTGACCGAGTATGATGCATATAAAGATCATAACTCTGTGTTTAATACTTACATTTTAATGAAATAAGAAATATAATTTCAACCGAGATACGTAGTAAAGTTTAATAAAGTTCTAAAATTAAAAAAGAGTTTGTTTGTCAAATTTTTAAATAATATTTATTGTTTATTTATCAAACATCAAAAAGAAAAAGAAACAAATCATATTTATTTATTTGAGAGAATTATTGAAGATATTTTTAAATAGTTTTGCTTTGATAGCTTTAAAATATTTTTGTATTTGATTAATTAAATTTAAATATTTTTACTCTCAAATTTTCGTCAAATTTAAAAATATTTTTAAAACTTCTTTCAATTTTTTATTAAAAGTCTTATATTACTAGGAGAGTTTGAAACCACATGTTATATTTTATGGCAAAATCATAATTTATCTAAATTTTGTTCGTTAAGTAGAGTGATATTTTTAAAGTTATTATAATTTAAAAACATAACTAAATAATTGCGTTAAATTCTAGAGTGATTTTTCCGTATTTTCTTCTTACTATTTGTTTATCATAAGTTCAATATCAGTCGAAAAAATCTAGGAATGCACATATACTATATAATTATGGAGATAAGATTTATTTCTTTGTAAGCAATTTCAAATCATTAACAATATTACAGATAGACCATTCATTTGCATTTTACGAATATTATAAATTGCAATACTTTTATTTAATATGAATAGAAATCCAAAATATTTGATTCCACTTTTTTTAATTAATTCTTGAAATACGATAAATATTTTGAAAAATAAAGCTAATAATAACAATGACAAAATTAAAATAATCAATTTTCAACTTGTTATTCGAACCATCCGTAGAAGCTAGCTCTGATTGTGCTATCTATGACCCATTGTATAATATAATTGATAAAAAAAATCATTTATTACAAAGAGATGTCAATGTTTTGTTTTTCTTCAAAAATTCAAAAGTAAATTAACTTTTTTTGTGAAAAATAAACTAATCCTTTTTTGTAATTATGATTGTCCTACACCACCTACATGATTTGAAGGTAGAATTGATTTCTATAAGTTATTTATTAAATTTTGATTCTCTTTTCTAATTTTCATTTTCATATATAAAATATTTAAAAAAGATTTTTTTCTTTAGTATCATTTTTTATAGGGCAACTTTCACATATAGCAAACAAAAAATTTATATTTGCATGCTATAGCAAAATTTATATAATTGCGCTCCATAGCAAACATATAACTGTATAATTCGCTATACATATACAATTGTATAATTCGCTGGCCTAAATTGTATAATTCGCTGGTATCGCTATACATATACAATTGTATGATTCGCTGGCCTAAATTGTATAATTCGCTGGCATATTTCACTGCAATTGTATAATTCGCAATTGTATAATTCGCTGCAATATTTGTATAAAATTTGTTTTGCATACAATTGAATCGAAGTAAAATGTTTGTATATCGTATAATTATAAGTGTATAGGAAGAAGATATGTTTTTCTCTCAATTTATAGAAAAAACAGAAACACAATTTATACACTTATGTTATATAAAGCGAGAGAAAATTATATTTCACTGCAATTGTATAATTCGCAATTGTATAATTCGTTGGTCTTTTTCGCTGCAATATTTGTATAAAATTTGCATTTGTTTACAATTGAATCGAAGTAAAATATTTGTAAATTGTATAATTAAGTGTATAGCACGAAGATATATGTTTTTGCATGTGTATATAATATTTTTTCTCTCGCTTTATACAAAATAAAAATATAATTTATACACTTCTTTGTATAAAACGAGATAGGCGAGCAGAGTGAGAGTGGCCAGCGAGAATGGGAGAGTGGCCAGCGAGATTTTTCGGAGAGAGGCGACTGACAAACGTTTGCTATGGAGCATAATTAAATCAAACCGTAGCTATTCCATTTATTTTAGGTTATTAGTTTGCTATTATATACTTGTCTCTTTTTTATAAATGGCTAATTAATTTTTAATTCCTCTGGTTAAGTGTTTTTTAAAGCTGGTAATAATCTAATTGTTACGATTTACAATGCTTTTTTCCGAAAATTATGGAAGGGCCCAAGTCATAATTAAACTGATTTAATTAATTAACCTCTACTGCCTATTTTATAGACTATACTATTTTATTATGCTTTACACCGAATTGTTTCTCCTTTTTATGTCCGATAAAATCATGACAAATTAAGCACGCTTTTTAAGCATAGATCTAACGGTATTTTTAAAGAATTTTAATAATAGCTCAATTTGCCCTCTGATTATTTTTAGCAAAACATTTTTTTACAACTAATTTTTAAAGTGATAAAAATAAATTATAATCATAAATAAAATATAAAAAAACATAATTTTATTGATAAAAATTACAAATCTATTTATTCCTCACTTCTTTTTTATTCTCTAATAATAAGAATGTCCTTGTTTCATCATTTGTTGGTTTCAATTTACTACTCAATCTATTTTATATTAACCGAATACATCAAGTAGTGTACGCTTATTAAGGAAAATTCAAGGACCTAATTTGAATCATAATTTTTACTATTATCGTTTGTGGCGTTATAAATGTGACTTTGTAAACTATATAATTTATCTTCTCGAAAATATAAAATTTCATAAAAGGACAATTATAATTATTTTAAATTAAAAACCCTCAAAAATTGTGTTAATGTAGAATAGATGTGTAATTTTATTCTCTCTGTCTCATTTCCCTCATTGAGCCCCAACTTTCACTTCTTTTATAAAATAAAAAATCTTTTCAAAATCAGTCAGTCCAACTTTTAAGGTGCAAGACAACTGTTCTTTTTTTAATTAATATTTTTTTAATTAGATGTGCCAAATCGATGGTCAAAATGAACAAGTATGGATAAAAAAATGGGATAAATAAAAACAGAATAAAATATTCAATATTTAACACACAGAAAATGAGTTAACCGATGAATGATATGGATTTTCATACTAACATCTCTTTAAAAATAGTGTGGTGAAACGACAAACTAAAAATAATAAATGGAATCTCGTCTTTTCTTGTTTTTGGTTTTTTTACTCAGTATTTGGTATTTATATAGGAATTCTGATTAGAATCGAATAATAAATTACAAGATTTATTTCGAGAGTGACACTCTTAATAAAAAATTCTCTATACATAAGGACTTGAACTCAAAACATTTGATTAAGAGCATAACAATATCACTAATACACCACAATCAATATTGTAATAAACTTAGAAATTAGAATCTCATCATCAATGAGAAATAGTAAGAAAACATATGGACATGGGTAATTTTTATTTTATTTTTCACCCGATATGTAAGGCCCACATTAAAATTCCGAAAAATTGACACTATATTGGACATTGATAATATGAAATATATTGATATTATCCATCTAAATTTCTATTAATTTGGTGGATGATTCTTATTTATTTTTAAGAAGTCGATTATCCAACCTGTTATCTAATAAGTTTAATTATCAATGAAGAAATTTGCTATATTTGTAGATCTTATGAAAAGAGAGAGGGAGGTGTTAAATTTAATACGAAATAATTATATTTCTTGCTTTTGAAGGCAGTAAATAAATGAATTGATATGCAAGATTTGTATGTATAGTTAATGATTAGAGTTTATTGTGAGAGCATCCTAAATAAAGCAAACAATGGCTTTTCCCCTTGCTTTATTACAAAGAAATCATTCAACCCACTATATACTATAAATAATAATTCACATAATTATCTTGTTACATTTTTACACTCAATTTTTTATTATACAATAAATAAAGAAAAGATAACATTACAAATTGAAGAACGTGATGATGAGAGCTAGGGCTTCATAATAAAATAATTAAATTGAACTGGTATCGATATTAATTTTTGTTTAGTATAAATTTTGAAAATTCATACTATTAGATTTGAGTTTGATTTATAAAAAAAATGATCAAATCGAACCAAGAAATTATATATATAAATTTAAAATTATTTATATATTATTCATAAATAAAATGTAATATCTTAATCAACTTTAGGCCTTTAATTTTACAATTTTCTCAAGCTCAATACGTAAGTTTTAGCATAATAGTTAAAATCCTAAGTCTAAGTCAATCAATATACATTACTTTAGTCTTTACCGAATGAGGCGCCTCTCTCCATAACTCATCATCTCTGTTTCGCCAAATACCTACTTAAAGCGTAGCCACATGTCATAATTAAGAATCAACGATTAAGATTTAATTACCTAAATTAAAGTCTAATCATGATTAGAATAACAAATAATTCTTTATTTATTTTTTAAAAAGTTATCAGACCCACTATTCTATTACTTTTAGTTGTTGGTATGAATGAGGAGTAAAATGGCCCAAAGGGAGCATGTGTGGGTGCTCATTTTGTTGTAGATTTACTTGTACAAAATTAAATTCAAATATTTTGTGTTGAAATTTCACATACAAAATATGTGAAGTGTGATTATTTTTCATTTACTTTCATACTTTTTAAAATTGTATTTTTAAAAAATATTGCTGTGCAAATACTGACTATTTATGAAATTTTCTCTTTATCAAAACCATCCTAATTATAGGGCTATGGCCAATGTAATTGCTGGGCCTAGTAAACCCAATAAAAAAAGCCAACTTTTCCATGTAACAAATAAAAAATTATATTTGTATGCTATAGCAAATTTTGCATAATTGCGCTTCATAGTAAACATAGAAACCGTATAATGCTGTACATATACAGTTGAAGCAAATTGTATAAAACGAAGTGTATAAAACGAGAAAGAGAAAGACACTTGGCAGAAACTGTATAAAAACAAAGTGTATAAAACAAATTATATGATTATAAGTGTATAGAACGATTATATACAATTTGAATTTGTATAAAATGAGAAAGAGAGAAAGACAAAAGAGACTTGACAAGGAATATACAATTGAATCGAATTGTATAAAACGAGAAAGAGAGAAATTAGATACAATTTGAAATTTGTATAAAACGAGAAAGAGAGAAAGGCAAAAAAATTTGGACAGGAGAGTATTTTTATTGTATAATTTTAAGTGTATAAGACGAAAATATATGTACTTGCATGTGTATACAATTTTCTCACGCTTTAGACAAACAGAAACGCAATTTATACATTTCGCTTCTGTTTGTATAAGTGAGAAAGGCGATGGTGGCGAGCGAGATTTGGGAGAGTGGCGAGCGAGATCTGGAAGAGGGGAGAGAGAGGAACAAAAATATATGTATTTATACAATTTCCTCTGCTTTATACAATTAGAAATAATTTTTATACACTTGTTTTTGTATAAAAAGTGAGGAAGCGAGCGAGAGATTGGAGGAGAGTGGCGAGCGAGATATTTGGGAGAGAGGCGCCTGACAATTTTTTGCAAACGCTTGCTATGGAGCACAATTAAATCAAACCCTAGCTATTCCATATATTTTAGGTTATTAGTTTGCTATTATATACAATTATCCCATAAAAAATGAGAAAAATTACATGAGTTAATATACTTTAAAAAATAATTACTGATTTTAGCAATACTTTTTATTTATTATCATTCATAGAAATATTGTGATAAATCTGTAATATGTATTAAAAGTAACTTATGTATGCAATATATTTGAATTATAATTGTTTTTTAAATACATTATGTTTGTTTGGTAAAAAGTTGTCACATCGTAATATAAGTGTATTAAATGTGTGATAAATGTATTATTCATCATTAAAACTTGTATTATATGTGAATAATAAATTGTTCTTTATAATATGTATTAAACTTGTATTATAAATAAATTAAAAGTTGACAAGTAAAAATAAATAAATATTATTATTATAAATAATAAATATTTTTTTTATTAAAGTATATGAGTTTTCCATCAAAATGGGCTTATTTTCTTCTTTGGGTTTGTTTCTTGTTTTCAAGAAGGGGCCGTACAGGAACGCTGGGCCTTGAATACTTATTAGAGAATTTTTTTGCCTTGAATACTTATTAGAGAATTTTTTTGGGGAAAAGGACAGAAATTACTTTTAAGGTAAAAATATCATTTGTCCTTTATAAGTTTATAATTATAAAAATCTCTCAAACTGATACTATAATATAAACGTTGATACGTTAATCTGATGCGCGAGATACATTAATCATTAAGTAAGATCCATTACATTTTATACATGATATACACTAATCTATTGTACAATTTATACATGATACACTAATTTAATGTGCGAGATACATTAATCTGATGCGTAAAAATGAGGGATTTTGGGAATTTGTAAAACTAATAGAGAATAATGGTAATAAGAGAACTTAAAGGTGAGTTTTCTGTCATTTATCAAATTTTTGGAAATAGCAAATATAATAGATATAATAAGTCTCTATAACTATAATTTCGATAATTGTGCTTCATAAATATAGTTTCATTTGCTATTAAAGTTGGGGTTTATATATTTTACTAGTGAATGTACAAAAGGATAAGTATATAATTCATTTTATACTTATTCATTTAGAAATTTTTTCGAACTTTTTTGTATATTTTGCGTGTCAATATACAAATAAGGTAATTTATTATAAATTTTCGTAAATAATTTACAAATACCCAAGGTAAGTATATATACAATTCTGAATCTAAAAAATCAGAAACCGAATTATATAAATTCTAAAGTTATACAAATAACAAAAACTAAGGAAACTGTAGAAAGAAATTTCTTAAATTTTAGCTATAGTTCTTAATATATGCTAAATGTTTTCTATACCATAGAATTTTCCTCCATAGAATTTCCCTACTTATATTATTTTAGATATATTTATACTTATAAGTCAATTGTAACAGTTTACAACAAGTGTCGCTTTGGCCGAGTGGTTAAGGCGTGTGCCTGCTAAGTACATGGGGTTTCCCCGCGAGAGTTCGAATCTCTCAGGCGACGTTTTTATCATTTTTTCCACTTTTTTTTCGCATTTTTAATGATACAAATTTAAGTATTTATTTATACAAATCGAGTGGACTTAGTTTTAATAAAGAACTAACAACATAAATCATATATTTTTAAGATAAAATTATAATTTATCACTTAAAAGTTTATAATTAGATAAATTCCTCAAACGGATACAATGATATAGTTGATACATTAAAAGAGGGTCGCATGCATTAATGGCCAAAAAATCAAAGCACTAGTACATTAAAAAAAGACCGGCTACATTAACGAAGGGCTTGGGTACATTAATGGCCAAAAATTCAAAGCGCTAATCCATTAAAAGGATTTTTGACTCAAGAGAAAAATGAAGGATTTTGAAGATTTATAAAACTTATAGGAAATAATGATACTAAATAAACTAAAAAGTGGGATTTCTACAATTATTCTTTTAATAAATGAGACTAATTTATTCATCATCCAGAATATGGAATTAGTTAACATTTCTCTAGTAGCTTTACACTATATAAAAAATGATCTTCATAATAAATTCATGATAATAGCTATTAAAAATATATTTTAACGGTAATTAACATTTTTTGTAAATGTCCTAAAACCTTTCTATATAGACATTAGATTTATTGACGGTAAAGATTTTAGCCTTTTTTGTTATTGTATATATTTATTGCTGCTAACAATGTTTTTGTCGTAGTGTAAGTGATACAATTATTAGTTATTTTTTATTCTCCGTCACAATATTTGATACATACATTCAAGTTTGACTAAATTTGAGTTCGCGTCTGAAAGTCCTATATTAAGAGGGAGAGGTAAAATACTTCTTAATAGAATTAACTTCATACCTAAAGAGATTTAAACTCGAAACTTTAATTAAAAATGGAGAGATACTTTTACTCGTTCTGATTTCAAGAGCATTTCATAAGACATACTTATAGTTTCTAGACTTATATAGCTAGTTGTACATAGATAAATATAAATAGTATATAATAAGTTCTAGACTTCTGACAAACTTGCACGAAGAAACCGTGATTTTATTGTTCCCTCCCTTTCGTTTTAATTTTCTATATGATTTTGACTTTATGCGAATTTTAAGAAGAAAATTATTCAATCTTATGATCTTAGATAGAAATAATATAGAATGGATAATAATATTATTTGGTTCTGTAATATTAAGTATGTCTTATAAAAAATTTAGAATTATAGAGTTTCTAAAACAAGAAAAAGTCTTTTTTTATTTAAAAAAAAGAACTACTAAAAAGAAAAGAAAGAGATTCAAGTTGAAACAAAGAAGTATTATTAATTGACTTAGGTCACCGACCACCAGGAATAAACTTTCTAAGCAAATTAACTGAGAAATTTATGATGTAGAACATGATTTTTTCACTTGTTTTTTTTAGACAACTTACTTAAAAAATGTATAGAGGTTGATGGAAAACAAATTCTCATTGAAATAATAGAAAACATGCATTTTAATTTTTCTATGAAGACATTAGTATATTTTCTTTTTCTGCCGATTTAATAAAAATATCTGTAAAACTAACCATAAATTATTTTCAATGAAAATAATGATTTATTTGATAGTGACCTAATTACATACCTCATGCATAAATTCACAGCTAATGATACTATCATAATGCAAGTCAGTGTAGAAGAATTGCCATGAAAATAACTTAGGTTTAGTAGTTTGAATCAGATGAAAGTTAAAGCAACTATGACGTAAGTTCCCAAACACTATATTTTTATATTAAGATCAAGATTAAGTGACGAACAAAATGTTTAATTAACTTTGTTAAAATAAATAAAATCGTTCCACATACAACTTGATCCAATTTAATTTAATTTCTCATCATCAAATTCAGTGTTGCAAAAGTTAAATCATATATAATGATAGCGTAAAAAAAAAACTATATACAATTATTATGATTTAGTCCATTATAATAGGCTTATTAATTTAATTTATTATTTAGTTTATCATACCAGGTTTGATATATTGTTGAATGTCAATTTTTACCGAATATATAATACAAAATATATTTTTTCTATCAGTGCACACAACATGAATTAAAAATTAAATGTTGCATAAGAAAAAAAAAACTAAAAATGCTTCTTATTCCTTTGTAAATACAAAGTACGTACGACGTACAACAATTTTCTCTATCTATGTATTTTGAGAAACATGTGACTAACTAAAATTCTCTTAAAATTCAAAAGATTATTGATTGATTAAATTGATCCACATCTGTACACAAATACTCAACAATTTTTGATCTTTTTATTTACTTTCTTTTCATAATCTTCTATACGATCGATCTGTACTTTGCTCATTTCTCTATTCACACTTTGCTCAATTCTTGATGAGAAAGATTATTATTTCTCCCCTACTATCCCCATAATACTCCATAACGTACGATTGAAAGACCAAAAAAAAAAAAAAAAAAAAAAAGGAAAAGGTAAATAAAAAGAAAATCTAGTGGAGGTATTAGATAATTGCATATAAAAAAAAAGAAGTATATCTCAAAATTTTCTCTAAGATGAAGTTGTGGAGAATTGAGGAGGGGGAACAATTTATGTATAATGAATTGAAGGAAGAAGAAGATATGGGAAGGAAGATAAAAGTCTCGATAGACCTATTATTCAGTGAATTTCGAATCTTGCTTCATTACTGGTTTTTTGAATTTAAGCGATTATCAAAAAAAGAAAGAAATATTGTGAAGAGGGGTATTTGTGTCATTTTTGTGTGTGTGTTGTGGGGGTGTGTGTGTATATGTGGGGTTGAAAGGGTTGGAGAGAGTAGTTATTCAACTTGAAAATCAAGGTAAGGTAAAGAGGAAACATTTGCCAACAAACCTTCCCAATCAAATTCTCCAATTCTTAAGCTTTCTCCATGCCAATGATGATGATTCCCAAAACCAACCATATAGTCTTCAACCTTTAGGCTTTGATCACCACTTCCACTCATATTCATCAAGTGTTGGTTGTTGTTACCATTTGTAATTTTCTTCTCAATCATGGAATCATAGTCATTAGCACCACTAACAATATTATTACTACTAAAATCAACATTATTATTATTATTCTCTCCCATAGTAGTAGTACTCTTATTATTAACACCCTCTAAAGAAGGTATTGAAAATTCATCACTTCCTAACCCCATCATACTATAAGTTTCCACAACTCCATAGTCCAAAAATCCACCATCACCTCCACTACAACCAAATTGACCTAAATTCACTGGCCCGACTAATCCAGATATATCGTAGCTTGTATTATCAAGCTGAGGGAAAGGGTTGAAATGGTTGCTACGTACCATGGCTTGCATGGATGATCCTGAAGTAGTAGAAGATGAATTATCCATGCATAACGTTGCCATAACATTATTTACATCGTGCCCTTGCATTGGAAATATTCCTCCCATGGAAGAATCACTCGTGTTAGGCGATGGCGTGTTGTTGTTGTTTTTTAATCTCTTTTTTATCGTTGAATTCCAGAAATTCTTAATTTCATTATCTGTCCTCCCAGGTAGACGAGCCGCAATTTGTGACCACCTATAATATATGCAAAATATATAAGGTTTAAAATAATGAAAAGAAAGTACAGCATGGATTTGCATGCATTATAGTATGTTAGTTTCATCAACAAATTAAGCAAATAATATTTGTTTGGAAGTTGAAATTGTGTCATTGCTATTATAAGCGAAAATCAAATTGACTTACAAAACAATGGATTAATTATATAGTTCCTGAAATAAATTAATTATATATGCCAGTAGATATATTCATTTTTAAAATTCTTTTACTTAATGATATCTTTGGAACTTTTCTCTCTAATTAATCATCTAAGTTTCCCTTCAATTTTTTTTTAAATTCATAAATCTCCTACTTGAAATCGGAAATACTGTTAAGTACAAGTGGTTGGACTCTGGGGTCGGAGTTAATTATATTACTTATTAGTAAAAACAAATAAATACATATATGACGTTTGAGTCAAAGCTATTAAGAGAATCATTTAAGATTTAACACTAAGGTATGTATAATATAATGCCCTAACATAAGAGAAAATGGTGAAAAAGGACTAATTAAACATGACAACTAGGAATTGTAGAGTAAAGTAAAATTATCCTTCTCAGAGCTTGAGATTTAGTGTTGAAAGAGGATTTTTATTTTTTGTGTATGCATAAAGTAGGTTAACTATAAGTAAACCATTTTTTTTTAAAAAAAAATTGTCTTTGTGTATTAATTAAAATAAGATCATATGCAAGTGTCCTATATTTGTACACCATCCTCACTATAATATCATTTCACTATAACAATCAATTTTTAAAAAAAAAATCAACTTCCATATAATATTGTCTAATTGTATGTTCTTTATAATAACATCTCGCGTAATAACAGTAAAAAGATATCAAACAAATGACCCCAAGAGGTTTAGTTGTATTAAAATCAATATTTAATTTCAAGCTAGCTAGTTGATAAAAGAAACTTAATTCACATTTTAGTTCCATTAACACCCTCATACTCTCTTGATCTCTTCTTCTCAATATCATTAGTGTCTAGCTTATAGCATGATCAATACAAATAGAAAAAGATAAGTACTACTAATATTTTCGTCTATACTGAAATTTAAACCCTAATTTCTCATGATTTTCACTCATTTCATTCACGGTAGAACCAACATGGCTCCAAAATACACTACATACACATGAATGTTAAACTTAATACAAAGTTGAAAAAGTGAATGTATGTACCTATTTCCCAGAATAGAATGCAAATGAACAATGAGTTCTTCTTCTTGAAGAGAAAAGGCGCCGCGTTTAAGGTCAGGCCTCAAGTAATTAATCCATCTAAGACGACAACTCTTACCACATCTTTGTAATCCAGCATTTCTAGCTATGTCACTCCAACATCCTTGACCATTTCTTAACATGTAACTCATCAACTTTTCATCTTCTTCCGGTGACCATAGACCTTTTCTTAGTTTACCTAACTTATTCCCTTTCTCCTTCTCCTTCATCGTTGTATTATTATGTTCGGGCTTCCTCATCGATAAACAAACCCTAACAAGATGATGGATGATGAGGAGAAGAAAAAAAATGATATGATATGTTTTGCTAGGTTTTGATGGTGAAAAGATATATAGAATGGAATAATAAGAAAGAGAAGGAAAAAAAAAAGATTATGTGAAGTGGAAGCAAAATGTGTTCCATTTCTCATACACATATGATGATTACCTTGTGAGTGAAGAAAAATGCAACGAAAGAGACTAGATAGAGTCAAAGACAAGAAGACCAACTATCACTCTCCCCTCTTTCATATCGCGAAACCAGAATTTCAACTTTATGAGTTCTGAGTTTTATTTTTCGACTGATAATAATAATCGAGTTTTAAATTTAAATATTTATATATATTTAATAAATTTATTTATATTAACAAAATAAAATATACTGAATTCAATCGAACTTGTTTGCAGACTATTAGCTCCGCCCCTTGGCCCAAAGGAACGTCCCTCGCTCTCAATCCGTTTTCCACTCCACCTATAATTGTTTTTTTTTAACCAACTAATTTGCCTCTTTATTTTTTATTTAATTCTCAACATTAATAATATTTTATAAATGATTTTTAAAAAAAAAAAGAAAAACACAACCCCACAAAACATCACTTTCATCATCACCATTACCACCCAAAGAAGTTTTCATTTCTCTTTTCTTTCAACTTCTCACTTGCACCTTAAGTCTAAATTTTCAAAGAAAAGGAAGAGTACATGTACAATAATATTCACAAATAACATAAAGTACTACAATTGTTATACACATTTTCTAAATTGTGTGATGGTAACTTAATATGTTATATTAAGGTACGCGTGTCTATATCTACGTTGAACCTTTATTTTAACTCAAATTTTATTTAATTTTCTACAAGTCTTTAATTAGAATTGTTTGTTGCATGAAGAATGAAAATAACGTTCAAAATAATAAGCCTTTCAGTTTCATCTAACGGATTTTTGAAGCAAATTATCTGTCGACAGATACTATTGAAATGATTAGTGCTTCATTTTGCATTATATTATTCATAGATATGTTACTATTAAATATAATATATAACAAGAATGTTTGTATAGTATTCCTCAACACTATACCAAACTTCCATTCTTGTAAAGTAAGTTATAGTTACTAAAAAAATGTTTTTTTTTCCCACTACGTGTGAAGACAAATTTAATATTTTTGTTCTTTTATGCAATCATGGGGTTGTCTTGATCAAGAAGGGAGTTATAAAAATATAAAATCAATTATTTTTCCTTAAAGTATATGGTACAATCTTCGAAGCTCATGGTTTAATGTTCACCATGTCTTACTGAATTAAAAAAATAAAATTTAATTGGGAAGTATTATCATTTGCCCTAAGAAAGAAAAAAGAACACTATATTCCAAAAGCTAAACTCCTTTACTAATAATTTTGCTATGAAGGGTGAACTTTTTTTAAAAAGAAGTGGAATCCATTCAACTAAATGTTTATAGTTGTAAGTTGATTATCCCAGGTCGGTCGTGAATGGATGTTTGATCTCCTTATATGGTTTTGAGCGATTTTAACTTTTATAAGCTAACTTCTGAGATTGTTTTAGGCTTGAGATTCATTTTATTTTACATAATATTAGAGTCAGACCCGTCCCACTTCAATATTGTTTACTCGATGTTAAACCCCCAGTTTATATTATCCATGTTTAAGATAGCTAGTATGGAGCGGTGCAAAGTATTAATTCACTCTCTTTTATATCGTTTTGATAAATCATCTTTTCATGAGTCACCTTTTGGGATTGAGTTAAAGCGCTCAAAAATTCATTTACTTTTATAAACATTATTGATGATTAAAAGTCAAAATTATACTTCTTTAAAGTGAATAAAATAGGAAACAATAATAATTTAAAGAAGAGGGGAATAAAGTGATGAAATAATAGTAATTATTCAATTCTAATTATAACCAAAGATTTTACTTTCTTAACTCTTGGTCAAAAATCATGTTCTATTGTTTCTCCATGTGTAAATTGTTACATAGCCATGTGTTTTAATTTTCTCTATGATATTAGACGACAACATTCCTTATTTTGTGCTATAAATTATAATAATCTGTTTCACACTAAAGACAACAATCTTTAGAAATGAAAGCAATCTTTGACCATAGTGCAAATTTTGGAAAAATTATTGTCAACCAATTATATGCATCATGTGTTTAACATTTAAAACTACAATTGTTACTTCATTCATCAACTATGAAAATTAAGGAACTACTTTTCAAATTAAAAAAAAAAACAATAAAATCTTACACCCCTTTGGGTCATCTGACTTTTGTAAACACCTGATAAGTTTTAAGAGCTAAAAAAATACTTTCAAAATATTGAAATTGATTATATAAATATATACAGTATTTAAATAAGTACAAAAATTGTTAAAATCAGTAAGGGTGGATTTTGATAGAATATTGGTCAAAATTAATTTAGTCAATTAAATTATTGAAATCAAATCAAATATAATATAATATATATTTATCGATTTGATTGTTATCAGTTTGGGTGTTGGTTCGATTATTCATTAACTATAAACGAAATTTTTCTAAAAAAAGATTTATTCAAAAGAGTGAAAAAAAAAGACAACAATGAAAAATAGTTAGAACAACTAATATTAATGAACTTTCGTTCACTGATGAATTTGTAGTGAGTAAAACTTCAAAGTTAACCATTTTGGCCTAGAAGGAAGAGACCACAACATTCTTAGTCCACAAAAAATTATCATAGGCACTCATATACATATTATCAATAAGATTAATGTTCTCATCTTGGACCTTTTTGTTTTCATAAATAAATTATAAATAATTTTTTATGAAAAAATATAATATAAGATATTTAAATTTGTTTATAAAAATAATATTTTATGCATGTATAAAATAAAATATATGTATATAATTTATCAGTACGGTTTGATTATTTCTTTAATTTTTTTAACAAAATCAAAATCATATCAAATATTATCGATCTTTAGAATTTTATAACCAAACCAAATCCAAATAAAATTTGATTTATTCAATCAATTTGGTTTATCTTTTTTTTATAAATCAATTTTTATTCAAACTGTGAACACCCCTAATAATAACCGTTTGATGTGTTTGATTAACATAAATAAAAGTTTAAAAGTATTAAAAAGAAAAAAAATAACAACAATACAGAATGAAGAGAAAGTTGGCGTTTTGTTTTGAGAAGGGTATTTCGAGAAATAAAAAAAAACTAATAAAATGGTTTTAAAAAAAAAGGAAAAAATTACACAAATAAATAAACATGTACTAGTTAATTAGCTAATATAGCTATGATTTAAATTAATTACGATTCACGATTTAATTTTAGCTATATTTATGTTGTCTCTCACTCCCTTCTCTCTCTCTTTTTTTTTTTTACGTATACAAATACAAACTGTACATATAAATATACAATTATATGACAGATCATATACAAATACAATTAGTCTTTCTTCACTCTGTCATCTCTCGCTCGCCTCTCTTCTCTATCTCCCAATTTCGTTCGTCTCTCTTCTCACTCTCTCAATCTCGCTCGTGATATATATGTGTATGTATGTATGTATGTATGTATAAAAGTTGCATATACATAATGTATTTGACAAATATACATATATAGTTCGCCTCTCTCCACCCTATGTCCTCTTTCCTCCCTCTCCCAATTTCACTCACAAGATATGCAAATACATATGTATGTCAGTTACATATATACAATTATTTTGACAGATAAACATATATAATTCGACATACATACATATACAATTCGCCACTCTCTACACTCTCATGTTCGCCTCTCTCCTCTATCTAACATGTAGCTATGAATCGTAGTTAGCAAACTATATTTATAAAGCATAATTCGTAATTTTTGAATGATTATATGTGAAAATTTCCCTAAAAAAAATATCAATCAAACTAGAAGTGATTATAAGCTGAACATTAATTTTAATTTTGAAGCATTTGGTTTCTAAGCACTTTTGACAAATGCATAAATAAACAAAAAAAAAAATTACTTTAAATAATTTGATCATCTTATAAGTTGATTAATGTAGCCAAACACCCTCTATAATTAGTCCAATCATTAAAAGCTACCACTTGATTCATTCTTTTCTTTTTCCACCAAATTTTATTTTTATTACATACATCTCCCTTTGGATCCTTTTCTAACCTTTCGAAGACTCAAAAATCACTCTAAAAGTGAAAATATTTGACAACACAAAACACGTTTATCCTTGAGCAAAAATTATCTCGTAGAATTGGTCAGCCTTTGCCTTACGATGACGAATTATCATTCGATGAAATAACATTATTTTTTTAATTTCAATGTCGAAGTCCACATTAGAGTTTCGAATAAATTTGAATTGCGCTCTGCAGGATTCATTTAATAGTGACGCTCCTAATATCTCTATATTTAAGGCTCGGTGAAACGACATTATTATTATAATGCAAGAAAGACTTTTTCTGAGATTGCAATTTTAATTTAATTTCTTAAAGTCAACCATACATTAATTCAGAATATACCTTTTTTGTTTGGAATAAATAAAAAGTAATGGCAGAAACATCCTATTTTGTCCAATATGTACTTTTTCATATGTGTGCGCAAATATCATTATATGAAGACATAAATCATACATATATAGTATGTCGAGACCGATTGAAAATAATTAAAAGTAAATATTACTTTAAGACAAAAAAATAAAAATCTTAAAATCACTACACTAAATTATAATATTACTTTAAATATTAATATTTTCTAAAGAAACGTCTTTGATTTTTAGATGTCCTTCACCTACCCTCTCAAAGGCGGAGTCAGATAGGATTGAGAAGCTCATTTGAAAACGCTTTGACATTGTTTATGCATGAATAAATTGTTAGTTTTATGTATACATAATACATTTTGAATCCCTTTGACTTTTCATATATATGATTTGTTATATTTTAAACTCAGTAAAAATTCTGACTATGTACTGCTTCACTAAATATCTAATTTAGGTCTTATTCATATGGGAGTAGTTACCATCCATCAGATAAGCATGAAAAAAACACATCAGAGGTATCTCTGTCAATTAGAAAGAGGCAAATTAAATCAATGGTATTTTAAAAAAATATATATATATATATATAGAGAGAGACTGTCTCTGTCAATTTAGGAAAAATGTGAGGGGCTGTTTTGAGTATTTGAAAACTTCAATTTGCATGCTGAGTTGGATTTCCATATGAAAAAATAACAAGTGGAAAAGAAATACAACTAAGCTACTCAAAGATATATAAATGTACGTAGTTACAGCTGTATGGATAATATTTTTGATCTTTACTTCTCCAATTTACCCAAGCCAAGCAACATTCTTCTTCTTCTTCAATAAGATTAATTAGGACCCCCATCATGTGCAATTCTCGTTTCTTATAGGGCTGGCTAGCAATATTTTTTAGTCGTGTGTGCGTAAGTAAACACTTAAACTGTCATAATACTGAACAGGTTGACAGACACACGCATCTTACGTGATGTATATACAATTTTGTTCGAGTGTATCTCATGTGAATTTTCATGTAAAGTGTGTGTCTAGTTGCTTAACTTTGTAGAAATTTAAATGTCTACTTGTGTGTATCTAAAATTTAGTGACATAGATATCAATTAAGACTGAATTAGAAAATACGTTTATCTATTATTCCTTTTAACTTTTGTCCCCATTACAAAAATTAGTGCATATTTAAATATTTTCTTAATTGGTTATTTTATATACTTTTAATGTTGAAAAATCTCACAATAGACTAATAAAGATAATAATATACTTAAAAGTTAGAAAAGATATTTCTTCACGTGAAAAGTTAATAAAAAGTTTGTAGCTCGCTCATTTATGGGCGAACTATATCAGTATTTTGAATTAAGCATGGCAATAGAAGTAGATGAAGTAAATGGTGAGAGTGAACATTTTGCCCATTTTTAGGCCAAGTTCCATTTTGATTTGTGTTTTTAGGGAATAGGGGGTCCCTTTTAATATGTGGTGTTTAAGAATATCTGTTATAAAATTGAATTTTTTTATGAGTGGTTGATTTTAATTTTTTTTCTTTGAAATTTCATGATAATTTGCAGTGGCTACACTCTCTGTCATAGCCTCTGTCCTTCGAGTGAGCACTTTCTACGCATTGGGTAAATCCCCCATTGTGTAATAGCCTGCAAACCACACATGAGATGTAAACAGCACTAAGCAAGCCTTATGCAACAGGCTCGACTCAAAAAGCATTGAGGGGGGAACGATTCCGAATTATCCGTGTGAATAATTACCCTCCAAACCAATTGAGCATTATTGAAGGAATATATTCTTCTAATATAACACCTATTGTCGCGCAAATTGTTATAATAGAATAAGAATATTAAAATTAATTAGAACAAATTAAGTTAAATTAAAACGGATTAAAATATATTGAGTTAGTAAAATAGGTGGATTATTCAATCACATATAGCAAATGGAGTCGTTCAATTATAGGAGGTAAATAAACCATTGAATTTGAACGAATCAAAATATATTAAGTTATTAGATAAATAGGTTCATAATCTGTTGAAAAGTTACTTGGACAAAGTCTAAAAATTAAAATGTTGGTCCTATCTAACTCTTTTATTTCATAATTTTTTTGTTTTATAATCTATCACTGCCTTATGAAATTATTATTTTTTACTTCTCAATTTATGTGACACTTTTTGAATTTTAAGATTTAAATAAATCTATCTCTAACTCAAACAAGTACATTTGAATTTACTGACTCTATAAATATAAATAATTATGTTGTGACCTAATATTACTATATTTTTTCTAGGCTCTACAATAACATGATTAAAAGAGACAGACTTGCTTCGCAAGATGGTGGAATAATTCAAGGAATTCTTTGGTACCAAGGGGAAAGAGATGCATTAGCTTTGAAAAAAGCAAAGTTTTATAAAAGAAAATTGGAGAAATTTTTTTAGGACATCCTTAGTGATTTAAAATTTTCATTATTTTCGATATTTCAGGTACAAATTTATCGAGAAATACCCTTTGAACTATGTTAATTTAATTTTAAAACTTTAATTTTTTGTGGTACGAATTAATGATGATTTGAATCTAAAAAAAATAATTAATGATGTTAGTGACTAATTAAAGGAATTGTATTAGTAGTTATCATTGTTTTCTAAAATTGACATGTTAACAATATCCGCAATGGACCACGTACGACGTAGAATGTGTGTTTTTGTATAATATATGCTATATTTAATGAAACGAAGGATAATTAATATCTACGTTATGTTTCAACTGAATTCTGATGATTGTGGAGTTAGGTGATAATTGTGAGTCGTAAAAGTGTTTATAATGTTGAAAAAAATTGGAGTAGAAAAAACATAAAGAGAAAGTTAGTTGTGCAATATATTGTTTTTTACTTTTTTATTATTGAAGTAGAAAATAATTTCTTGAGAAGACATTTACCAGAATCAATATGTGTGAAATTGACATAAATTTCAAGTTCTTTCTTTCTTTAATTGGTTAATTCTTTACAAATTTATTATTTTGACTTTTTTTTTTACGAAAGATCTTTATAATTACACATATGAAAAGGAATCCTTACCTGCTTATTTTCTTTCATTCTAATTAGAAAAGGACTCAATCGGCCCTTTTTCCTGATATTTTCTCTTTTACATTACAACAAAAAGACATTTAGGGTGTGTTTGGTATGGAGGAAAATGTTTTCCATGGAAAATGTTTTCCTAGAAAATGTTTTCGTGGAAAACAAGTATATTTTGGACTTATTTTCTCCTGTTTGGTTGGTGAATAGAAAATATTTTTCGAAAATAATTTTTAGTCTCATATTTTTATTAGAGTAAAAAATAATTTATGAAATTGAAAATATTTTTTAAAAATAAATTATTATTTTTTTGGGATGGTGGTGGGGTGGAGGCAGGGGATAAGGGGTAGGAATGAAAAAATAAAAATTTGAAGTTGATAGTATTTTTTTAAAAAAAAATAATTTTTTGAAGGGTTGGGATGGGGGGGAGAGGGGTACAAGTTTAAAAAAATATAAATTTGAAGTTGAAAATATTTTTAAAAAGCAAAATTAATTTTTTGGGGAAGGGTTGGCCAATGGTGGGTGGATGGGTGGGGGGTGTCAGGGATTGGGTGAAAAAATACAATTTTGAAATTGAAAATATATTTTTTAAAATTGATGGTTTTCCCAAAAAAAAAAATGTAATTTGAAATTGGAGGAGAGTTTTGGAAAATATTTTCCTTAATTTTTTAAGGGAAGTCATTTCCTTAATTTTGAGGAAAATAAGTTGATTTGGAAAATATTTTTCAAAACTTTTATCCCAACCAAACATGAGAAAATTGAAAAATCTTAGTGACAATAGATTTTGCCACTAAATATTTATTACCGCAATCATAGCGGCAATTGGGTCAAGCTGCTAAAGCCTTTTATGACATTTATCTAGAATATTGCTTATAAATATCCATATTTACTATTACGGCTAAATATTTTATTTACCTTTAAATCCTTTATTTGTTGTAGTATTGTTTTAAGTGAATCTACTAACCATTGGATAGAAAGGGTCAAATGTTCATGTATAAACTTTTTCTATGTCACTCTTACTTGTATACGAAAATATTAATATATCCATATAATTTCATATCTTTATTACTAAATTAAGTATTTGATGTAAATTTTAGTATTGATTTTGGGTATAATTGTATAGGTAGCCCTAGCTTCTGGAGAAGGACCCTTTATGAAAGAAGCCTAGCTGATGCATTTCTAAAAGCCAATAGCATTCTTTCTTCTTTTCTTCATGCAAACAATGTGTCCAAAAGTCGAAAGTCTTTTTACACTTGATAAACCAAGGGTTAATATAAGTAATTTCTCACTCTTATCAAATAAACAAAAGAAGATGTTACTCAAACTCTAAAAATAAACAAGAGTGAGTACAAAGAGATACCACATCAAAATTAAAATGAAGAATTCTCATCAAGGTTTTCCTTTGGAAGATTCAAATGTGAAGTATGCTTTTTATTTGTGCAAGAAGCAGAAGAACACTGTTATGAGAAACAAACACCTCAAGGCGGATGTTCATCATCAGCTAAAACCACAAAAGGGTAAAATAACTAAAATGGGATTTCACGCGATCAGAAGTTGATAGGTTCCCTCAAGAGTCTCTCCATCTGGCGTGCCCTAGTCCTTATGGACATGTCAAAAACTTTCTGGCCAAATTCTATCACAAGCCCACCGAGAATGCTAGGATCAATCTGTAACAACAAGGAATCAATATCATAAACAAATGCAATCTTTGTCATTTGATCAAAAAGAAAAAGTTTCAGTAGCATAATGTACCTTCTGTTCAATGTTCACCTTCTTCCCTTTTCCCATCACCTCTTGCAATGTCTCCTTCAATTCTTTCTCCTCCTCTGGAGGAATAGGCTGGGTAAAGTAAAAAAAAAAGATATAAGAATCACATATCTAACTACAAGGAAGTAACATATACATATTAGTGTCAGCAATTAAAATCTTGTACCAACCCTAGTCCTCAGATCACAAGAGAGCAGGGTAACAAAGTAGTCAAACTCAAAGCATCATTCATTACATTACGCAGAGTAATGAAGGGACCTCACCAATAATGACTATCAAGACATTGAAGTACTAGAACAGAATTATCCGCCAACTATTTACATTGGACATCATTTGGTAGTCACATTAAAAGTGCAGATATATTGAATTTCAAAGCAAACTGCAACGTAGTCACTACCTTTCCACTAGAAAAGACAGTAATCTCATGCACAAATTTTCAAGAATCGCCATAAGCAGTTTATAAGCAACTCATACTGCTTTCATCCTCATTACTTGAGTATTACTTGCTCTTTAAAAGCACCATTAAGTAAACACCATAGCGAAAATATAGTTTAACTTGATAAAGCCCTCGTCACATTAAATTAAAAAATACAAAAGATAAGGATCTATATTCGAGCGCAAACTTTTAGTGCCAAATAGGTGGACTTACAATAACAGTTGTTACAATGGCTTTAAGTTCTCCTTTGTGTGCCATGGTCAACTCTGCAAACCTTTTTGCTATGGCATTAACATGTTTCAGCCTCCCATTTTCAGCCAAAACAACTAGAAATTCAAAGGTAAAAGAAAATGTCAGACAAATATAAAGTGATCATAAATGGAAAGAAGATATTAGCTGAGCAGGTTAATAAAAAACACACATGCTCAGCTACCACATGACAAATAACAAAGACATTATGAAATCTTGGCGGTTTAAAGCTCTGATTGTTTATTTTAAAAAAATGAAAAAGGTGTGAAGCTCTGATCTTTAAATCGATCATAGCAACCAATGGAGAAAAAACAATAGTATGTCGAAATTTCTGCCAAAATATAGCTTTAGCTGCCTATGTGATAATGAAGAAGCATTCCCAAGGCAATGAAAAAGTAGTAAAAGGGTGGAAATTCCCATGTCACTAGGAAGCCATAAATGGATACCGGAATCAAGAGAAGTTCAAAATAAACTGTCCATTCCCAAGGCAATATTAGAAAACGTTTTCTTAAAAAAATGACTTGACCACATATAAGATAAATCTTTCAAGTAAAAAACTCTACCAAGTATTTTTCACAGGTCACCCTACAAAAAAAAATCAGAATTATATACTTTAACCGCTCAAAAACATGTTTCTGAACAGGTGGTGGGAAAAAAAAAAGCTACTATGACTAAGGAAGACTTGGGGAGTAGGAGGAGATAACAGAAATGAGAAACGGTAAATATGGTGCAGGTTAGAACAATTTCTCCAGATTAGTCCAGCGTGAGGGAGCAAGCTGAGCATAGTCCCCTGCTAATCACGTGATCTTTCAAACCAAACAAGTGATTGGTTTGATTTTCTTTTTCATCACCAAATCCAACAAAAATACATGCCCAATAGACCAATACATTAACCAAACAGAACAAAAATACACAATAATCAGATAATCCTAAGTCGACCGTCAATCGCATCATTGTTCACCAGACCTTTTTTTGATTTCATCACCTAGATCATTTTGATTTTCGAGAAAAGAACATTACTATCCTTATTGCTTTTTTTTTCTTTCTAATAAGTAACAATTACTAATTAATTAAAAGGATGTATCTTTTGGATTCAGTTTACAGTATGAAAAGATGATCACACAGCTAGAATAATAAAAATCAATAAATAGTGACATTGAAGAAGATTAACTATTTGCTAGTGAGATTCACATTGATCAAAGGAACTTGCTCATGTAAACCAGAATATAGACACCAAATTGATGAAATTCTGTGTTAGCCAAGAACCAATCAACCAGGATCAAAATCTTGAAACTGAAACAACAGTTGAACAGTCCAATATCAAGAAATGGATGTTATCTCAAGCCATATATCTTGGAATCAACTACCAAGTGATTCCAAAATGGGGTGAAAGATGAGATTCTGTTTAGTTATGATCTCTCATTGTTTCTAAAACTACAAATGATCAAATTTTAAAAAATGAAATATAGTACTTTCAGAAATAACAATATAACTTTACCATACCCAAGAAGTTCCTTGTGAGCTCTCCAAATTTAGCCTCTGAAGAGATGTCAGTCATGGCCTTCACTCTTGTCTCTGTAGGTACAGAGAGATCCTTCATAAACTGGGAAAATTTAGGACTTTTCTTTGAAGCCTCAATAAGGTCCAAAATCTCGGACTCCACCTTCTCCAATGCATTAGCTTTTACAGCTGCGATGTACAAAGCTGAGGCATAATTTCCAGAAACCCCATACATAGTCACAGGAACCTGATACATCATAGAGGATCAAAAGATGTTAACACATTTAAGGCTCATATTCAAAGAGATTTGTTAGTATTCATTTCTTCTCTCTTTGGATATGAAGGAAAGGATGAGATGAATTGCTTCAAGTGACAGAGATTGCCATTATTTTGAATTTAAACTTAAAAGAGAGCAAAAGGTGAAACAGTTGAGATATCATGAGTCAAAATATAAAAAAGAACTTTCAACATAATGTAGAATTGGTAAGAATGAACTGATCCCAGACATGCATAACTGACAGGAGAATAGGGAAAGTTCTTGGATCAAAATAGGAATTTTTTTTTACTACATAGCTAATAATCAGCCCATATTACCAGTCTTCTACAACAATAATGAGGATATGAGTCGTTTTTCTCAACACACAGCTTGAAACAGTTATAGTTAATGCCGAGCCCTGCGCTTCATTGATAAAATCAATGTGGACTCTCTATCAACTAATAATCTGGGACTATTACATGGTTAAAATTTGACTTGTTCTCTTGAATAATCCCAGCAGTTGTGCCGCTGAGAACTTATGTAAACACTTTTCAGGCAGTGCCTCAGCTCTACATGACAGACTTAATGGACTTGGCAGCAAAAAAGAAAAAAAGGAATCACTAGGAGCACATGTGAGATAAGCATCAGATCATGTCATCCACTGCCAAGGGAATCCCCAAACGAAGGAATCAATTTAATGATGTGTGCAGAATAATGGGCAAGTTATGTTCATTCTTCATTTCCAAAAACATAGGTACTTTTACAAGCAAGATGCTTTATCCTATTAATACAAGGGAGCTCAGAATTTCGCTATATCAGAAGAATTTCCAACTGACACACAGCAAGTGGTGTCAAATGTCAATCTATTGTGTGGATTTACATCCAACCTTCAAAAAGAAAGGAGTTGAATTTTGCTTGAAAGTATAACCTATTCTAATAAATTCAAGAAAGGCAATGGGCGTCAAATAAAATTTGAAATCAAAGATGCATCAGTAAGTTGGACTATACTTTTCAAACTTCAGGTTTAGTTTTTTTTCATTGCAGCTTACAGTTGAATCAATATGTTTGTATCTTTACTAGAAAATTTAATCTGATGCAGATACCATTTTAAGGAGTTAATTTACCCAATGGGTTTCAATATGCATTTACTTTAGGCTAATGCACTGCTTTAGGCAGCAATAAGTTGCATTTACTCTAGCTATAAATGCAATGCTTTAGGCAGCAATAAGTTGGTGACTTGGTGTCAATGTCAATATACTGCAGGCTTTATATCGAACCTTTGAAAAGATAGGAGTTAGATTCTGCTGAAAGCATTGATAACTCTACTAACTTCAAGGAAGTTCTTGGGATCCAAATTATACTTGAAATCAAGATGCATCAGTAAATTAGACTTCAGATTTCAAATGTCAGCTAAAGTTTCTTATGTTGGAGCTTACAGTTGAATCAATATTGTTGCATCTTCAGTGGAGATCTAGTCATGCATATACCATTTTGAGAATTTGATGTACCCAATTGGATTCAATATGTATTTACTCTAGGCTAGGAATGCACTACAAGGAAGTAACATATACATATTACTGCCAGCAATTAAATCTGATCATTACAGCAGTTAACCAACCCTAGTCCTCAAGAGCACAAGAGAGCAGGGTAACAAAGTAGTCAAACTCAAAGCATCATTCATTACATTACGCAGAATAATGAAGGGACCTCACCAATAATGATATCAAGACATTGAAGTATTAGAACAGAATTATCGCCAACTATTTACATTGACATCATATTGGTGTCACATTAAAAGTGCAGATAATGAATTTCAAAAGCAAACTGCAACCGTAGTCACTACCTTTCACTAGAAAAGACAGTAACTCATGCACAAATTTTCAAAGAATCGCCATAAGCAGTTATAGTAAGTAGTACCTGCTTCATCCTCATTACTTTGAGTATACTTCTCTTTCAAAGCACCAGAAGTAAACACCATAGCGAAATATTAGTTTAACTTGATAAAGCCCTCGTCACATTAAATAAAAAATACAAAAGATAAGGTCTATTATTCGAGCGCAAACTTTAGTGCCAAATAGGTGGACTTACAATAACAGTTGTTACAATGCTTTAAGTTCTCCCTGTGTGCCATGGTCAACTCTGCAAACCTTTTTGCTATGGCATGAACATGTTTCAGCTCCCATTTTCAGCCAAAACAACTAGAAATCAAAGGTAAAAGAAAATGAGACAAATATAAAGTGATCTAAATGGAAAGAAGATATTAGCTGAGCAGGTTAATAAAAACACACATGCTCAGCTACCACATGACAAATAACAAAGACATTAGAAATCTTGCTGGTTGTTAAAGCTCTGATTGTTTATTTTAAAAAAATGAAAAAGGTGTGAAGCTCTGATCTTTAAATCGATCACAGAACCAATGGAGAAAAAAACAATAGTATGCGAATTTCTGCAAAAGAAAATATAGCTTTAGCTGCCTATGTGATAATGAAGAAGCATTCCAAGGCAATGAAAAAGTAGATAAAGGTGGAAATTCCCATGTCACTAGGAAGCCATAAATGGATACCGGAATCAAGAGAATTCAAAATAAACTGTTCATTCCCAAGGCAATATTAAAAATGTTTTCTTAAAAAAATGACTTGACACAATATAAGATAAATCTTTCAAGTAAAAAAACTCTACTAAGTATTTTCACAGGTCACCCTACAAAAAAATCAGAATTATATACTTTAACCGCTCAAAACAGGTTTCTGAACAGGTGTGGGGAAAAATAAGCTCTATGATAAGGAAGACTGGGGAGTAGGAGGAGATAACAGAAATGAGAAACGGTAAATATGGTGCAGGGTAGAACAATTTCTCCAGATTAGTCCAGCGTGAGGGAGCAAGCTGAGCATAGTCCCCTGCTAATCACGTGATCTTTCAAATCCCTAGACAAGTTGACATAATGATTATTTGCACTTATTTGCGGAGCTCTCAACGAATGAACTCATAGGTCGCAGATGAACGGATTAAGTTAAATTAGAATGGATTAAAATATATTGATTAATAAAATAGGTGAATTATTCAATCACTGATACCAAATGGAGTTGTTCAATTATAGGAGGTAAATAAATCGGTCTGATTGAATTTGAACGAATCAAAATATATTAAGTTATTAGATAAATAGGTTCATAATCTGTTGAAAAGTTACTTGGACAAAGGCTAAAATTAAAATGTTGGTCCTATCTAACTCTTTTATTTCATTTTTTTTTTTTATAATCTATCACTGTCTTTTGAAATTATTACTTTTTGCGTCTCAATTTATGTGACATTTTTCGAATTTCGAGATTTAAATAAGTCTATCTCTAACTCAAACAAGTACATTTTGAATTTACTGACTCTATAAATATAAATAATTATGTTGTAAACCTAATATTACTATATTTTTGCTAGGCTCTACAATGACATGATTAAAAGAGCTAGACTTGCTTTGCAAAATGGTGGAATAATTCAAGGAATTCTTTGGAACCAAGGGGAAATAGATGCATGAAAAAAGCAAAATTTTATAAAAGAAAATTGGAGAAATTTTTTTGGGACGTTCGTAGTGATTTAAAATTTTCATTATTTTCGATATTCAGGTACAAATTTATCGAAAAATACCCTTTGAACTATGTTAATTTAATTTTAAAATTTTATTGTGGTACGAGTTAATGATGATTTGAATCTAAAAAAATAATTAATGATGTTAGTGACTAATTTAAGGAATTTTATTGGTAGTTATCATTGTTTTCTAAAATTGACATGTTAACAATATCTGCAATGGACCACGTACGACGTAGAATGTGTGTTTTTGTATAATATATGTTATATTTAATGAAACGACATTACTGTATAAGAAGGATAATTAATATCTACGTTATGTTTCAACTGAATTCTGATGATTGTGGAGTTAGGTGATAATTGTGAGTCGTAAAAGTGTTTATAATGTTGAAAAAAATTGGAGTAGAAAAAACATAAAGAGAAAGTTAGTTGAGCAATATATTGTTTTTTACTTTTTTATTATTAAAGTAGAAAATAATTTCTTGAGAAGACATTTACCAGAATCAATATGTGTGAAATTGACATAAATTTCAAGTTCTTTCTTTCTTTAATTGGTTAATATCTCTTTACAAATTTATTATTTTAGCTTTTTTTTTTTACGAGAGATCTTCATAATTACACATATGAAAAGGATTCTTACCTTATTTTCTTCCATTCTAATTAGAAAAGGACTCAATTGGCCCTTTTTCCTGATATTTTCTCTCTCTTACACTACAACAAAAGAGACATTTAGTGACGATAGATTTTTCTACTAAATATTTATTATCGCAAACATAGCGGCAATTGGGTCAATGTTATATGTATTTAGAGCTGCTAAAGCCTTTATGACATTTATCTAGAATATTGCTTATAAATATCCATATTTACTATTACGGCTAAATATTTTATTTACCTCTAAATCCATTATTTGTTGTATTAAGTGAATCTACTAACCATTGGATAGAAAGGGTGAAAGTGTTCATGTATAAACTTTTTCTATCTCACTCTTACTTGTATACGAAAATATTAATATATCCATATAATTTCATATCTTTATTACTAAATTAAGTATTTGATGTAAATTTTAGTATTGATTTTGGGTATAATTGTATAGGTAGCCCTAGCTTCTGGAGAAGGACCCTTTATGAAAGAAGTGAGAGAAGCCTAGCTGATGCATTTCTAAAAGCCAATAGCATTCTTTCTTCTTTTCTTCATAACCAAGGCTTAATATAAGTAACTTCTCACTCTTAGCAAATAAACAAAAGATGTTATTCAAACTCTAAAAGAAGGTTTTTGATAAACAAGAGTGAGTACCACTTCAAAATTAAAATAAAGAATCCTCATCAAGGTTTTCCTTTGGAAGATTCAAATGTAAAGTATGCTTTTTATTTGTGCAAGAAGCAGAAGAACACTGTTATGAGAAACAAACACCTCAAGGCGGATTTTCATCGTCAGCTAAAACCACAAAAGGGTAAAATAACTAAAATGGGATTTCACGCGATCAGAAGTTGATAGGTTCCCTCAAGAGTCTCTCCATCTGGCGTGCCCTAGTCCTTATGGACATGTCAAAAACTTTCTGGCCAAATTCTATCACAAGCCCACCGAGAATGCTAGGATCAATCTGTAACAACGAGGAATCAATATCATAAACAGATACGAATCTTTGTTGTTGAGAATTTTCTAAAAAGAAAAGTTTCAGTATCATAATGTACCTTCTGTTCAATGTTCACCTTCTTCCCTTTTCCCATCACCTCTTGCAATGTCTCCTTCAATTCTTTCTCCTCCTCTGGAGGAATAGGCTGGGTAAAGTAAAAAAAAAAAGATATAAGAATCACATATCTAACTACAAGGAAGTAACATATACATATTACTGCCAGCAATTAAAATCTTGTATCAATACAGCAGTTAACCAACCCTAGTCCTCAAGAGCACAAGAGAGCAGGGTAACAAAGTAGTCAAACTCAAAGCATCATTCATTACATTACGCAGAATAATGAAGGGACCTCACCAATAATGACTATCAAGACATTGAAGTATTAGAACAGAATTATCCGCCAACTATTTACATTGGACATCATTTGGTAGTCACATTAAAAGTGCAGATATATTGAATTTCAAAGCAAACTGCAACGTAGTCACTACCTTTCCACTAGAAAAGACAGTAACCTCATGCACAAATTTTCAAGAATCGCCATAAGCAGTTTATAAGCAAGTCATACTGCTTTCATCCTCATTACTTGAGTATTACTTACTCTTTCAAAGCACCATGAAGTAAACACCATAGCGAAAATATAGTTTAACTTGATAAAGCCCTCGCCACATTAAATTAAAAAATACAAAAGATAAGGATCTATATTCGAGCGCAAACTTTTAGTGCCAAATAGGTGGACTTACAATAACAGTTGTTACAATGGCTTTAAGTTCTCCCTTGTGTGCCATGGTCAACTCTGCAAACCTTTTTGCTATGGCATGAACATGTTTCAGCCTCCCATTTTCAGCCAAAACAACTAGAAATTCAAAGGTAAAAGAAAATGTCAGACAAATATAAAGTGATCATAAATGGAAAGAAGATATTAGCTGAGCAGGTTAATAAAAAACACACATGCTCAGCTACCACATGACAAATAACAAAGACATTACGAAATCTTGGCGGTGTAAAGCTCTGATTGTTTATTTTAAAAAAATGAAAAAGGTGTGAAGCTCTGATCTTTAAATCGATCACAGCAACCAATGGAGAAAAAACAATAGTATGTCGAAATTTCTGCCAAAAAGAAATATAGCTTTAGCTGCCTATGTGATAATGAAGAAGCATTCCCAAGGCAATGAAAAAGTAGTAAAAGGGTGGAAATTCCCATGTCACTAGGAAGCCATAAATGGATACCGGAATCAAGAGAAGTTCAAAATAAACTGTTCATTCCCAAGGCAATATTAGAAAATGTTTTCTTAAAAAAATGACTTGACCACATATAAGATAAATCTTTCAAGTAAAAAACTCTACTAAGTATTTTTCACAGGTCACCCTACAAAAAAAAATCAGAATTATATACTTTAACCGCTCAAAAACATGTTTCTGAACAGGTGGTGGGGAAAAAATAGCTACTATGACTAAGGAAGACTTGGGGAGTAGGAGGAGATAACAGAAATGAGAAACGGTAAATATGGTGCAGGTTAGAACAATTTCTCCAGATTAGTCCAGCGTGAGGGAGCAAGCTGAGCATAGTCCCCTGCTAATCACGTGATCTTTCAAACCAAACAAGTGATTGGTTTGATTTTCCTTTTCATCACCAAATCAAACAAAAATACATGCCCAATAGACCAATACATTAACCAAACAGAACAAAAATACACAATAATCAGATAATCCTAAGTCGACCGTCAATCGCATCATTGTTCACCAGACCTTTTTTTGATTTCATCACCTAGATCATTTTGATTTTCGAGAAAAGAACATTACTATCCTTATTGCTTTTTTTTTTCTTTCTAATAAGTAACAATTACTAATTAATTAGAAGGATGTATCTTTTGGATTCAGTTTACAGTATGAAAAGATGATCACACAGCTAGAATAATAAAAATCAATAAATAGTGACATTGAAGAAGATTAACTATTTGCTAGTGAGATTCACATTGATCAAAGGAACTTGCTCATGTAAACGAGAATATAGACACCAAATTGATGAAATTCTGTGTTAGCCAAGAACCAATCAACCAGGATCAAAATCTTGAAACTGAAACAACAGTTGAACAGTCCAATATCAAGAAATGGATGTTATCTCAAGCCATATATCTTGGAATCAACTACCAAGTGATTCCAAAATGGGGTGAAAGATGAGATTCTGTTTAGTTATGCATCTCTCATTGTTTCTAAAACTACAAATGATCAAATTTTTAAAAATGAAATATAGTACTTTCAGAAATAACAATATAATTTTACCATACCCAAGAAGTTCCTTGTGAGCTCTCCAAATTTAGCCTCTGAAGAGATGTCAGTCATGGCCTTCACTCTTGTCTCTGTAGGTACAGAGAGATCCTTCATAAACTGGGAAAATTTAGGACTTTTCTTTGAAGCCTCAATAAGGTCCAAAATCTCGGACTCCACCTTCTCCAATGCATTAGCTTTTACAGCTGCGATGTACAAAGCTGAGGCATAATTTCCAGAAACCCCATACATAGTCACAGGAACCTGATACATCATAGAGGATCAAAAGATGTTAACACATTTAAGGCTCATATTCAAAGAGATTTGTTAGTATTCATTTCTTCTCTCTTTGGATATGAAGGAAAGGATGAGATGAATTGCTTCAAGTGACAGAGATTGCCATTATTTTGAATTTAAACTTAAAAGAGAGCAAAAGGTGAAACAGTTGAGATATCATGAGTCAAAATATAAGAAAGAACTTTCAACATAATGTAGAATTGGTAAGAATGAACTGGTCCCAGACATGCATAACTGACAGGAGAATAGGGAAAGTTCTTGGATCAAAATAGGAATTTCTTTTAACTACATAGCTAATAATCAGCCATATTACCAGTCTTCTACAACAATAATGAGGATATGAGTCGTTTTTCTCAACATACAGCTTGAAACAGTTATAGTTAATGCCGAGCCCTGCGCTTCATTGATAAAATCAATGTGGACTCTCTATCAACCAATAATGTGGGACTATTACATGGTTAAAATTTGACTTGTTCTCTTGAATAATCCCAGCAGTTGTGCCGCTGAGAACTTATGTAAACACTTTTCAGGCAGTACCTCAGCTCTACATGACAGACTTAATGGACTTGGCAGCAAAAAAAGAAAAAAAGGAATCACTAGGAGCACATGTGAGATAAGCATCAGATCATGTCATCCACTGCCAAGGGAATCCCCAAACGAAGGAATCAATTTAATGATGTGTGCAGAATAATGGGCAAGTTATGTTCATTCTTCATTTCCAAAAACAGGTACTTTTACAAGCAAGATACTTTATCCTATTAATACAAGGGAGCTCAGAATTTCGCTATATCAGAAGAAGTTCCAACTGATACACAGCAAGTGGTGTCAAATGTCAATATATTGTGTGGATTTACATCCAACCTTCAAAAAGAAAGGAGTTGAATTTTGCTTGAAAGTATTACCTATTCTAATAAATTCAAGAAAGGCAATGGGCGTCAAATAAAATTTGAAATCAAAGATGCATCAGTAAGTTGGACTATACTTTTCAAACTTCAGGTTTAGTTTTTTTTCATTGCAGCTTACAGTTGAATCAATATTGTTGTATCTTTACTAGAAAATTTAATCTGATGCAGATACCATTTTAAGGAGTTAATTTACCCAATGGGTTTCAATATGCATTTACTTTAGGCTAATGCACTGCTTTAGGCAGCAATAAGTTGCATTTACTCTAGGCTATAAATGCAATGCTTTAGGCAGCAATAAGTTGGTGACTTGGTGTCAAATATCAATATACTGCAGGCTTATATCGAACCTTTGAAAAGATAGGAGTTAGATTCTGCATGAAAGCATTGATAACTCTACTAACTTCAAGGAAGTTCTTGGGATCCAAATTATACTTGAAATCAAGATGCATCAGTAAATTAGACTTCACATTTCAAATGTCAGCTAAAGTTTCTTATGTTGGAGCTTACAGTTGAATCAATATTGTTGCATCTTCAGTGGAGATCTAGTCATACATATACCATTTTGAGAATTTGATGTACCCAATTGGATTCAATATGTATTTACTCTAGGCTAGGAATGCAATGCTTTCAGCAGAAATGAGTGACATAGCGAAAGGTTCAACTTCACTAAAAAGTAAAAAAAAAAAAAACTAGCTCAGAAACAAATATCAAACACTCAAATACGGCTACTAACCTTTACTTTTTTCTCTTTGGCAGCTGGGGCAGTAGCATAATTTCTTGACAACTGCAAAAAGAATTGACCAACATTCATAAAAAAGCATCAATAAAACAAACGACTTTACCATATCGCAACAGCATGTACACTTTTAACAGTTCTGTAAAGAATACCCATTCAATCAAACTTCAAATGGAATATGCATGCTTATGCACATTCGAAGGTTTCTCTTTTCAAATACTTTGGGTGTAAATAAAACAAATTACCACCGAATAAAACTTGATATTCGATTTCCATAAAAAAGAAATCCAGGAAACAAACTTAATATTCACATAACAACAAGTTACCAACCCCCTTCCTGAATAAAAGTTTTAAAAGGCTAATGCTTGGCCATGATGTGAGGATAATCTTAGAATTTCCGCCTCCTCCCACCAAACCACCACCACACATACCGAGGTCAAAATGTTTTGTTTTGCAATAAACAAAGGGGAGAAATAACAGAAAAAAGTACTTCGAAGGGCAATGATAACACTATCTTCACATGTAAATTCAATCAGAAAATTACACCAAAATACTCTATCTTAAGGTGCAAACATATAATCATTTCCATCAATTTCACTTTCAATTCAAAAAATTGACTCCACATAGCAGGGTTTGTTCTGACTGTGTAAAAAGATTAGAACCCAAAAACAGTATTCATCCATTTCACATATACATAAATCGAGAATCAAACTCATCCAATTTCAAAGTAAAAAAATAAAATAAAAATCGAAGAATCTAAAACTGAAGATGCAGATCAAAGCACAACCCAGAAAATATAAAAACATCAAAGAGGAAAAGTAGGTCTAATCTGTGATAAGAATGAATACCTCGGGATTGGAGATAATGGCCGGATAAAGAGCGGATCTTGAATCAGATGAAAGGGCTTTGCGTACGTGAGGAAGTGTAGATCTAATACGCCCTGCCATTGCCATCGCAGAGAAGCTTTTCTTCGAAATCGATTTAGCTTTTCACAGAGATGTACGGCTTTTTCTAGTGTTGAATATAGCTGAGGGTTGCGGGTAAAGGAGGCTATTTGGTTTTACTGCCTTGACATTTCAAAGCTTGTAACCTAAGAGGGCAAACAATTTCTATACTACCACTAGTTATTAGTGACACGTGTACTTTTTTAGGGGTGGGGGTTGTAAATTATTTATTTTTTATTTATTTTTTACGAGTCAAGCAATTAAAAAATAAAAGATCGAATTTTATTGAACCGTGATGATAAAATCATTCTATCATTTACAATATTTGTAACACAATTAAGTTATTTCTAGAAGATTCAATCAACTACTTAACAAAACTGTACTTCCAAGAGGTCATACTTTTTCACTATAATGGTTAATCAACTACATGTATCTTAACGATCAAAAGAAAAAAAGCTACAATTACAATTAAATCTCTTCTTTAATTAACTAATTTGAGAAATATCTTTGATTTGAATTAATTTGAATACTATATTAAACTCATCATTTTACATTATAGTGATGAATTCATCCTAAAAATTCATAACAAAACAAATTCATCAAATTTAGATCATGAATTGCCTTTATGAAAGTGCCCCAGGTGCACATCAAATGGAACCTTTGCAGGGAATACTTTACGCCTTGGAATACCAAATTTCTAATAGAAGTTATATTAGTAAATTTATTCCCGTATGGTGCTTATACTAAATTGATAAATAATATAGTTTTGCATATAAAATATAAGGTTACTGAGTATGAGGAACAAAACATGTATGGAAAATTTACAGCCTTCTTTTCCAATCACAGAGCTCTGTAGACAAAATGGAAAATTTACAGCCTTTGTGTTGTCAATATTTAATCTTCCATAGTACGGAGGAACGCTTACTATCTGTGGCATGTTGCAATACTGAGGCTCTACTTGGAACTAGGTTAAGGTAATCAAGTGCCTTGAGCTTAGCCTCTATTACATGTAACAACTCATTATACCATGCTGGTTTTCTCTTCAACACTTGTTTATAAGCAGTTAATCCAAGCCATTCAATTTCCTCTTTCTCCACTTCAAGAACTGGACGAAAATCGGAACCAGATTTGAACGAATACATCCTCCTCTTGATGAGCCTTTTCATATACCTAGTGAAGTAAAAAAAAATTAAGGAGTGAGTGAATATGTGATACACTTGAGATATGATGCAAAAGTCTATCCTTGTTCCTGCTCCACTTTCATGTTCAAGAATTTAGATAAATTAGCTGAAGCAATGTAGGTCCAACACCAGTGTATAAAAAGAGCAAAAAGCACCAATGATAATGTACTAGATGTTTCATACCTCAATGATTTTTGCAAAGCATCTACATAAAATTTGGTGCTGAATCTATGCAAGCATGATAAATCATAGAGGTAGCAGTGGAACTTCATGGCACAGAGAAGAAAAGCTTGATAAATGTTGAGTCTGACCACAACTGCTGAGTTTATGTTAGAATCATAGAATATAGGATGGCATTTTGGTCTAAGATAACTGCACAACCTAGCCTTAAAGTTACGTCCTGGTTTAGTTAGCCAGCTAACAGTGAGGGTTGAACTTAGCGGGGAATTCAAGTACCTGTCAGCAAAAGATAAAATCAATAAATCAAATTCCTTGAGCATTGAGAAAGTCGATGAGAAAGAAGAGTATGAACATCATGCAGAAGAAAATGTTGCTAGTAGCCAAATATCCTAACCATTAAATTGTTTAAATAGGTTCAGTTATCAAAAATTGTTTTAATAGGTCAATTGCTAGCCAAATAAGGTTATAGTTGATGCGAGAATGCTAAATAAAATGGTGGTTGCAACAAAACACCATTTCAGTCAACAAGACACTTCCTAGTCATTAATGAAGAAACAAAAAAATGAGCTGACGTGAAGATCCGCTACACCAATTAGATCATCTTGAAAGCCAGAAATGCCTTGCACAACAAGCCAAGGTAAACTTTCCCGTGGAAAATGGACACTCTGTAAATGTAGACGGATCTTTCCCAGATTTACAGCAAGGCAGACCTCTACAAAATAAGTGACGCTTTATCAACCAACTCTTGATACGGATCATGTTAGAAGAGTCATTTTCTACGCTGTGTGCTTAATAGGGAAGTATCAGTTTCTTCAGCAAGTGAGTGAGTGATTCCTAGAGTGGCCTACTCCGCTTGACCATAATATAAACATCTAAGAAACACTAGAATAAATAAAATAACTTGCACGAAAATCCGCAAGTGATGCCATGTTGCTACTAGGAAAATAGCTGACCTAGTGTAATCTGCCTGAATTTCCAAGGTAGAGCAGTTGATAAATAGTCCACACCATCGAAGAAACGAAGTTCCATCCTCAACTACATATAATCTATCCGATCCCAAACCTGGTATAATATTCATCTGAAAGTTCGTTCCAAATTTTTGTTCATTCATGTTGCAGTTGTAGGCACGAAACCCTCTCTGCAGCCGGGAGAATAACTTAGAAGCCTGTTCCTTTGAGGTTGAGATGAAAAGCAAGTCATCAATAAGCCTAAGGAACAGACTGATAGGTTTACACGCCACAACATGATCATGTCTTGCAGCTGTATCATCCAGTAAAGGTTCATCTGAAGGAAATCTAGGGGCAGGTATACAAGCTTTCTCAAGAAATGGAAATAACATTGAATTCTCAAGATGACCATAATACAATGAGCAGAGTTGAGTGGACAAAACACTTCCTTGAGGTATACCGACAGATTGCAAGAAAAACTTGATACCTAACTGCAGCACATTGCGCTTTATGTGCTCCTTCAAATCATTTTGAAGCTGTTCTTTTCTTACTTTTCTGCCTTTCACCTGGAACAATCAATAACTTAGATTTTATTATAGCCACTTTTGGAAGTAAGGTTCTTAAAGCATATCAATGTCAGGTCATCTTTCAACTGAAAGATATAACTGTTCATCATAGTTTGTTTTTTTTCTTTGGTTGAAGGAGCCTTAATACAAAAATCAAAAATCTGAAAAATGATTCATTCCTCCTTCTATGAGTAGGATGTTTAATTGATCTGCCTTTCCCACCCCACACCCCATTCCTCATAGATCGTTAACCTTGGGAGACCTACCTAGAGCTCAATGCACAATTCTCTTTGAACTTCAAAACATTAATGTTATTTTACACTACTTTAAGTTAGTTGGTTATTTAGTCAGTCTCATGTGTTTCTTCTTTTGCAGAACAGTATTCAGATATGCAAATTATAATATGTACAAAGACTATCAAGGATGGAATGTAAAAGAATGCATGCCTAAAAAAATACACAATCAGTACCAAAAAATTATAAAACAAACTCACATGAACTGAAAGAAGACGAGAAGACCATGAAATGTACATGTAGATGTTTTTACCATAAGGCAGTTCAAATAATGGTAATAAGTATGACCTCTTTCACACAAACACAATCAGGGCCAAGAAATTATGAAACAAATTCACATAGAAGTGAAAGAAGCCAAACAACAACAATGTAATTTGCATGTAGATGTGTTTACCCTAAGCAGTTCAAAACATCCTACCTGTTGATTTACAAGAATGCCATGCAACAAGTGAGTGGGAAGAAAAGATCTGACATTGGCAGGACCAGAGATATTCTCTTTACTCCCTAATACCCAGTTTTCTGGTATCCTCAGTGACCTCTTAGTGCACACAACTTGAACAACTTGGCGGAAAAAATATTCATCCTCCAAATTGAGATCATCCAGCACACTTAGTAGCTTATCTTGGTATACAGAGTCAAAAGCTCTTTCAACATCTGATACAACGATGAATACTCCAGGTTTGACAGAAAACCCACTCTTCAGATTTGATAAGAAAGGGATAAGCTTTTTATACACATCATTGTAGCCAAATACAGATGAACCCAATCTCTCTGGTTCTTTTGCTACTATATGTTTGAGAACTAAATGCAAATCTTTGAGGACTTCATTAACAGACTTGTAATTGTGGCGTTTACCTTTTTTACCATCGCCTACTTTTCTCCAACCTCTGGGTCGCGAAGGATGATTCACTCGCAAGTTTTGGGATGCTTTGTGATTTGCCAGTATTCTTACCCCCCTTCTTTTTGGAAGTAGTCGAACTTTTGAGAAGCCAAATGACCTAGCCCTTATTATTTTCCTGACAGATTCAGCAGTTAATTCTTTATGCCCTTGATCCCTTAAGTAAGTCACGGCTTTGGAAATAACATTCTCCCAGGTCGGCTTGCGGTAATATACTATATCTTGTTTCTCATGCTCAGCTTCAGTTGCATAAAAGTTTGCTTGAACCAGTGGCACAATAAAAGAACAAAACAACCAAAATATCCAGTGTTCTAGTAATTTATGTTTCAATAAAATGGAGTTCTCATCTGATAGTAGAGGATAACTAGATAGTTTAACTTTCCTCATGCACTGCTTGGACGTGAATTTCTCAAACCTTCGTAGCTTAACAAGCTTGTTAATATTATTCGTTAGAACTCTCCAATTAGAAGGAGTCCCCAGCAAATCTATGGGCACCATATTACGACAAGCAGCCCAAACAAATGATACAACTTGCTTCTTCAGACAATAACACTTGGTTGGCTCCACAAAAGAGGATTGTGATTCTGAAGTTGTATTGGAGCTTTCAGACTGAAGTCAGAGTGTGCCAAACCATTTTCTGGACAATCATTTGCAGGTATACTTGACTCAGATTTGTTTCCCTGATATCAACCAGTTCAAAACATCACACATTAAATAGATCGTATATCTGGAAATGCTAGATATGGAGAACTGAGTTGGATCATTCATTGACTTTTCAGCTTTCACTAAGTGCACCTGATTATGTCGGATAAAAAAATGGCACCTCATATGAGCCAGATTTCTTCTGATAATTAACAATAAGAGATTGTAATAGGCAACAGATTGGCCCACAAATTGAAGTAATATCCAAAATCTCAAAAATTGTGGCTCGGTTGACAAATTTTTGGGAGTCAATGGAGTACTACTAAATAACTAATTTTCTTTCTTTAAGATAACTTTGAACCTCAAGAGACCGGAAACAAGAAGTGGATGAACTAAAATTTTAAGAAGTTCAACAAAGACAAACCTTCAAGATAGTTGCAGCACTATTTTTGGCGTCTTGGTCCAGTGATGGAGCAGAACAGTGTTTTTCCAACAGCCGTAAGTGTTGGCAGTGGTGAGCTTTGCGGATGAGAGATTTCAGCAACTTCATAATTGAATGGTATCTAGGCAAAACAACAAGTGTTAAAAAAAGACAGTAAAACAGGTATAGAAGTACACTCTTGTCCCCAAAACAGAATTAAACGACCATGTCAAATGAACAAAATAACTTATGCTGAGAACATGTACCATGTTATTTTAGGATTACAAAGTTACTGGTCCACACTTTCACTGCTAAAAGAAAGTGGTGATAATAGTTCAGAGCAAGAGAAGTTGTTCGGAACAGAATCAAAGAGAGTTGACCCAAAAAACATTTCAACATTTTCTGTTAGTTAAACTACATTAACAAATTTAAGCCAATCAAAGAGTTAAGGGGGCTAAAATGTTGTTAACTTTAATGAGAAATATAAAGCAGCAGGTAGCTCTCGAATAACCCATTCAGACTTAAGCTACTGATTGAATACATATTGATAGTAAAAATGATTGACGAAGGTTTTCTGATAAACTAACCCCAACACACACACACACACACACCCCAAACAAATAGCATGTTTGCTTGAGCTGGGCTCCGCAGCAATGCCATCTACTAGTGTAGAAATCAAACAGCAATATTATGATGATCTGGCCTCCCACTATCAGTTTGCACCATATATTTTTGGCTTTTCCTTTGCCAAGAAACAAAAAGCAGCTTATACAACTTGACTAGCATTTTCTCGATAAACAACCCAATGCTTGACTATGGCATAAAACTCCACCACAGTTTGTAATCTTTGTCTGACCAGTAATTATGTATGTTGATCATCCATAATAATCCAAGCTCATACAAAATATTCATTAGCCCCTAAGTGCAGACACTTTGAGCTTGAGCAGACAAAAAGAAACTAAAAATGTGATAAGAGGAGCACCATGTCTTTTCAGAAGGGATAACATCTCAATTCCAATCTTTGGACTGTTAGAAAGAGAAAAATAAAAGTACAGTGCTAAATCATTTACTCCAGGTATTTTTGACAAAGATTATCTGCATATTCATCTGAGAGATATGCCTTCAGTACGTGAAGAACAACCAAAGAGACTAAATGAGATAAAAATCCTTGAAAAAAAAGACAACTTAAAAGAGAAGGAATAAACATAGATTATTATCAATAAAGAACAAGGGAAAGCTGTTGCTCACAGACACGAGGATGCGATGATATTACAGTTGCTTGTGTGCACGCAAGGAGCTACCTCAGTAGAGACATTAACACCAAGGGATCCAAAAATTTCCTTGAAGAGTTCACTTGCTCCAGTAGAGTTTGGCTTCAAGGAATACAAGATGTCTGAGTATTCTTAAGTTTGTCAACAAAGTTTTCCCTAACGGTGGCACAGAGGCCAACAGCAATCAGTTTCAATTTTAGTTCTTCCATTTCCTCGAGTGACATGGAAATAAAGACAGAAGCAAAACTCCTCTCTAATTAAAGGGAATGAAACCATTTAGCTCTTAAGAAGCAGAAAGTTTCAGAAAAAGTGTGAACAAAAGTGGTGGAACTCCATCCCTTTCTTAATTTTGACTAGTAGCAATTGAAGTGAACCATATTATCAAGCCAGATTAGCATGGGGGCAAAGTAGAAGGATACGCTCGGATGGGAATACTGATGAACAACTGTCCAACTTGTACAACATGGTTCGCCTGTCGATTAGAATTCCCTTTTTGACCTCAGAAAGATGGTCAAAGACCGAACAACAAGAGCACCAAGCATTTGTCTGTTGATAAGAAAAACGGAAAACCTTTTATTAAACCAAAAAAAATGAGGGTGAAGATCTAAATAGATGCTGAAATATTTGTGAACTACATGCAGAACTTCCTGAGTTCTGATTGTAAAAACTTTTACCTTTTTCATCAAAAAGAAAATTTCTGATTGTTAAAATGGGGCTAAGGATGACTCATCCCAATACACACCCTTTAGCAATCCTAAGAAAGATAAGTAGGATTCAATCATTCAAATGCCTAGAAGTTATCAAGCTACTAAACATGCACTATAGTCATCAAACTGCATCATTTCACAAGAATAAAATGCACATGCATTTAATGGTTATAAGATTGAAAACCTGCAACTGCAATATTCTGAAACATCTTACAAGTTAGTGATCTCTTATCAGCATATGCATCACACGCAAAAAGGTCCATATTATGGTGTGTAAAAGATCACAAGCTAGATATAAGATCAAATTCGGTAACAGCAGTATAAGTTTCATAAATCACCTTTTCAAGAGGAGGTCTTGAATTTAAGATTACATCACACTTCGCGTCTCCCAACCACTCGTCCTTAGTGTTAGAACTCATACAAGGGCTTAAGGAATGTGTTCCTTGAGCCTTCAACTGCCTAAGCTTCCTTTGACGCAGCCATTTACACAGTCTTTTACGCTTTCCATGCAATGGAGTATGTCTATTAGAGTAACATGGTCCTTCCCTCGATGGAAGCACTTCACAACAAGCGGAATTAACTTCAACAGATACTGTAGTTTCTGCATATAACTTCTCCGTCTCACATTTTTTCCTGCAGCACCAGGGCATGGAAACTATAATCCTACAATGACAGCAAAGCCAGCTAGTACAATTTACAGTAACAACATCAGAACACAAACCTAATGCCCATTTCTTTCCTTGCTGATGAGTAAACTTCGTCTACACTTCTCTTTTTCCTAGATTCTGGGATTAGCAACAGTTAAAAGTTTTAAAACAATTCAAACAATAAATCAGATCTACTTATGTTTAGCAGAAATCCACAACTTCCCAATATATTTAGAGATAAATGAGAAAGAAAGAAATTATGACCACTCCGTGAAGCTATACTTCTGGGAATTAAAGGAAGCTACTCATTTGGTCTCACAGATTCAAGGCATATGCTGGTAAGGCTTTTTATTCATGGAGTCTTTATCTCTATTTATTCCAAGACTATCACATATATTTAGGGTAAAGGACGAGAGTCGGGATGTTAATTATCAATTTAGTATTCGAAATGGACACTTTTGTTTAATCCAAAAGAGGAAACCTCCATTTCTCTTGTTTGGATATCTTTTCCTGATCTCCCTGTACAACTCTTTACTAAGAAGCTTTGTTTCCCATAGCTCCAGCAATTGGAAAACAGTTAACTGTAGATAAAGCAATCAATGGTCAAACGAGGCCTAGTGTAGCTAGGGTCAGGTTGAGGTCAATTTATTATCAACTTTGACGGATCAACATCAGAGAGGAAGCTGCATGTGAACTTAAGGAAGTGTGGCAAAAGTTGTATAAAATTGTTTCCTTCATATTACAAGAGTTGTAAACATCAAGGACACACTGATAATGTTTGCAGATTGTCAGAATTAATATTAACAGTAAGGATGAGGTAGATGCTTATGGAGAAGTGCACACCAAGTGGATTTGACGGATATTTTAAATGGCAAGAGGGGCAAGAAGAATATTTCAAGTAATAGTGCTACGTAAATAGTAAATTATGGTAGCGTCAACAAGGGGATGGGGTACATTAGCTTTGATCCAGGAGTTTCATCCAATACTGATCAAGCACTAGCTACAGTTCCTGAATCTGGGGGAGCTAGTAAGAACAGGCAAGAACATGAGATTGTAGCAATTGCTACCACTGGTCAGATTAAAGAGGGACAGTTGCAAGCCCCAACTTCAACATGTATGAAGTAATAACTTCCACATGTAGGAGCATAAGAGTTTCCTATTTTAAAAGCTTCCTAGTTTAAAAGTTTCCTAGTGTAAAAGTTTCTTAGTTTAAAAGTTTCCTAATTTAAAGTTCCCTAGTAATTATCTTCATAGACGTAGTATTTGAATCTCATTGTATTTGGGATAGGTTTTCCCTATATATATGGAGTAATTCTTAACTTGATATCTTTGGTTTCTTCAAAAGTAAATTAAAAAAGGTTATTAGTCTTATACTGATTGTTGTCTCCAATTTCTTCGAAATAGGGGTCAAGGTCACTTTTGATCTAAGTTCTTGAACTGACTCTATTACTATCATAATTTGTTTTAATCCACTAATTTTGTATACTAAGAACAATTAGGGTTCTTAGCACTTTTCTTGAAATTTAGGGATTTTAATCTCGAATTTCACATATCTTTCATTTTATGCCGTTAATCTTTATAATTTTGCTTCCACATTAGTTTATTCTGGTAACCTGATTCTTATTACTATGGGTGAGAGCTCTTAATGTACTGACAAAGCTGGTAATGAGGAATTCATGATGGTTCACAATTCAGGTAAGGGCAAGGGTAAGGTTTCTAGACCTAAAACTCTTGCTATGCCTATCACTAGTCCTTATCAAAATGGGTTTGAAATTTTGGCAAAGGCTCGAGGACAGGGCTTGCAACAAAAGGAGAGGGATAGTACTGTTTCAGTTTTGGCATCAGGCAAGGGACAGAAAAACAGAGGGGCTTTCTTGGTCTACATGAAGCTTCAAGCAACACAGAGACAGTGGCTTCCATTTAAAGATTTGAAACCTGGTTTACTCAAATTCAAAAGCTAGCACATGAAGGTAGGATTGCCTGAGTCCAGAATAGCAGTCCATCAGTTCATTGCCCAACCAATATGGGAGTCTAACTCACTCTAACACCCCGTTCACACCCAGGCCCCAACTGGAGCATGCACCGGGAGCCCAAATGGGCATGGACCTACACCTAATACTATGTAATACAATGGAAGATCTTATTATATTCCAATATATGATCAATGCATAAATACAATACATTTGGGGCTAACTTAGGAAAGAAATTAGGAGGGGTTTCTATAAATAAGATTCCTACTAACTGTAGCTATATACATTACTAATATTAAAATCTAAACATTTTGTAACAGAAACTAAAGGAGCAATAGTCTCTTTCTTTGTACAAGAAAAACATTAATTTTGGCTGATTTATGAGCATCATAACTGTACAAGGAGTTACAAGATCTGTCATTATTATTCCAGAAATCACATTTAATGCTGGATGGAGAGACATTTCATTCAAGATTGCTTAGGTTCATTAAAGAGGATACATGGCCATTTACTACAATTATGTCATAGTTAAGATGTTAAGGTGACTGAGGAGTTTGTTCCAAGGTACCTATCTATGTAACTGAGAAAGAAGAATCATATGACAGTGTCAACAACTTAAATAAGATCCAATAAATTCAAAGGGAAAATACTTCAAATTGCTTTAAACGGACAATCTCTGTTTTTAGTTCATTCATTTGTAAAACGAAGTTTGAGTTTATTAACTCAACTATCTTCTTGACTTAAAATTTTTGCATTACTTAAACATCCTCATTTGTAATATCATCATAGAGTATATTATAAATTCTATGACGATAACAGAATACCTACTTCTCTTTAACTTTTATTTTCTTCATGCTTGTTAATTAGTAGAGGTTCATTATCCCACTTGGATTGGTTAGGTAAAGTCTAGCCCCCTTGCTTGTACTTGTACTTATCCCTGTTAGAATTTTTTTATTATTATTAATAATAAAAGGTCGCTAGACAACCCTGACTAGTGGTATAAATTCACAAAAAAAAAATAGGATTCAGGAAAAATAAGAGAAAACAAGAACACAAATCATTAGTGTACTCATATGAAATTTTCTAGAGTAATTATACTGCAACAGTGGATCAACAATTATTTTAACTGCGAGGAGAAACTTGAACTTAATGGAACTCAAAGCCTCAAAATAAGACGTTTTTGAAACTGGTAGTTACCAGGATGAAGTAGTGTAGGTTTATAGGTAGTGGCAGATATGTGCAGTTGAGATTTTAGGCATAAGTCACTGATCGGAAATCCTGCCACCTGATGATATTTGTTTCGAGGGAGCCGCAAAAATATTGAGGTGTTCTTTAGTAAATAAACCATGAGAACATCCCCAATCTGCAGGTGACAAAGCTCATTTCAGTAAAGTTTACTTGCCTACTATCACATAAGAAAACAAAAGAGTACACCAGAAAAGCTAATATTATCTCACACACCCTTGTTAGGAGAAGGTTCCATGATGGTGATGTTAGAACCTCTACAATGTCACTACACCGTCTCATCTATCAGATACGGAAAAAAACAAGTTATATAACAATCATCAAGCAAATTAAAAGATAGGAAAAAGAGAACAGCTGAAACCAAAAGTGTTGCTACCTTGAAAGGGAAAAGGCATATATAAAGATGCAGACAAACGAAATCAGCTTGACAAAGGCGTTGTTGTTACCTTATCATAACCAAAACTTATAACGTTAGAACTGCTGCATTGCTCACTTATTGTCATTTCAATTGTCTTTCTAACAAGCTGAAATGGCAGGGTGTAAGAGATTTTCAGTCTGAGTTCAAACAAAGGACTAATATCTTTATAATAATTCAAGTTAAAAGTGTACTATAGAGGGGCATCTGTTGCAGTAACAGTTATCAAGAATTCCTATCAGAGCAGCGGTATTAAACTGTAACAAGGTTGAGAGCATCTTAAATTTCAAGCATATTGCAATCATGTTACTAATATTTTGAGCATCATATACAGAAAAACCTTGGGAAATAAAAAGAATACAGGAACAACATGAGTATAGTCAACCCAAACAACAAGGATGAAGTGATAGGAATGAGTTGATCTTAGGCATGAAACGGAATACACACGAATCTTGTCTCGTTAAACTTTTGAAAGTTTAATTGGATTATTGTCACTACTGAGGCTAAAAAACTGAACTATCAGCTCTTTCCAAACCAAACACATGAAACGCCCTGCTCGCCCTGCTACACTCTTCGGTTTCTGCCAAGTTTGTCGACTCCAAAAGTTGTACACAACAAAACTCTTAACAATGATCAACACCCTCATTCAATTAGCTAAATAACCAGCCGACTTTAGCTTAAGCATTTCAGCCAAAAAAGATTATCATATTTTGCTTTTCAAGTGTCAACAGTATTGCTCTTCAATTAATTTTTATTCTGAAAATATTTAGCTGAAATGTATTCAAGTTAAAGATTTTCACCTCATAGTATCTTCTATGTGGTTTGTAAAATTCCATTTCCAAAACAATTTACAAAATTCATACGCTCATGCCACACATTTTGACAGACTTTTCCCTCAACTGCAGTAGCCAGCATCAACATTTCAGCACAACAGTCAAAACCTCAACGACAAACCACACAAAATTACATTTTAGAAAAAGTAAGACAATAATATCAAGGAAAAAAGAAAAAGAAAAAAAAAAAGGTACGTAAAGATGAACAGTTTCCCGCCAAAATTGAATAACATGTGAGAGTTTCAACAATTTCCCGCCAAAATCCTCTGATTGTTTCTATTCAAAAAATAGTTATTTCGAAAATGCTTACTATTTTTTTCGATAACATTGAATTAAAACAGATACTACTAGGCAAAAATAGCGAATACCTCAAGATGTGTCCAGCGGCAATGAGGATCATAGCCATGTAGAGGAGGTGCTTGATCGGAGATGACAATGAAGCAGTGGCTGAGAAGCTTCCGATAATCATCTGGATCGTTTTCCCTAAGAAGAAACGAAATGGCGCCATATTCTCCATCACATCCGAGGCACCGGCGACCCTTGCATGGGCAATTCGTCGATGATTTTAGAGGAATTAGAGATAAGATTGTCGCTCCCAGAGTACGTGCACGGTTGTGAAACAGCCTCCATAGAGTCTCTGGAACTCTCACTTTTTTCATCGCCGGCCGGCTAGGGATCGAACGGAGAAAAAGTGTGTTGTGAGTGAAAACTGAAAAGTCTGTAATGACTTTTTAACTTTTTGGAAAATCGTTTTGAGTATATTTTTTACCCAACGGTAATTAGGGTAAAAGTCAACAGTAAAGAAAATCTGCTTCTTTCTTTAGTTCCCTCCCAATAACTTCCTTTCCCAAAGTTAAAACTTAATTTTTGAATTCACATTTGGTTTATTGGTTATACTCGGATTAGTTAACGTTCGGTCATAGATTTAAAAATATTATTTTAGTGAAATTTTATCCTGTGTTTGATCATTATATTTGAGAAACATAGTTCACTTTTTAGAAAAAATATAATTTATACCCATAAATATTAAAAACTATCAAAACTAACTATAAGTTTGTATAACAAGTCAATTGAATCTTTGTTGCAACATATAACAAGTATTGTCCATGACACTAGAGCAATGTGGTAGGCATCATTTCATACAACGTAAAATAGACAAAGCACGTGACTTTTATTACCTCGAGCTAATTTATTCATCATTTTCATCAACAATAATATCATCACATTCATCTTCACTAAATATTTTTATTACATGTTCAGTTTCGCATGGAATAATATACTATATAACTTACTTTCAACTTTAGTCTGCTCACAAAAAAATAACATATTTTTATATTTAGTATTTCCTCCGTTTAAAAAAGAATGACCTAATTTGAATTAAAACATAATTTAAGAAAAAAAAAGACTTTTTAATCTTGTGGTTCTAAATTAAAGTTATGTCAAATGTATCAAAATGCTTTTTAATCTTGTGATCTTAAACATGCTACGTGAAAAGTTAAAGTTAAAGTGTTATCAAAAAAGGAAAAGCTAAGGGTCTTTTTTTTTTAAACAGACTAAAAAAGAAATAGGGTTATTCTTTTTTAAACGAAGAAAATAATAATTTAACTTTAAATGCTCATTTTACACTTAATAACATGATTTCTAGCCAAATGAATATCTATAATTTACTTGAACCACAAAATTTAAAAAACTTTCTTTTTAAAAAAATTTCATGTTAAGTACATTGTTTCGTAACTTATAGTCATTTTATTCGTGTGAGATTATAAAATCTTAACAAAACGTTGGTGCGGTAAATTTCATACATAATAACTAAATGTTACTGTCAAACATGGTGCTCCCTTTTCTTCATTTTTTTGTAGTTGGCATTTGATTGATACAATCTTAAGAAATAAATAAATATTTTTAATTGATTGGTGAGATTTTGAGTCATATCACTTTATTAAATATTTTTCAAAAGATAAATTAAATGTATGGAGCAAAAAGGAAAACCTCATTGATTAGTACATGTGTTTCCCCAGACTTCTCTAGTATGATCCAAACACGAAAAGAACTTTAATAGTGATTTATTCAATACATTTATGATATTCCAACTAAAATCAAATTTTGATTTAAAGAACTTTCCACGTTTCTTCTCTTTTTAAAAAAATATATATATATTATATTTATGGTGAATTAAAAAGCCAATTTGCCTACTCAAGTTGACATTCGAGGGGCTTCTATGCAATGGATCTCAGCCACCAAAACAATATGCTAGCAAAGTGGTTTCGTATAGATTAACCTTCCATGTTTGTGCAAACAAAAAAGTCTCCATTGTGGTTTTGTATTAACCTCATTTTTTTTTTCCGTTAGGGTCGTTTGATCATGTGATATAATATTATAATATAAAAATATAAAATAAAATAGAAGTTTTGTTTGAATATTTGAAATAAAACTTTATATTATATGGGTTTTATATACATAAAAATCTTATAAGTTATAAAACTATTATAATAGACTCAATTATTTATTAAATTTTATGAAATAAAAAAATTTACAAAAATCATAAATTATTACAAATCTAGTTATTTTCTACTTAAGTAATTATTTCGTCTAATTTTAATTCAATAAAAATAATGGACATAAATTGTAGTGTGCTAGTCTTAAATATAATCCTCCATATAATACAAAAAATTTCCTCATTGTGAACGTGTATTTCTCGATCATATGAGGAGAAAACGAACAAATATTGTTACTTTGAGCTATTTGTTGGTCAATATCATTCGCAACTGTATTTTCATGCACATAGACCATAAAAAAATTTCATCACATCTTTGGTATTCTCGCAAATAATTATGTAACATTGTACAAGCTATGACAATTTTCACTTGTGTGTCAATATCATAATGATTCATGTCTTGTTTCACGATTGTGTGCAGTTACACATTTTCAGTGCATTAATTTTGTGCTACAATCAAACATATTAGAAGTAGTGATTATCAAACGTACATCACCAATTTTGTCCTTTTTCATACTCCCTCAATTTCATATTAATTAAATTTTTTGAGGCATTTTTTATTTTTCAAATTAACTTAATTGTTCGATCTTCAAGACTATTTTTGAAATATTCTTCAAATTTTATCCTTCATTTGGATTTTCAATGTAATGATTTCAATAAATTTGATAGTAACTAATAAGGGTAAAATGAAAAAATATATTCAATTTATATCTTAATCTACTTTTCTTAAAGGGTGTGAAACACCTCAAAATTCAATTAATATGGAAAGATGGAGTATTAAATTGCTTTAAATTTTTCATATGCAGCCTGAAGAAAGTTTTTTTTTTATTATGAAAAAAAAAAAAAAGTATTACTTCATTTATTCTTATTTGTATTCACCAATCAATTTCTACTTTAACATTTATATTCACTAATTATAAAGTAATAATAAATTTTTAAAAGTCATGATGTGATTATTAATTTTATTTACATGTGAAATAAACAATTAGTAGAATATAGGATAATTTTTATATTTAAAAAATCTCAAATCATGATATGAAGTTTTCAAATCATGCTTTGGAGATATGGGATTCCATGTTATGATATGAGATCATGAGATTGAAGCAGCATGAAATCGCATGTCCAGACGGTGATTCCCTCTCACGATTTCACATCGTGATATGATATCGCATGGTCAAACGCCTACTTGAACAAATAGTAATAAGATTATGAAGTGTGGGTCCTTAACTAGATATGTCACATGTATCATAAAATAAATTTCAGAATTGATTAGTATTCTTTATATTTTAATTTATTTATCTGATTTTACTTTGAATCAAAGTTTAAGAAAAAAACTTTTAAGATATCCTATTCTAAATTATGTTATTTGGGACATGGCGGCAACAATAAGACGTTTGAATACATTATTTTATGCGATGTCAATCGAATATATTATTTACATGATCAATTAAAATGTACAGTGTAAAGTAATATATACATAACAAAGACATAATATACCGAATTGTTGAGGGATTAATAAAAACCAAAATGCACAATGTTACATGAATCTAGAACTCAGTAGGTCAGCCCTGTGGCTTCGTGTACCATTAACCACTACCCACTTTTTTAATAGTCAAATTGATTCCTCCTCTTCTACGCCATACACACATTTCTCATAAGAAATCATACTTATTTTACTTTTTAGTAATTTTTTTAGCTTTTATCTAACGGAAAAATTATTTAATTTTAAAAATTTATAAAATACTTAATTTTTCAATAACAATGTCAAATAGACTCTTACTTCTTTAGCGTTGACTATTTGTATATATAGTAATTTATCATAAATTAGCTGTTAAGTTTTACGTGAATCCAATGTATTGACATCCTCATATTTTATGTTTGGTCATTTCAAATATTTTAGGTTTTTAAAAATTTATGAAATTAAAGTTCAATATAAAATTATTTTTAATCAATTTTTATAATGATAATTTAGAATAATATTCACACTTGAATATATTTAAATATAAATTTTTAAAAAATTAACTAAAAATAAGTTATAATTTATTTCTAAAATTTAAAATATAATTTCAAATTGAATTTGAACTTTTTTATGACCAATCATTAGTTTTCAAATAAAATAAAAATTCATTCTAAAAAAAAGTGTAGTAGTAGGACAATTTTTATGGAACTATCAACATCAACAAGTGAATAGACAATATTCAAGATAATTTTATTAGATTGTCAATTAGCTCTGATTTTATTTCATCAAAATTGATGTGTAACTTTTTATAACGAAAAAGTCACTCAAATAATTTTTAATAAAAAATCACTCACCACATTTTCCTCAAAATTACATTTTAATTTACCAAAATTAAATCAAATAAAAGATGTTGCAATCCAAATTAACTTCCGAATACCCACAAGTGTCCATTCTTTTGTAAAAAAAAATTATTCAGCAATTGAAAAATACTGAATATGATTATATAGATCACAATTTTAAAATCATTTTGTAACTTGCTAAAATAGTGATTTAATGACTTAACCATTTCTTAAAAGAGAGAGTCAATTTAAATACCAAACTTTCTTTTTATTTAATCATGAGATAAGAATACAAAGAAGTCAACATCTTGATAATATCAAGTTATCAACTTGTCAAAATCAACATATACTACCAAAATATGTAGTAAGGGAAACACCTCCAAATCATCTTCCAAAATACTTTTTTCATATATATATATAAAACGAAAAATATTTAATTTTTATACGCTACATAATTTTCATCAAAAAGAAAAAAAAATAACAAACCAATTTTAGCCTAAAATGGCTCCGCTCATATTCTATATCGAGGACCATTGGATCTATTGCGGTCCCATACATCTAATGATACAAAGTTAAAAGAAAATTGAGCACACGAGCCACGTACATCATTAAAACATAGGGTTGTCATTCGAAAATGAAGTTAGAATTTTAAATTATATATTTTAAATATTAAAAATTATTAAATAAAAAAAATACACAAATTTGTAATAAAAATGCTAACTCATCTTTAATTTTTTTTTAAAATATATAACAGTTGATTTGATGTAAGTGATTCGGTTTTGATTATTGTAAAAAAATTATTAGAGGCCATAAAGAGAAAAAAAGATAAATAATAAACACCAAAATAAGATAGAAATTTCAAGGTTTTTAGGTCACATGACAACTAGGGAACATGTGAATTTGATATAATAATAGATGTAGACGAAATATATATGATATAGTGATTAACATGTAAGTGATTAACTGTAATGGTTGATCGAAACTGATAATTGATAATTGAATGATACAAATAATTAATGCCGCAAAATAATAATGACAATTAGCTATATCGATTACAATACCTATATTAAGAATACATATTTTCACTTATTATTTTCACTAATACACCTATCAGAACCCCTGCCTATTTCTTAGGTATCGATCTAATTTGTTCAATACTTAAGATTTAGTTGTACAAATTTCAGCCATACAATATATTTAAACTCATTAAACACAAGATTGTCCAAACAAAATCACCACTCTTAAATGTAATAAATTTATTGCAGTAAATAAAATATATTGAAGATGATTATAATTAATAACAAAAATAAATTTTAATTAAACCAATCAAATATTTTTAATTATCTAAATTAGAAAAGTAAAAATATTTAATTTTAGTAGAGAGCGTATTATAATACGTCATTTTGATTCATATTAAGTAAATTATTGATATTCTTTTAGTAATTCAAAATAATTTAAAATAAGTATTTAAAGTCTTTAATTTTTTTTATATATATATATATATCCTTATTTAATGAAATTCTTAATTATTTTGTAAAAAGAGTATCATATCTCGATAAAAAATTTTATACTTAATATAAACGAGATGAATTATGATATGTTATCCAATTAAAGTTATCCTAATGTCCCATTAAACCCTTTAAAAAAAAAAAAAAAAAACCCTCAAAACCATGGATGACAACCAGGTGCTGTAAAAAAAAAGGGAAAGAAACAGACGGCTGGTCTTTTTTATTTAATTTTATTAAATTAAAAAATTAGTATTAATAGATTTTCTTATCTTTGTAACTAAATTTCCTTTTTAAAATATTCAACATTTATTTATTAGATTCTCAAGAAACTTTTAAAAAATAAATCAAATATAACTATTGTTTACTATAATTTTTTAATATAAATATATAAAAAAAAATGCGATTAAGTAATATAAGACGATTTTTTTTAAAAAATAAATCAAATATAATTATTGTGTGATATAAAAAGAAAAATGATCGATTAATATAGGACGGAGAAAGTAGCTTTAATTACACGCGTCTCACAATCTGATTTAATATATGAACAAAATTGGTCCAAGTTCATCCAAATCTCAATTCCTCAAAATCATTCACCAAAACCCCAACCACAACAATCATCGAAAAAACTCATTTCTCAAAACCCCTTTTTCTTGATTTTCTCAAGAAAATCCAAAGTTGTTAGCTTTTTGAAGAAAAAAAAATTCAATCTTTTTGGTTTTAAGTGGAGATGCTGCACTTGTTCTTTGCAGTGGCGTTTTCTGCAGTGCCTTTGACTCTGTATATACCTCCGATGAGAAGCTTGAATCTTTTTGTAGAAACTATGGAGGATCTTTGTAGGGAATCAAGTGTTTATACAGGAAGGATGTACCCAAGGCTAAGACATGCTTGGGCTAGGTTCTTGAATTGTATGTTTTGTGTCACTACAAGGTAGATTATTCAAGATTCACTAAACTTGAACCCCCTCTGTAAATAATATGTTCTTTTTTTTTTCAATTTTCAAGTTTCAGCCTACAATAACTCTGGGTTTGTGAATTTGTTTGGTGGTTCTCTCTGCAAGGCTTTTTTTTGTTTGTTTCAAGAGATTTTGATGGTTCATGTTAAATCAAAGTGCATTAATAAAAAAGGGTTATTATAGGTTGCAATTGTTTTCCCTTGTTTCTACTATGCATAATTCAATTAATTTATAATGTTTCAAGATATTGTTTTTTTAAGACTGGGGTTTATAAGATCTGAATATTGATTGCTGTTTTGGTTTATCACTGTTCCATGAGAATTATTGCCAAGTGAAAAAGTTGAGGACTCCCTTTTCTGCTGTGGGGTTGTTCTTTTTCATGATAAAAATAAATAGAGATGGAGATAAAGATGAGAGCTTTTTAGTGTTATCATGGCAAGAATCAATCACAATCTTATCTTTCTAATAGGATAAGCATATTTCTATGAACAATAAAAGGATAATGTTATTTAATATTCTGAACCTTTGAACTGTTTTCTTACAACTTATTGTCCTCAAAGAAGGGGGTGGTGAACTCATAGATTGATTGAGTGTATCAGAAACTATAAAGAATGAAAGAATATGGAAAAAAACAAAATGACAACTTTTTCAAGTATGAAGGAGTAAGCACTTCATGAAATGTTTGTTCAGCAACACTGGTGTGTGGCTTGAACTTTTCAGCTGGCAAGTGTGCAAGGCTTCAAGAACCAGAAAACATCTAAAGCTCTTGCAGCTTCTTTTTCAGCAACAATAACACCACCACCTCTCTGTCCTTGTTGATTATTGTTACTAGTCATCATCTTCCCTGGATCTTCCTTTCTCTTGACTTCATTGCTGCTTTGTTCTAGTTCTTGAAGGATCCCTCTTGTTTCCTAATGTTTATTTCATACAAATTCAGTGTTATTAGTCCCAGGATTATTTTGACCAACAGTTCAAAGCATTATAAATACTCTTTGTTTTTTTATTATCAGAACAATCAATCAAGAACAAGCTAGTGGTGGTAACAACAGAATAAGCAATGTCTTAATGATCTAAATAGTGCTGATTCTAGCCAAAGCTCATCTCAAATATCATATGTAAATGAATCTTGAAGATTAGTTGGTTGTAGCTAAAATTGCAGACTCTACTGCACTGAAACTATACAGAAATAGACCGTTGGCCTAGTCTTTAACTCGACATGATAATGGGCCAAAAACACATCACAAGAAGTCGAAAATAACAGTATGATTATGCAGAAAGTGAGGAGATCACAGTTTACTACTGTCTGCGAGTCTTGGAACTGCAAAATTCAATCTAGGGACAATAAGGTTTACACATACCAGAGGCCTAGATTTCAAAGGCTTAGATGGAGCAGCCTTTGTAACTCCCCGGCTGGCTGAGAAACACTGAGGAGTGGGAGGATTTGTGCGGATCTGAGACAAGATTTCTTCATCTCTGCGCTTAATGTTCTTAACATCCACAAGTATTGGTGTGTTTTCTGCATTATCATTTATCCTGCATAGATAGAGTTCACCAACAGTTATACATGGTACCCCTCTAATTATATGGGTAACTACTCAACTATAAGCTATGCGCGTTCAACTGAAACTAGTATTTTCGATGCAAAAAAGTATGTTGACTAAATAAAGAATGTGATGTGAAACTTACAGTTTCCTTCTCTGTTTCTCCTTTGTGTTGCTCTTTGCCACTAGTTCATTAGTCTCTTTAGTCATCTCCAGCAATGGCTTCCTTTCCCTTTCTTTATCATCAACAATTAATGGACTTGTTTCCAAGTTCTCATCTGCACACTTCTCTCTCTCTTTAGTCCTGGTAACTACTAATCTCTTCAGCTCATTGCAAAACTCAGACACCTTGTTCAGTAAATCCCCACCAGCAAAAAGATTCCTAGCTGAAAGAGTACTTTTCAGCTTTGGTATATGTTCTTCATCAACTGGCTTCTTCTCCGCGCTCGACTTGATTGTTTGTTTCATCAATTTAGCCTTGAACCTTGGAGGGGTTGCGAAATTGGGATTCTGATTTTCACCATCTTCAACAATCTTGTCACATTTAAAATCCTTATTCAATGACACCAACGGTTGAATTAGCCCCCTCTTCTTCAATGTTGCATCTCTGAAATTGAAAACACCATTTATGAATTCATAATCTTGTCCAAATAAAAACTCAGGTAGAATCGATTGCATAATAAAAAAAAATTCCATTTGTCATACCTCCTATTTCGTTCCCCAAGAGGAATATCAGATACACTAGCTGATCTTTGAAGCTGTAAAATCACAAATTTGTCAAAGAACAGAGCAAATCTTTGAGTCTCAAGAAACTAACCATTACCCACAAGAATTTAGAACAGAGTATTCTTAAAACTAGCAGAAACACTCAAATTACAATACCCCACTTATGTGATTTTCAAAAATAGTAAGAAAGCACAAACCTTCGAGGAGGAAGAAGGGGTAGCTACTTTATAGAAATCTTCCACTGTCTTTGGATGATTACACTCTGTTCTCCAAAACAAGAAGAAGTTAAACAGAAAATCCCCAAAATGAAGTAAAATTTAAGAATAAAAAAATTTACCAGGTCTGCAGAACCAAGCATCATCATCAACAGGAGCATCGGGGGCGAAGAAATCGACCCATTGAGGAGCTTTAAAATGCTCATAAAGATCGTCTTTAACAAATCTTGAATCAATGGTTTTCCAATCAATGACAGCTATCTCCATGGTTCTTGAAGAATGAACAGAGTATGTACAAAAACCCAGATAAAATTTGGAGAAATAAAAATGAATTCACAGGTGAAAATGCAACGTTTCTTTGTTGTTGAAGGAGCTGACAACAAAGAGATTTTAACAAGACCGTTGGGATTTAAGGCTTTTGTTTTGTTTTATTTATTTCTTTTTTTGACCGTTAGAGAATTTTTTTTCTCATTCATTTATTTATTATTTATTTTGCTGAGTTTTTAATCAATGGGAATTAACACCAGATCTAACTATAATGGTCTAAAACGTATTTACTTGTGGATCTAGGGTGTGGTACGGCGAAATATTTTTTATAATACTTTCAAAATAAGTAAAATGACTTTTCTTATGTCGAGAAACAAGTTTGTAAGTAATTTTTAAGTTTGTTGTTTCATCCCCCATGCACCCACCGTCTCCAAATCTCCTTTCTTGACCATTTTGCCCTCCTTCCCATCCGAATTGACTGCTGAGCCGTATAAGGTAAGAAATTTTTAAGTACAGTTCTAAGGGAATGAATTGAATTATCTATTCCGATTGGGGAGAACAAGTCATTCAACTGGGAGATCATGAAATTGCAAAAGTTTGATTCGATCATGCCATTGAATATGGAAACAAGCTATAACGATTACTCTGGATTATTATATTGAAGCACATAACTGATTGACGTTTTGAATAAAAGAGGATTCAGTTTATTTATCCTCCTTTATTTAGAATCTTAGTCTGGTATTTTTTTTTCTTTCAAAATTTAGATATATATTATAATTAATTGTTTGTTAAACCCATTAGATCAGTTAACAAAAAAAGGGAAGGGGGGGGGGATTATTCAATCATATAATTTCATTATCTCCCTCTTAGCCTTCTATTTCATTCTATTTCATATGCTATTTCTAGGATAAAAAAGGCTACATGATAGAGTAAAAAATAGACTTTTTTTATTAAATCAAACAAAAATATTATTAAAACTAATAAAATCCTCATAATATTTAACTAGCTTGCATATTAATACTTTTGAAATACAAAATTTTTTATTTAACAAACACTAAAAAATAACAAACACTAAAAAATAATAAGAAATCTAACTGTTTTTCAAAGTAAATATTTTTTAAGAAATCGTTTTTCTTTGTATATTGCAAATTAATGACTATAGTTAAGGTAACATCGTTATACAAATACCATGAGTTGAGTTGTGAACACAACCCTTCAACTTAACATATATATTTCTCAATCAATTCACTCTTTGTAAGCCTACTTTATTCACCAATTTAAAATTCAATCTATTGTGAATTTCATCATTATTACTAGTTGATTTGTCGCTTTATTGACCATTGAACATATAAACAATAAATTATTATCTTTACGACTATTGTGTTTTAACAAATACTCTTTATCGTAAAAGTATTGAAAAGTCAAAATCTTCAAATAAAATTCAACCATGAAAAAAAATAACATTATATCTTAAGAACGTTTATACGGAGTATTAGAGAAATTGTTTATGTATTACATATGATATTATTTAATATTATATTTATAAATATGAAATTATGTATAACTAATTCATAGATTAGCTATGAATCCTACATGCTATTATAGATTTATTACTAATACCTCCACATGGAGGTATTATTAATAATTACATAAATTTAATACCATGAGATATGCTAATGCAAAGACAAAAATATCCCTTAAATTATTTTAATCATTTCGTTTATTTTATTGATTTTATGTTTTATATCTATACTAGTAAATTTGTTAAATAAATATATATATATATATATATATATATATATATATATATGTGTGTGTGTGTGTGTGTGTGTGTTACAATTTTTAAAATAGCATGCATATTAAAATTATAACTTCTAATTATTTTTTATATGTAAATGTAGATGATTTATGTAATTTACTATTGTATTGTTTACCGTCTTTTTCAATTTTAAAAATAGATGTTAAAGCCACTCAAACTTCTTTTGAAAAAAGAAGTTCCAAAATACAAATAAAATAAGAAAGCAAAACTTAAAACTCTTGTTTATTTCTTTTACAAAAAATTTTAAATTTTAAAAATATTAAGTGGCATTGAAAAAATGTAGAAAACTTAAAATAGTTTTAGTTGAAAATTAGAAAGTCACAACAATAGTTTAGTTAGAAATGTCATAGTTAAAAGCCTTAATTCTCTCTGTACCTATCATTTCCACTTTTGACTCCACTCTTAGAGGCAAGAGAAAGACTCTCTCTTCTCTACGTCTTACTTAAAAAGCAACCCATAATTCCCAAAAACTTAATCTCATTTATCAGGTTAGTACTAACCTTCTCTTCAGAAAAAAACAAAAACAAATTAAACTTGTATTTACATTCTTCAAAGAGTGAAAAGGTAGGATTTGTTTAAGTTTTTTAGATGATTGTTTCTTTTTATGTGATATATGATATTTATTTGGAAAAAATTGAAATGCATTTATCACTTTGACACGATCTTTAGCATTTGAACAATTGTATATTTACTAGACATACATACTAGTGTAACCCCATGAGTGGACTCTGGGAGGAGGATATGATGTATGCAGACCTTACTCTTATCTTTATGGATAGACAGATTGTTTTTTATATACTCTCAGTTTAATAATTTGTTTGAATTTGGTTTGTGAAACTAAAATAGAACCTAGATTCGTTTTCTAGACACTCTCACACTGATGTTGTTACTATAATCAGTTTTGAGCATAAAGCCTGAATTAATTATGGTGCATTCGTCATGATTCATATCATTTTTTATTTTTTTTTGGTTCTATAATGTTAAATTTTTTGAATTCAAATGGAGAAATATGGTTCCTGAGGATTCATCTATAATTATGGACATATAGACCAACATGGGTTGTGATGCACTGATAAAGTGCTTCATCTGGTTACCAGAGTTCTCGGGGTCGATCCCTGGATATGGAGAAAATACTGTTGGGAGCATCACACCCAAATGGGTCCAGTAGTGCGCGATCTGAGATGAGAAACCAAAAAAATAAAATTATGGAGATATAGTCATTTATACATGTTTAGTAATTGTAAGGAAAAGCATTTCATTTACATGTTTGCATTTGTTGTTGTATGGAGACAGAGATGACGATGGATCAGCCACAATACCCCTCTGTTACTCACAAGGCAGCTGGAAACTTCCTTGTTAGATCAACTCAAAATCGAGATCTTATGGCATACCAAAGGCAATATAAATATGGAAATCAGACTAAGCCCTGGTTGCATAGATGTGAAGGGATGCCCGTGGTTTCATCTTACTCATCGCCAGTTTTCGTCCAAGCTCCTTCAGAGAAAGGCTTTACCAGCTTTGCTATTGATTTTCTTATGGGTGGTGTCTCAGCAGCTGTTTCAAAGACAGCAGCTGCTCCAATTGAGCGTGTCAAACTCCTGATCCAAAATCAGGATGAGATGATCAAGGCTGGAAGGTTATCTAAACCATACGGTGGCATAGCTGAATGTTTTAGCCGAACAATGAAGGAGGAAGGAGTTATGTCTTTGTGGAGAGGCAACACAGCAAACGTTATTCGTTATTTCCCAACTCAGGTTTGGTTCGTTATTTTCTCAAGACAATTTAGATCCCTTGTTCATTTCGTTGATCTCGTGCTATATATTTATCTCTTTCACTTTTTGTGCAGGCCTTGAATTTTGCATTTAAGGATTACTTCAAGAGGCTTTTTAACTTCAAAAAGGATAGGGACGGTTACTGGAAATGGTTCGCTGGTAATCTTGCATCGGGAGGTGCAGCTGGTGCATCTTCCCTTTTCTTTGTCTATTCTCTTGACTATGCCCGAACGAGGCTAGCTAATGATGCTAAGGCTGCAAAAGGAGGAGGAGATCGACAGTTCAATGGTATGGTTGATGTTTACAAGAAGACATTAGCATCTGATGGAGTTGCTGGACTTTACCGTGGATTCAATATCTCATGTGTTGGAATCATTGTGTACCGCGGTCTCTACTTTGGTTTATATGATTCTTTGAAGCCGGTTGTCCTCACTGGTTCGCTACAGGTAATGCTGCGTCAGTACTAACTACACATTGTCAAATTCTGTTTTGTGCAAACTCTAGTGAATGATCTTATTGTTTAAATTTGGTACTGGATGTGCAATCCATCTACCCTAACATCTAGGGCTTATCGATGTCTTTTTTGTGTGTATATTCACGAACAAGGCTATTAGATGGTTCACTCGAAAGCCCATCAGTGTTAAAAACATGAAAGAAGCATCTGCATAGACATGTTTGCTAATAAATTATTTGTCTTGTTGTTTATTGGTTTCAGGATAGCTTCTTTGCTAGCTTTGCACTAGGTTGGTTAATCACAAACGGTGCTGGACTAGCATCGTATCCAATTGACACTGTTCGTAGAAGAATGATGATGACATCTGGTGAAGCAGTGAAATACAAAAGTTCCATGGATGCATTTACTCAAATCTTGAAGAATGAGGGTGCAAAGTCCCTCTTCAAGGGTGCTGGTGCAAACATACTTCGTGCTATAGCTGGTGCTGGTGTCCTTTCTGGCTACGACAAACTCCAATTACTTGTACTCGGAAAGAAGTATGGTTCTGGTGGCGCTTAAGCTTGATCAGCCATCATGTTTGCCATCTCTCTACCTAACATTAATCCGAATATTCTAACTTGAATTTCGAATACAAAAACCGGAGATGTGATTCATATTGCAGCTGCAGCTTCAGTTCAGTTCAGTTGCTAGTTTAGTTTCAGGTTCCTAAAAATTAAAGGCATTGTACAATGCCCAATTTTGTTAGTTCAACTTTCTTTTCCCCACTTTATGGGGCAATTTTTTAAATAGATTATCCAGCCAACTCAATAATGTAGTTTAGTGCATTCTATGTTAAATCATTTGATTATTTTGTGTATTTTTCTTGGTGCTTCCAATTGTCATGTGAATCGAAGTGTTATCACAACCAAAATGCATAGAATGTTTTGGCAAAATGTTTTCCAGAGTAAACAGGTAGACCTGATAAATTAATTATTGAAAAGCTTACATCAAAGTTTATCTAAATAAAATTGAGTATAAAATACATAAGTCTCATACATTTGGAAGTTAATTATATCTTATCTTGAAAGTTTTCTCGATCATAAAAATCTTGGATTTTATATTGCTTTCGGATACATTCCTTCGTTGTGATGTATCCAAGAGAAGATAGTGATGAATTTGGGAGGGGATAGAAATGTAATCAAGAGAAGATTTTTGTAATTCTTGTAAAATGATTGAGAATTTTAGAGATTATGATATCTTTATTGTGAATTTGTGTAATTTTTCCTAAAAACACCAAATTAAAAGATGGTTGCTGATTATATCAGTTAATGGGTTTTGTCCCTATGGTTGAAGTTGGGCCAAAAAGAAGGCCCATCTTTGAAGTAGCCATTTGGACCATACTAGGCTGAAGTTGGGGAATAAAGATGGGATAATTGTATATAATAGCAAATTAATAACCTAAAATAAATGGAGTAGTAACGGTTTGATTGAATTGTGCTTCATAGCAAACTTTTGCCAAAGTTTGTCAGTCGCCTCTCTCCCAAAAATCTCGTTCGCCACTCTCCCATTCTCGCTCGCCACTCTCCCTCTGTTCGCCTCTCTCGCTTTATACACAGAAGTATATAAATTATGTTTCTGTTTTGTATAAAGCGAGAGGAAATTGTATATACACATGCAGAAACATATATCTTCGTGCTATATATTTAATTATAAAATTTACAAATATTTTACTTCGATCCAATTGTAGACAAATGCAAATTTTATATAAATATTGCAGCGAAAAAGGCCAACGAATTATACAATTGCGAATTATACAATTGCAGTGAAATACAATTTTCTCTCGCTTTATACAACAGAAGTGTATAAATTGTGTTTCTGTTTTTGTATAAAGCGAGAGAAAAATATATATCTTCATCCTATACACTTATAATTATACAATATACAAATATTTTACTTCGATTCAATTGTGTGTAAAGCAAATTTTATACACATATTACAGCGAAATAGGCAGCGAATTATACAATTGCAGCGAAATAGGCCAGCGAATTATACAATTTAGGCAGCAAATTATACACATTTTACTTCGATTCAATTGTATGCAAAGCAAATTTTATACACATATTGCAGCGAATTATACAATTGCAGCGAAATAGGCCAGCGAATTATACAATTTAGGCCATCGAATCATACAATTGTATATGTATAGCGTGGCCAGCAAGGCCAGCGAATTATACAATTTAGGCCAGGGAATTATACAATTGTATATTTATAGCGAATTATACAGTTATATGTTTGCTATGGAGCGTAATTATACAAACTTTGCAATAGCATATAAATATGAATTTTTTGTTTGTTGTATGTGAAAGTTGCCCAACAAAGATTAGTTTTCGAAGTTGATTTTAAAAAGTGTATTCAGAAATTGTTTTTTGACGTTAATTTTAAGGGCAACTTTCACATATAGAAAACGTAAAATTATATTTGTATGTTATAGCAAAGTTTGTAAAATTGCGCTCCATAGCAAACATATATATGTATAATTCGCTATATATATACAATTGAAGCAAATTGTATAAAATAAAGTGTATAAAACAAGAAAGAAAAAGAGACTTGGGCAGAGAATTGTATAAAACGAATTGTATAATTATAAGTGTATAAGACGATTATATACCATTTGAATATGTATAAAAATGCAAAATAGAGAAAGGAAAAAGAGACTTGGGCAGGGAATATACAATTGAATCGAATTGTATAAAACGAGAAAGAGATAAATTATATACAATTTAAATTTATATAAAACGAGAAAGAGAGAAAGGCAAAAGAGACTTGGGCAGGGGAGTACTTTTATTGTATATTATCAGTGTATATGAAAAAAAATATGTATTTGCATGTGTATATACAATAAGAAACACAATTTATACAATTCTATTGTATAAAACGAGAGAGGCGAACGAGAATATGAGGGGGAGAGGGACTGTCAAACAGTTTGCTATGAAACACAAATAAATCAAACGGTAGCTACTATATTTATTTTATATTATTAGTTTGTCGTTCTATAAATTATCCCTAATTTTAAAGGAACCTTCAAAAATAGCAAAAACTTTAAATATAATGAGGTAAAATAACTATAGTTTATTTAATTATGATTCATAACTACATGTTATTGTAATGAGAGAGGCGAGCGAGAAAGAAAGAGGACAGAGAGAGGAGAATTATATTTGGATAATTGTATATATGAAACTAGTATGTGTATATGTCAACAATTATATGTGTGTATCTGCTAGATAATTGTATATGTGTAATTAGTATATACATGTATCAATAAATATAATAGTATTAACGAATATAATTTGTAACAATGAATAAATTGTATCAATGTAACAACCCGCTAGGTCGTTTTGAAAACTAGGACAATTTTGACTCTCTTCGAAATTTGAAATGGATATTTTGGGTTATTTATTTAATTATGACTATTTTGTTGTTGAGTAATTTTGAATAATTATTTTAGTTAGTGATTAAAGGGCCACGTCTATAATGTAATTAATGACCTATATCTCTTAACACATGTTTAAGAATAAATTAATAAAGTTAAATACGATTGATATTATTTTTGAGTCATATGATAAAAGAACGAAAGGCAGTGTGGCGGCACACAATTACAAAGAGGCATCCATAGTAATTGAGGTAAGAATTCTGTTTACAAAAACAAAATTGTAAATTGAGGAACTATAATATTGTTTCTTGAATTGTGTAATCACTGCCTTCCTAATACATGGTTAATTAGAATTTGGTTGGTAGGCATAAAATAACACAAAAGCTAAATATATAAAGATTAATACATATGTTGGAATATTGGACGGTAGTGTTGGACAGGAGTTACTTAAATAATTAATTGGGCAACTTTCACATATAGCAAATAAAAAATTCATATTTGTATGCTATAGTAAAGTTTGCATAATTGCGCTCCATAGCAAACATAGAAACTGTATAATTCGCTATACATATACAGTTGAAGCGAATTGTATAAAACGAAGTGTATAAAACGAGAAAGAAAAAGACACTTGGACAGAGACTTGTATAAAAACGAAGTGTATAAAACGAATTGTATGATTATAAGTGTATAGAAAGATTATATATAATTTGAATTTGTATAAAATGAGAAAGAGAGAAAGACAAAAGAGACTTGGCAGGGAATATACAATTGAATTCAATTGTATAAAACAAGAAAGAGAGAAATTAGATACAATTTGAAATTTGTATTAAACGAGAAAGAGAGAAAGGCAAAAAAAATCGGGCAGGGGAGTATTTTTATTGTATAATTATAAGTGTATAGGACGAAAATATATGTACTTGCATGTGTATATACAATTTTCTCATGCTTTATACAAACAGAAACGCAATTTATACATTTCGTTTCTGTTTGTATAAGTGAGAAAGGCGAGGGTGGCGAGCGAGATTTGGGAGAGTGGCGAGCGAGATCTGAAAGAGGGGAGAGAGGGGAACAAAAATATATGTATTTATACAATTTCCTCTGCTTTATACAATTCGAAATAATTTTTATACACTTGTGTTTGTATAAAAAGTGAGGAAGCGAGGGAGAGATTGGAGGAGAGTAGCGAGCGAGATATTGGGAGAGAGGCGCCTGGAAATTTTTTGCAAACGTTTGCTATGGAGCACAATTAAATCAAAACGTAGCTACTCTATTTATTTTAGATTATTAGTTTGCTATTATATACAATTATCCCTTAATTATATGGTGAGGGTCTCTTTTGTACTAAAGCAGTAGACAGGAAAGTAATATGGTCATAGTGATAGTGATAATTTAATACTGTAAGAATCGTTGAAGATTTCTAATAAAATCAAAGTAGGTTCATAATTTCTAAGAACCATATATTGGGCAGAATCTGTTTCGAGTTTAGCTTTAGAATTTTGAGGTTCTTTTTTTTATAAATGGAGACTTAATCCTAGGATTAAATTTAGAAAATATGAGGGTTGAGATATTAATTGGATATCAATAATTTAGAAACTTGATTATAGATTTGTATTTTATGATCTATGAGTGATTTAGTTTTACTAAAATTTCAGTTTTGTCCTTGTGTACTTAGATGTAATATTTTAGGTGATTTTAGGGGTCAAGGCTTAAAGTATAACAACACGGGCATCTATAGACACATTTACTTGCAAATACTGCATATTTGATAGATTGGGAACATTTGACGCTTTGTGAAAAAGGAAATGCAACATCCCGAGGATTCTTGACACGTGATAGACATTCGAGGTATGTTAAGACTTTTTAAACTTGTTGAAGGACGTTTTCCTAATTAAAGATAAAAATAAAATAAAATAAAATCGACAAAGGGGTAAGGGTGAAAGATGAGTCCGGAGCCTAAAGGGTGAAAAAAACTAACAAAAATTCTAAAACGGTATATGAAACTTTTTTTTAACCAAAACGGTAAAATCGCTGGAGAAGTAGCGATTTTGTCCGCCGGAGTTAAAGAAGATTGCTCTTGTAGCAGCGATTTGCCTTAACTCCGGAGGACAAAATCGCTACTTCCCCAGCGATTTTACCATTTTGGTTAAAAAAAATCATATACCGTTTTGGAATTTTTGTTAATATTTTTCACCCTTTAGGCTCCAGACTCGGTGAAAGATGGGGGTCTCGTATCAATGGTGTGACGGACATTGGTATGAGTACCGGTGTTATAAAAGGGAAAGTTACTACTATAGAATGTGAATTGTAATTTGAGAATGCCAAAGCATATGGACATTAACTGATATACTATTGACTTGAAATCTTTGTGTGATTGTGTTTTCTTTATTACACCCGTGTAGTGGTGAAAATTGAGGTGGTTATGTATTATGTTGATATTGACTAATTGAGGTGCATCATCATCCCCTTGTTTGAAATAATATTGTGCACATGCATTGACATGAGATTAAGTATAAGTTGGGCATGTAGAGATTGTCCGTGCTGGGGATGGTGAGATGTAAAGATTATAATTTGGGCACGTAGAGATCGTCCGTGCGAAAATTGTTGATTTTATGATAATGCGTTGAGATCGTCCGCACAGACACGTGGAGATCGTCTGTGTCGGTGTATGGACCTCGCGAGTCCTCCATTGGTCATGAACTCTCAATGTATTTCCGAGGAGTATCATGTATATACGGTTGAGAGAGTACTGGGTATTCTGAGGCATATCATTTCATGGTGTCATATTGCATTGCATCTCATGACATCCCTCATTCTTGGTGATTATGTGAATTATTTGGTGGTTGGAAGTTAATTGAGGTTTGATTACCTCTATTTGATGAAATTTGACTGGTAAGTGTAATATAGATTTGTATAATTAAAGAATTGTTTTTTCTTATATAAACTCCCGTCACTACTTCTTCGTTGTCGGTCAATGAGATATACTGGGTACACGTGATTTCGTACTCATACTACACTTGCTGCATTCTTTTGTGGTGCAGATTGGATTCAACTTCAAGTGCATTTCGTGGAGCTTTCATAGCTGAGTTTTGTGGTGAGCTACTTGACTATTATGTGATCCGCACCTCCTTCTACGTCTCTAGTTATCATTTTATTTTAGTATTTAGGGTATTTCTTGCATTTAGGCTGGTCATTTAGTTTCATACTTTTATCGTAGTTTAGAGGCTCTTGTACTTATGACACTAAATCTTGGGATAGTAATTTAGGTTTCCGCATTTCATACTTGTAAATGACTTAGTGATTGGATATTATGTTTTTGCTTATTTTTCTACTTAAAATATTGAATTGAATCGATAAAAGTATTAGATTGACTTACCTATCGGTTGGGAACATAGGTGCCATCACAACTTGTGATTTTGGATCGTGACAATCAACATATACAATTGTATGAATAATATCTAGTTCAAAACTATATTTATATAATTGATTGTGATAATCATTTGTACCAATGTTGTATTAATTGTATTAACGAATATAATTTTTATTATTTGCTAATACAATTATATCAACATTGTATGACGTTCAACATTTGTATTTATATAATTAATGTTCATCATTTGTATCAATATTGTATGAGTGAATACATGAGTAGTTATGTTTGTAACACTGAATAGAATTTGTATAGTTGACGCTTATCGTTTCCATTTCTATAGTAGATTGTTATAGTTTGTATTTATATAACAAGAGATGAGTTTAAAAAAAGCGAAAAAAAGGGAACAGAAAAAGGCGAATGAAATAGGGAAAAGGGAGGAAATAACCATAAAATCCTAACTATAGCTAACATAATTTTCATATTATAATCAAGAATATCTCTTTTTCTTTTTAAATAAAATTTGACAAATATTTTGGTTACTAATTGTCCATATATTAGCACACAAATGTGAACATAGGTATGATTAGCTTAATCATGTAAAGTTACACAAAGTATAAAGATGATTATTGTCCACAACCGGAATATGAATATAATCAATACTCTATCTTATCATTCCCTTTTTCAAATTATTAAATTTAGATAATCATACAATCTAATCATTTCCCCAGATAATTCAACTTCTTTTCCTATAAAAATAAGTACTCATATGAAGTCTTTAGTTGATTTGTTGACCAAACTTTTTTTTTTTTGGGAACATATTATATTAAAAATATATTTTATTTATTTATTTTGATATACGAAGCGAAAGATAAATTTTTTTTTTCTACCTTTAGTGAATAGAGAAGTAGTTTTTATTTCTCTTTTATTTCGAAAATTGAACATTATTAAGAAAATGGTAAAGAGGTGGATAAATACTTGTTTTATAAAATGACACATACTGTGAATTAATATTTTTTTAAAAATAAAACTAACACTTATTTTGAAACGGAACGAGCGTGTTCACTAAGAGACACCTAATTGGTCAAAAGATAGATCAAATTCGTTGCTTGAAGGACAAAGGATTGTGTGGTCCATGTTTCTCTATATTTGTTCCCCAAAATTATAAAATCTTCCTTGGTTTTCATTCTCTTTTGGATTTTGCTTCATTTCTCACACAAAAGTTACAATGACCAGAATTGGGCAATTACTACACTCAAATACTCTTTGTAACACCCTAATTTGTTCCAACATTTTTAGTATTGGGAAAAGAATGTGGGACTCAACACCTTTTTATACGCTAAGATTAGATATCTGAAGCGTGAATAATATAAAATAAAGGTTTAAAGTCAAATAAATAATAAATTGAGATGGTTATAGTTATGATAACATGACAAAGAAATAGATATTTGACCTTCTTTAATTCCAAAAGTTATTTTATGAGGTAAATGTTATCCAAAAAGACCAGCACTAAGATTTAGACTCAAGATCTCTTTTTAGTCTTCTCACGTCTAAATTTGGACATTCAAAAGGCAGATATTATAAATTTTCTTGGAATTTTTTTAAAAAAAACACACTTATCTAACGAATTTTAAACTTAAAAAAAAATAAAAAAAATAAAACAGATTTGAGGAGAATTTTCAAGTGAAATAATAATTTACATTCAAAAGATTTCTAACCTTTTGCCTAAATCCAATTCATTGTCAACTTTTGTTCGGCCATCATTTGAAAAGCATTAAAATTTTGTAAGAAAAAATATATATTATTTCACTTCAAATACTCTGCAGATTAGTTTTTCAGCTTCAAAATTTTTGTTTCAATTTCGACTTGAAATAATTTTCCAAATTATGAAAGAAACAATGATTTATACTAATATAATATTTCAAGTTGAAACTGAAACGACAAATATAATTTTATCTCCAAATATATGCATAATTGTTAAAAAAAATATGAGTATAATACTTTGCTTTTTGTAGATGTGAAGCTAGTGTTAAATATTTAAATAAAATTTTGTAAGATATGATTTAGTTAAAAAATAAAATAAAATAAAATAGAATTATTTTACCACTATTCTTTTCACTCTGAAATGTGAATAACAGTTCAATATCTAAATTATCAGTTCAATTAAAATTATAATTGTAACGAACGGGACACTGAACCACTTAGAAGGACCACAACCTCTTCATTTATTTATTCTTTTAAAAAATTGTTGTGGTCCCTTATCCATTTCAAAATTGTAAAATAATTGTAACTTGTAAAATTAAAGTTTTAAGAAATTTAAGAAAAATTTAAATGGAAAATGAAAATGATACAATACTTTTTTTTTTAATTTCTCATTCGATTTCGATATATATATTTGAATTTAAGTAATTGAATCCGCATTATTTAAAAATATTTTTTATTAATCCTATTTTTATTTTTATAACTTAAATTCGAAACTTCTTATTTATATTTTCATGACTTGGAATGTGCATTTTTTGTTCGCGCGCTTGTGAATAAAGACCGCATTTTTTATATTTCTCCTCCAAATATTTAAACAGGGTAGGCATATACAAATAGAGGTTGTGGTTTATATATTTCGTTTACCTGTTTGTACATTTTACTTGCAAATGTATCAATCATGGTAAGTATATACAAATTTTGTATCTATACGTTTTTGTATATTCCACTTGACAATGTACAAAAATATTAATTTATTGTGATTTTTTTTTATAAATTATATACAAATAGTTAAGATAAACTATATAAATTCTGTTTTTATACGGTCGGAAACTGAATTACACAAATTTAAGATTTATACAATCAGAGATTAAGAGTGTGTTTGGTACGATTCCAATTTTCTCATGTTTGGTTGGGACAAAAGTTTTGGAAAATATTTTTCGAATCAACTCATTTTCCTCAAAATTAAGGAAAATGACTTTCCTTCAAAAATTAAGGAAAACATTTTCCAAAACTCTCATACAATTTCAAATTACATTTTTTTAGGAAAAACAACAATTTTAGAAATATATTTTCAATTTTTATTATTTGCTAATACAATTATATCAACATTGTATGACGTTCAACATTTGTATTTATATAATTAATGTTCATCATTTGTATCAATATTGTATGAGTGAATACATGAGTAGTTATGTTTGTAACACTGAATAGAATTTGTATAGTTGACGCTTATCGTTTCCATTTGTATAGTAGATTGTTATAGTTTGTATTTATATAACAAGAGATGAGATAAAAAAAACGAAAAAAAGAGAACAGAAAAAGGCGAATGAAATAGGAAAAAGGGAGGAAATAACCATAAAATCCTAACTATAGCTAACATAATTTTCATATTATAATCAAGAATATCTCTTTTTCTTTTTAAATAATATTTTACAAATATTTTGGTTACTAATTGTCCATATATTAGCACACAAATGTGAACATAGGTATGATTAGCTTAATCATGTGAAGTTACACAAAGTATAAAGATGATTATTGTCCACAATCGGAATATGAATATAATCAATACTCTATCTTATCCTTCCCTTTTTCAAATTATTTAATTTAGATAATCATACAATCTAATCATTTCCCCAGATAATTCAACTTCTTTTCCTATAAAAATAAGTACTCATATGAAGTCTTTAGTTGATTTGTTGACCAACTTTTTTTTTTTAACATATTATATTAAAAATATATTTTATTTATTTATTTTGATATACGAAGCAAAAGATAAATTTATTTTTTTCCACCTTTAGTGAATAGAGGAAGTAGTTTTTATTTCTCTTTTATTTCAAAATAAGCCAATGAATAAAATAATTTGTAATTTACTAAACTATTATGTATTTCGAAAATTGAACATTATTAAGAAAATGGTAAAGAGGTGGATAAATAATTGTTTTACAAAATGATAAATATTTTGAAATAAATTTTAAAAAATAAATAAATTAGCACTTATTTTAAAACGGAACGAGTACGAGATAACAAGGAAAAAGAACGTGTTCACTAAGAGACACCTAATTGGTCAAAAGATAGATCAAATTCGTTGCTTGAAGACAGGATTGTGTGGTCCATGTTTCTCTATATTTGTTCCCTAAAAATTATAAAATCTTCCTTGGTTTTCATTCTCTTTTGGATTTTGCTTCATTTCTCACACAAAAGTTACAATGACCAGAATTGGGCAATAACTACACTTAATACTCTTTGTAACACCCTAATTTGTTCCAACTTTTTTAGTATTGGGAAAAGAATGTGGGACTCAACACCTTTTTATACGCTAGGCTAGATATCTGAAGCGTGAACAATATAAAATAGAGGTTTAAAGTCAAATAAAAATAGATTTTTGACCTAATTTAATTCCAAAAGTTATTTTATGAGGTAAGAATTATCCAAAATCATACCAAAAGAACACCCTGTCTTAAGGTTTAGACTCAAAACCTCTTTCTAATCTTCTCACACGTCCAAATTTGGGCATTTTAAGTGGACAATAAAAATGAAGGCATAATATCGGATAAATTAAGATGAGTTTACCTTTGTTAAAGAATGACAAAAGTCTCATATCGATGGTTAATGAGATGGGTGGACTCCTTATAAGGCTTGAGCAATTCTTCTCCCTATGAGCTAGCTTTTAGGGTGTGAATTAGGCCTAATACCTAATTCAACAATCTTGATATCATGATTAAAATAAAATAAAATATTAAACCTAATTCCATCATAACTCATGGGGGTAAGCATTACTCAAAGACCATCAATGTGGGACAATTAGAATATTGCATAGTGAGCAATGCTTACCATAGAGTGTTCATCCGAACGACAGATATTATGAATTTCCTTGAAATTTTACCAAAAAAACACTTACATTAAAAAATTTGAACTTAAAAAAAGATAAAAATAAAATAGAACAGGTTTGAGGAGAATTTTCAAGTGAAATAATAATTTACATTCAAAAGATTTCTAACCTTTTGCCTAAATCCAATTCATCGTCAACTTTTGTTCGGCCATCATTTGAAAAATATTAAAATTTTATAAGAAAAAATATATATTATTTCACTTCAAATACTCTGCAGATCAGTTTTTCAGCTTCAAAATGTCTGTTTCAATTTGGACTTGAAATAATTTTCCAAACTATGAAAGAAACAATGATTTATACTATATAATATTTCAGGTTAAAACTGAAACGACAGATATAATTTTATCTCCAAATATATGCATAATTGTTAAAAAAAAATGAGTATAATATTTTGCTTTTTGTAGATGTGAAGCTAGTGTTAAATATTTAAATAAAATTTTGTAAGATATGATTTGGTTAAAAAATAAAATAAAATAAAGTAGAATTATTTTACCACTATTCTTTTCACTCTGAAATGTGAATAACAGTTCAATATCTAAATTATCAATTCAATTAAAATTATAATTGTATCAAACGGGACACTGAACCACTTAGAAGGACCACAACCTCTTCATTTATTTATTCTTTTAAAAAATTGTTGTGGTCCCTTATCCATTTCAAAATTGTAAAATAATTGTAACTTGTAAAATTAAAGTTTTAAGAAATTTAAGAAAAATTTAAATGGAAAATGAAAATGATACAATACTTTTTTTTTTTAATTTCTCATTCGATTTTGATATATATATTTGAATTTAAGTAATTGAATCCGCATCATTTAAAAACATTTTTTATTAATCCTATTTTTATTTTTATGACTTAAATTCGAAATTTCTTATTAATATTTTCATGACTTGGAATGTGCATTTTTTGTTCGCGTGCTTGTGAATAAAGACCGCATTTTTTATATTTCTCCTTTAAATATTTAAACAGGGTAGGCATATACAAATAGAGGTTGTGATTTATATATTTCGTTTACCTGTTTGTACATTTTGCTTGCAAATGTATCAATCATGGTAAGTATATATAAATTTTGTATTTATACGTTTTTGTATATTTTGCTTGACAATGTACAAACATGTTAATTTATTGTGATTTTTTTTATAAATTGTATACAAATAGTTAAGATAAACTATATAAATTCTGTATTTATACGGTCAGAAACTGAATTACACAAATTTAAGATTTATACAATGAAAGATTAAGAGTGTGTTTGGTACGATTCCAATTTTCTCATGTTTGGTTGGGACAAAAATTTAGAAAATATTTTTCGAATCAACTAATTTTCCTCAAAATTAAGGAAAATATTTTCCAAAATTCTCATCCAATTTCAAATTACATTTTTTTTGGGAAAAACAACAATTTTAGAAAAATATTTTCAATTTTAAAATTTTTAATTTTTACCAGATCCCTGACCCCCACCCACCCACCACCGGCCAGCCCCCCAACCCACCCCCTCCCCAAAAAATTATTTTTATTTTTTAAAATTATTTTTCAACTTTAAATTTTTATTTTTAAACTCCTACCCCCTCTCCGGCCAGCCCCCCTACCCACCCCTTACCAGCCCCCCACCCACCCCACCCACAAAAAAGTTAATTTTATTTTTTCAAAAATATTATCAACTTCAAATTTTTATTTATTTCACTCCTACCCCCTACCCTTGCCCCCCACTACCCCCGCCCCCCACTACCCCCCAAAAAGTTTTTTTTAAAAAAATATTTTCAATTTCATAAATTATTTTCTACTCTAGTAAAAATAAAAGATGTCTCTCAAGAATATTTTTCATTCATAAATCAAACACTAAAAATCATTTTCGAAAAATATTTTCTACTCATCAATCAAACATGAGAAAATAAGTACAAAATATACTTGTTTTCCAGAAAAATATTTTCCTTCATACCAAACACACCCTAGATTATATAAATTCTAAATTTGTACAATTATATAAAAAATATTTCTCATAACATAAAAATTAAAATTATAACTATATGACATAATATACTTTAAATATTTCGCATTTTACGTAAAAATGAATATTTATAGATTGGAGGGGGGTAGTGGTTGGGGAAGAGGGGAGCATAGAGGAAGCAAATAGGAGTTTTGTAGTGATAATACAGAGTTAGGTACAGCTGTACGGCAGACACTCTTCTCGGAATGCGGCTTCATACCTTTCTTACCGCCTCTTTAAACGCCTTTTTTCCTTCCCAAACACATGCCTTCTCCATCCTTTTTTTCCCCTATATCGTCGATGATTTGATATTCATATTAAAAATTGATTAATGTTTGATATTGCTTGTTATCTAATATTTAATATTTATATTAGTGTTCGATTAATGTTTAATGTTATTTTATAATCGATATTTATATTAAAGCTCGATTAATATCTGATATTCACATTAAACTACGACTAAATACATCCTAACAAAGGCGACTATGGGTTCAAGAGGACTCGAATTAGAAAACTCTTGATTAAGAATAAAAAAGTACTTACCACTTTATCACAACTCTGGTTGGTCCTTTTCCGTAATCCTATTCATCTAAATTTTACTTTTTTTTTCGTTTTACTTTATTTTGTTTTAGTTTATTTTTAAATTTAAGAAAATCTCATTTTTTTAAAATAAAATTGTGATCCGAACTTTTTACATGTGATATTTAAACATTTTAACGATAGTAAAATTTAAAAATATTTTTATCAAATTATAGTTATACAAATAAATTGAAATGAGTAAGAGAAAAATAAATCAAAATGGATCATACAAATAATTGGCTGGCATAAAGTTCCCATAAAATCTAACAAATTTTATTAAATATTTACAGAGAAAGAAAGTATCCTTTTTTTTAGCAATTTAATTTTTAAAAATTATAAATACTCAAAAATATTTATTAAGAGAAGCTCTTAGGGGTTTGAAGGGCTAGTTTCCCAAGTCTTCATGGTTTGAGGCGAAAAGGTTCAAACTCTATCAATTGCATCCACACTCCATGTAACAAAAATAATAATAATAATTAGATGTGTATATATCATAATATAAAGGATCATTTTTTTATTTCTTTTTCTTACTATAAGAGTGTATCTAGAAGTTTATTAATGGTTTGCTACACAAATCAAGATAAGAGGTAGCCCTTTACATTGATCAAAGACAGACCAAACTTTTAGCATCTTCATTTGGATTGGTTTAGAGGAGGTACACCTACCTCTTAGGAAGGTTTTAAAATTAATAAATCCACTTGCATCATATTATTATTATACTTTCTCCGTTTCAGAACGAATAATATGCTTTGATTTGGCACGAAATTTAAAAAAATAAAAAAGATTTTTAAATCTTGTGGTTCTAAATTAAAAAATTATGTGAAATGTACAAAACTGCCCTTTAGTCTTGTGGCCTTAAACATGTCATGTGGAAAATTGAAATAAAATGTTATCAAAAAAAGAAAGAGGTAATTTATTTTGAAACAGACTAAAAAGGAAAGGAGATCATTCTTTTTTAAACAGAGGGAGTACTATATACTTTTTTTTCCGGGATCGAAGCACATATTAAAGCTTTCATTAAATTTGAATTCCGTATTGCAAAGCTTACTTGAAAATGACGCTCTTAACATAATTTTCTCTATACGCAGAGTTCAAATCTAAGACCTATAATTAAAGATGAAACAAACCCATTTATGCACCACAAAACTCATGTTAGTATCATTTTATACTACATGATTTTTGTGTGTTTTTAACTTCAAGTTGTATTTCTTTGTTTTTATTTATACTCAAATTAAGGTTTTTAACCTTTGCCTCATAAATTTTAGAAAAAAGATGAAAGATAAATCAAAAGAACTATGATTCAATCCAGAGAAAAAAATAAGAGAATACCCAATTGATTGTATTGCATGAATGAAGAAGTTCAATTATTGCATTGCAGTAAATAAGTATATCTAGAACCAATATTACGCGATTGTTATCATAATTATAAGGTTTGAAATTTTTGTAACTTTAAATTGAGAGAATTATTTTCTCGATAAACTCACCATATCCTAAAAGGACACAAGTGGACATCTAGCTCTAATTGAAATGACCAACTAACTGTTAATTTTAGTCTAGTTAAATGAAGCACCAAAAATTTAAGTATTAACCGACTAACTAACTAATGTAGATCAAGTTTAACTAATTAACTAACTACATTTATACTTAACTGAATGAGTATCTTAACCATCCTTCTTTTATAAGGCTTTAAAATTAACTAACTACTCTGTCTGTTTGTGTCCATTAAAAATTTATATTATTACCTTAAATTTTAATACTTCCTGTTTATTTTTTTAAAATAGATTTTTATTTTCATTCATCACTTTCGACATATCAAGAAAAGAAAATAATATTTTTCATGTTTACTCTCAATATTAAATATTTTTTCTTTAAAATATTTTTCAAGACTTAATACTAAATATTATTTAATAGGGATAGTTTGATAAATTTCTATATTAACAATCATTTTTTTAATGGTTAATGTGTCAAGTCAAAATATGAAAAGTAAAAATAAATAGAGGATGTATTTTATAGCTTCTCTTAGGGCTCGTTTGATCATGCGATATGATATCATGATATGGAATGATTATAAGATGTCATAATACGAAATTAAGAGATGAAATTAAAGTATTGTGTGGACATGCGATATATAATTTTTTAGTAGTATATTTTTTAAAAAACATAAGAATCCCACAAGTTGTAAAACTATTAAATAACTTTAGTTTTTTACTCAATCTTACCAAATAAATAAAAATTTATAAAATCATAAATAATTTATTACAAAATTATTTGTTCTCCACTTTAGCAACTGTTTCATCTAACTTTATTTATCAACTTTAATTCAATAAAGCCAAAATTAAACATAAATGGTAGTGTACTAGTTTTTAATATAATTCTCTCATATAGTACATACAATTTTCTCTCTCGATCATGTGACCGAGAAGACAAATCAATATTGTTACTTTGAGTTGTAACAAATACAAAATGGTAGAAGTAACAAATTAGGTATTGGAGTAAATGAAGAGAACAAATTTATTACTCAACATCGATTAGTGTAAGTTAAAGTGACTATATGTTGGTGAGAATGATAAATTTTAAAAAACAATGTTGTGATTATAAAATTTATTTACATATGAAATAAATAGTTAGTGATATAAACATGGATTGTTTTAACAAAATATAAACTTGTGGATTAATTTTTTATAATTAAAAATATCTCAAATCGTGATATTAAATTTGCATGTCATGATTTTTGAAGAATATAGAGTTATATCTCATGATATGGAATCAGCGCAAAATCATAGATCCAAACGTTAATTCCATGATAATATCGCAAGATCAAATGCCTACTCAGTGCTACTTTATTTTTTCATGTACAAAGTAAACCTCTATAACTTTAGATTTTAACTAATAAAATCTCAAAAAAGATTTTTCGATACACGTAATTGTCATTATGAGAGTAAAAAAGAGAAAAAGAAAATAATTTTCCGTTAATTCATTAATTAGCCCATGTCTCCAATTTCATAGTTAACGCTTTCTTCCTGAAAACCTTCTCTAACCAGGCTAATAACACCGATTGATCTACTGAGTATTTAAAGATGTGATATAATGATCAATAAAATAGTTAAAAATTACAAACTTTCAAGTTTAAATTTATGCGGAAATATAAAAATTGTTAGGTGATTCTTTTTTTTTTAATAGTTAATCTTGATAGACAGAGTTATTTGATAACTATTACTAATGGAAGGAGACACATATTTTTTAAATGAATTAAAGTGTACGAAAATTGACCCGCAATGATTTCATACCATTAGATGCAATCATGCAAGCGCTTGGGATATACTACTATTTCCATTTTAACTTGGACAATATTCTCTCCGTTCATTTTTACTTATCAATTATTTCTGAAATTAATTTTTATTTTTAACTTATCAATTTTGACATATTAAGAAAAGAAAATAATTTTTTTCTATGTTTTTTCTTCAGCATTATTTTTTTTATAGGGAATAGTTTGATAAAATACTTATATTGTTAATTATTTTTTAACGGATATCTAACTTAAATTATGACAAGTAAAAGTGAATCAAGAATACCATTTAGAAGAAATTTCCAACCAAAAAAAAAATCAGAAATCCTATTTGGCATTATAGTATTAGTTAAAGTTGATAACAAAACTTTTATTTAGCCTTTATTAATCATATATAATCGTATTAAGTTATTAACTAGGATTCAAAAAGTTATCATCCCTTGATTGTACTTTTAACCGACCACTACGATATTTGAATTTTTTATTTATAAAAATGAAAAATGGTTTTAAATGTTCCATAATTATGAGAAATTGAACAAAAATGGTCTTCAATCTCCACTAATAACTTTGTTTAAAAATATAATTATCGTCAATATTTTGATTTAAAAGGCTCCTACATTACTTTTGGAGTGTTTGCATAGATTTCGTTGTATTATTTGATAGAATATTTATTACATTATTTTTTAATTTTAAACCTAATTAAGTAAAGACTAATTAAAAAGTAAAGACCCAAAATCATCTAGTTGCCAAAGCCCTAACACCTAGGTTATATTTATATTTGAAAATATTATAAATATATTTATATATTAAATTTTAATATATTGTTAACATATAGAATATATTTAAATCATGTAAAATTATTTCGATTTGGTTCGATAATTTTTTATTTTTTTTATAAATTAAAAGAATCATTTCAATTCTTTGAAACAGTTATACACTTAAACAAAAATCTACAATTTTATTTAAAAAATAATTCAAATCAATTCAATTTGATTAAATTTTATTGATTCAATCGATTTTAATATATTTTTAACACTCCTAATCACTTGCTAATATATTCTCAAATCTTAAAGTTAAGGACTTAAAGATGTCATAAACTAAAAAATATTGTTTTGATATTACAAAGGATTTGGATTCTCACGATCACTCATTAACCGTATTGATTTGATTAAATTATTTTGAGATTTTTATTTTTGAATTAATTCATTCCACCGAGAAAACTGAATACAATAACATTAGATTTGATGGAATAAGGTGGGATAAGTTTGCAATTTAAAATTATTCTTTGTTTGGTTAAATATATATTTTTGTCCAATATAAATTTAATCAAATCAAATATAAATTTATTCTAAAAACTTATTCTTAAGATATTATTTTTATCTCATGAATCAAATATTTCGTAAAAATTATAGTATGTTATATATCACTGGATAATGATATTTAACATTATTATTCACGCTTAATTCCAAATATAGAATATGCCAACTGGTGAAGGATATTGTATTATATAAATATAATAAGTTTAAAACAAATACAAGTAAATATTGAGAAAAAAAAAGTGAGAATGTTGATTGTTGACCATACAAAAACCGAAACGTTTATATAAAATGAAATCCATTATCACACTTCAATAAATACATCACGAGAACAAACATGTTTACCTTAACCAACTCCACCTAAATTTATAATTTTTAGAATATGACACACTATTAATTTTTTTATATATTTAACAAAAATTAATCTCTAATTTTCACTCGATATTCATCTAAGTACATTATTTAATCCTTTTTAAAACTATATAGGCACAGAATACTTAAATTTTATGAAGAGATCACTATTTCACACACACTAATGCCCTCCGATTTTAAATATACACAAGTTTGATATTTAAAATTGTGTAATACTCATTTAAATAAATAAACACATTTGTTTTATGTCATGTTCGATATGATAATTTTGTGTTTTATGTGACATTTGACATATTTTATGTCATATAAGATGTGTGTTTACATGTTTAATTTTTTTGAAATTTAAGTGGTTATTTATATATACATTCAAAGTTGAATGACATAGAGTAAGTTGAAGCCAAGTTAAATATCATATATATTTGTTATTTCCCTGATAATTTATGACCTCTATTAAAGATATGAGATTAATTAATAGTCGAACTAACAATTTTATGATTGAAAGTGAAGATTTTTACTATTGCAGCAACTGTCTCGTGTTTTATTATTTACGATTTGTTAAATAAAAGTATGAACAACTAATATTAGACGGAGTAACGATACATACATAGATATAGATGGCGTGTCTCTCAAGCCCGGCATAAGCGCCAGTGGCCCTGTGTGTGCAAGAGAGAGAGAGACTGATAAAGACAGAGACAGAGACAGAGACAAACAAAAGAGAGAAAGAAAAGGGGACTGTATCTATATGTATCTATCTACTATCTATATCTATATACAAAAAAAGCAGCACATATATCCCAACAAAATCCACTTTCCATTTTTCCACTACAATTTGGTCACTCCTCTGCTGCTCCCTTACCCATCAACACACTACTACTCTCTCTGTCTCTGTTTTTTTTCTTCATTTTTCTCGGATTGTTCCTTTAAAATTAGGTGATTTTTTCAACTTGGGTTTTCTTGTATTGTTGAGTTCTTTAGAAAAAACCCCATTTGAAATCAAGAAAGGTTGCCCCATATGTACATTGTTTCAAGAATGAGCCAAATGGGGAAAAATGGACTTACTTTTTTTTTCTTCAATGTTAATACTCTGTTTGTAATGTAATATTCATGTTGTTTTTTTTCAGTGAAGAAAATGAGTGGGGATCAACACATGGAGGAGATGCATTATATGAACATGGGATTTCCTTATAATGTTCCAGAGAGTTTCCCAGGCTTCTTGGATGGTGTTTCACAAGCCCCTATAATACAGTATCATACTAACCCTGTACAGATTCAGGATCAGGTAAGTTTTTTGTAACTTTCTATGTAGCAGTTGATTTTGTACTGAAAGTTTATATAATTTGTGAAAAAAGAAGTAGTCTCCAGTACAAAATTTATGCTCTTTGAGGGTTAGACATCTCTGTAGCTTTTTTTTAGTGGGAATAATAACCTGTTTATTTCACTCCCTTTAATGGACTGTAACGTGACAGAGCCGGATCTAGAATTTAATCTTTAACTTGGTGATATTAGTATCTATGCTCCGTGTCGAAAATACTACGACTTGTTAGTTTGAATGAGTAACCATTTGTTTGAATCTTTTGTCCAGGAAAATGCATATTGGTCTATGAATATGAGTTACTATAAATATGAGCACTCCAATCTTGAGAGTACTTCTTATCATTCTTATGAGACTGGCAACAACCATGTATCAAGGCCGGATTTCTCAGAGAGGCCGTGGGAGTATGCTGTACCTATGAATGTTCATGAAGGTGTATCGACTGATGTAATTTACGAGGAAAATACTGTCCCCGTTGAGGATGCTGGCACGGAGGAATGTGAGTCTGAAGCTTTAGCACTTTGTAATGAATTTAGTTTTTTACTTTCCTCACTGTTGCAGGAGATGCAAATCCCCTATTTGCCTTTAGTTTAGTTTTTGTCTTTGAACTAATACTTTGTATATTATAGTTTTTACCTCTTCATTTAGGCAATTGCTTCATTATACTTTTTCTCCTTCCACTTTGTGAGATAGGATCATGAATTTGCTTTACTGGTCTCCCCTTCTTTTTATTGCGTATGATCGATCTATTGTAGACCTTTACTGTTTGGTTAAGTTCCAGTATTTTGTAGAAACGCTTCTGTTTATGTGTTGTTTAAATAGTTATAACATACTGCTATTTTACAGAATGTAACATATATTTCACAATTCATCAGGTGTTCTATCCAATCAAGACGATTCTAACCACCAGGTAAATTTTACTTGTTTCTAATAAAAGAGTTTCTTTCATCATTTAATGTTGTGAGCAACTTTTGGCTTTAGATAACTTGGCCATGTTTTTCTTTGTTGGAATTATTGCCATTGTCTTAGCTTGTTGTCGGTTCCTCATTATCTGTCTTTAGCTCTCTGGACTGCTGGAAATATTGATTGTTTAGGAAGAGGATGTTGTTCTGCTAATTTAATGATGTCCTGTACACACACTAGTTGTTCTTAACACTTATATCGTAAACATGAAGTCATGTTGTTGTGCATTTACCATCACAAGTTCACCACATCAACCAGAAAGATTGAGGCAGTATTGGTCATCATAAAATATCAGTCTTTGACCTTTTACTTCGCTCACCCTTCTTCTTGAACCTTGAGAATATAATGGAAGATTCGCTAGAAAACCGATACATGGATCTCCTTTTTGACCTACTCTGCTAAAGAACCGTCTCACTAACTTCTAATGGCGTCTTAATTTGTTTAAATCCTAATAAGCATGATTCACTTGTTCTTCAAATGTTTCTGTGTAATAGTCACCCATCGTCTTGAATTAGTTGATGAGTGGCTAGATTAACATGCTGTTGACTTACTTGTTACCTTTGTCAGAAGAAAAAAAAACATGCTGTTGACTTGTAGCATGCTAATTTCACCTTTCTTACCTTTTGTTACTATGTGAAGGATATTTTGGAAGATGAAATTGACCTTGACAACATGACCTATGAGGTATGTAACCTTGCCGCAACCAGCTTCTCTAATTTTTTTACATGTTATCTTAGGTTTGTGAATGAGCTTGATTTGCAGTCATGATAGGATTTTGCAATTTATATATAGTCTTTCGAATACCTTCCGAGGTGATCTTTTATATGATAAGATTGACCCCTAGTTGGAGTGAGGAGGCTTATAACAGCGAAAGCTGCGGTTACCATACTGTGAGGCTAACTTGTAATGGAAAATTAGAAAAGATGGCAAAATTTGCCTCTCATCGTCATGCCTAAAGCTTGTAAATATATAAAACTCATCCATAAATCAAGAGTTTCTATATAGTATATACTAATTACGTTTAGAGAGTGAATGTTGAAATGCTAAGATAAGCTATCAGTTGTTGGGATTAGCACTCTACAATGTGAACCTACGCCTGTTGCGGGTGTTGAGTAGCTAATGATGATCACGGATTAGAATGAACACCATCACATTGCCCTCTTTTGCTCCTAGAGGGATTGTTACAGTGCAGCAGATGTGGTTATTTTAGGGGCCAGTTGTCAAATGGTTGTGCTGTCTATATTATCTGTAGTTACTGTTTTGGAGATATATTTTTATTACTCTAATGTCCGTCTTAGGATGAAATGAATAAGAATAGCTAAATGTTGTGTCTTATACGTCATTACGTTGTCATTCAATTGTGTTTTCATTTGATTCTTTTCACTTTATGTTCTCTTTTCCTAATTTCTGGTATACTGAAGTTGTGTACAGAGTGAGGTAAAAGTCATCGATGTATAGCTTTACAACTGCCTTGCACAATGCAAATCCTCAAGCCCTTCTTCCTTGATGAAAAATGAAAAAAGAACAGACGAAAAAGACTGAGAGAAGAAAGGACGTAGGAGAACAGAAAGAAAAATGGGACGGCACAGAACAAAAGAGTTTTTTCTTATTCTCATATAATAAAGCTATTCGCTTTCATCCAAAAACATGTAGTATCTGAAATTTGGAATCACCTATTCTACATTTTGTGTTATGTATGACTAGAAGTTGAAAGCTGCTGAATGGTAGTCTGAGATGCAATGCATGTCTCGTTCTTTTGACACATTGGCTCAAGAATGTGTCGTTAACTCTCTGTGTTGGGTTGATGATATTCGTCTTATTATTCACCCACTTGTTATGTGAAACCAGTGAATATTCATGCAAATTTAAACCAACTCCTAAACATTGCAACACTAAATATTTTCACTTTCTTGTTTTTGCGATTTGTGTTGTATAACTGGTACCATCTTCTTTACTTGTGACTAGCTGAACCGATTTCATGGATTAATTACTGATTTTCTGCTTATGTTGCAGGAGTTACTTGATTTAGGTGAAACAGTTGGAACTGAAAGTCGAGGACTTTCCGAGGAACTAATTAATTTGCTTCCAACAACCAAATACAAGTCTAATGGAATCTTTTCTAGGAAAAAATCAGAGGAAAGGTACTTTTTATACCAACACTTCTTTTGATACCATTGTTTGTACCTAAGTTGCTCGGACTCTTCAAAAATGTCAGCGGGTGTGTGTCGGATTCTCCAAAAGTAGTCTGACACGGGTGCGGCAACAAAGTGAAGAGTCCGCGCAACTTAGGTTTGTACAAGATGCAATTTCCCTTTCCATTGTATCCGTTTTCTGTAGATTGATTTCTTTCGTAAAAATCAAACATTGAAGTTACCTACTATTAATTAAATCATACTTCGTTGTAGTCAGAAGAGAGATAGCAGTGTACTGGCACACGTAGTAGATATGATTCAATCACTAGTATAGCATTGATATAAGAAAGATTGTTTTGGACTTGAGCTAAGATTTTGTTTTCCTCCTACAGTATCCCCTTCAATAACACACAAAACTGTATCTGAATGAGGGACCAAAATATTCTCGAGTCGTACTTTTTAGCTAACCCTTGAAGGGAACCCCACACAGAGTTGCAATTCATTGACTCTATTCTTCAATTGTTTGAGTGTACCACAGAAAGTAGGTCTACGTGAACCGAAAAAACTAGTATGGTCTCTGGTAAGATAGCCAAACAAATGCATATAACAAGGCAACATCATATAAGGTTCAAAATTAAGTTACTCGGTAACTTAATCCGAGTAGCATAGTATCTATGTTAATCCTTAATGAGGCCTCTCCTTGATGATTTTAGCATTAACCATGCTTCCTAGTTCCCGTTTCTCCTCATTACCCGTGTAGAAATATACTTTTGGACTGGTTATAAGATCACTAGTGCACATCGTACATGGATTTCAGTTTCTCCAATCCATGTATTCTTAATCAAACAGATTTTCTGCTGATCAAAATCCTTTTTCTTTCAACTCAATGATTAAATGAGTTTTTATGCATGCAAGCTAGATGTGTCATCTGTCAAATGAGGTACAAACGAGGGGATCGACAAATAAACTTCCCATGCAAGCACATATACCACACTGAATGTGGTTCTAAATGGCTGAGCATCAACAAGGTATGTCAGTAACTAGTCTAGCCTCTATGTATCAGAAATTTACATCGTTTTCTCCGAGACTTAACACCAAACTATCACTTTGATTTGTCAGACATGTCCCATTTGCAATACAGAGGTACTCCTTGATGAATGAAGTTGTAAAATGGTGAATATAGTGTTTAAATTACAGCAGATTTGCTTCACTGGGCTTTCAATATCTCCGTCCATCGGCTACTAACATAGAGTAACATCAAAGCTTATAATAGCTTCTCTTAGATCATATGCTTAAAATGTAGGAAAAGTACTATATATAGATGCTCATATGTTTACAATCTTATGTTTTCTTATGGCTAGTTTGGACTAAAGAACTTTTCTTCCTTTTTTTTTTTTGAGCCATATAATGAGCTCTTTGATTAAATCCTATATTCATTCCCCATTCTGTTGTGTGTAAATTTATAATCGTTGAACAACTTTCTTATCTAGAGGCGGATTCAAGATTCAAATTTGATGTGTTCGACCTTTAAGATTTTTAGCACTGAGCTCATTTTAGTTATAATGCATTGTGAAGTACAATTATTTGTTATAAAGACTAAAAAATTTAAAACCAACCCAATATGGAGCAGAAATGCAAATGACCTCTGAGTTTCTATTTATCTAGTTGTAGTGGGCTAGTGGCCCAGAACGTATTGGATCGAATTCAACTGAGGAAACTCAACTTTTTTGCCTACGTGAATTAAGGGGAATTCAAATAATTAGGTGTTTATCACTATTAATAGTTCTTTTTACCATATGTACATGGTACATGGCATATGTATTTTTGTTATCAGATACACTAAAATAACGAAAGAAGTGGGTGAGATAGTCATATATACCAGATAAATGTAAATCACATGTATCAAATTACATGAGATACACACTAGATACAAATATTTGTATGTATCTAGTTTGTATCTAGTATTAGGAGAGTGACGAGCGAGATGGAAAGAAGGCGAATGAGATTTCTTACGTATTCTAGATACATGCAATCCACTTTAATGTATCTGGAATAAATTTACATCTAGTTTTGACCTCATGTATCTCAAGTATATGATTATGATTGTGTTTTGACGCACCAAAATCTGATAAGCTTCATAATATTATTATAAATTAGAGTATGTATCTAAGTAATTAACTTCTAAACTAGTGGTATTTCTATAAGTTTCTCTTTAATTAAAGAGAAATTGACATAAATAGCCATCTATCAAAATTATTGTAACAAAATATTTTCTTTTATATATTAACGTATGATATTAGTTTTCTTTTTATAGCTAGCAAATATAATTCTAGCAGACCGGCTAAATATGCATTACTAAAAAATCGTAGTTCCCATTGAAATTTTCTTTTTAAAAATATTCAATGATTATTTTTACAAATATTTTAATTTAATTAATGGGAAAGAAAAAATATTCATTAGTTATTTTTAAAATTTCAATGAGGATTTGTTTCCACTATATGTTTTTCAATTTGAATCATATTTTATAATACAATATTTTTGTTGATTCAAGTTGGAAAAAAAAACTATATTTCTAATAGTAATGTAATTTGCCCTTAATTAAAGCATCCACAATTTCACTTAAATGAGGCAAACCAACTAGTTCCTCTTCCTTAGCCTTACTATTAGAGTTGGGACATAAATTATTGAAAATTAAGGTATCAAATTGAATTGAAATTTTTGGTAAGTTGGTGTTAGATATGGTTCTCGGAGTAAAATCTTAGAATTATGATATTTGGATATGAGTTTGTTATTAGATATTAGTATCATTTGGTATTTGATATTTTTTTTATTTTGAATTATTTATTTAATGAAGTTCAGATATCAACATTTCAAGTATTCATTAGTACAAGACTACAAGATCAAGTTAAAGAATAAACATAAACAATTCAAATATATATGTCTTTTAGTTGTATCAATTTGCTTTTTCTTGATATTTTTTTACTTGTTGATCTTCTATTATATCGCGTCTCCACATTAAAACATAGAAATAATTAAAGAAATAGTATTAGTTTCGTAATATAACAGGCTACAACTTCAATACGGTACTACCAAATATCATACCAAATCGAAGTATAATACTGATATAACAAATTAAAATTTAAAAATTTGATATTTGATATCTACTTTTAACTATCAATTGATGAATTACCAAATCTAAAATTTAAAATTTTCAAATCAAATATGAACGTCCACCCCTACTCACTATGCTTTTGACAATTCATTTTATTTGTGGGAACAGTAATATGTCCTCTCTTGCAGGATTTCCGGGATTTGACCCTGTAATGAATGTTAACTTCATTTACCTAATATTTCACTGAGCTTATCTTAAAGAAAGGGTGTCAATATGGCTCGAGTTATTTGTCCGTTCAAAAGTTATTTAAATTGAAATAGAATGATATAACATGAAATAAACAGTAAGTTATATGGTATATCAAGTAAAAAATGTTCAAACAAATAATTTTATGAAAATTTTCATGAATAAATTTAGATTATGTATCTCAACTTTATTTTTAAGCAAATTAAATTAATTAACTTATTTATAATTCTATAAGCTAATTTTATCATTCGTAACGCGACATATTTGACTTTGGTTAGGTAATAGAGTTGTTGTACATTATGTACGAAATGTATATATGTCCAAGTGAATTAGTACCTTGAAAAAAAAAAGGATTTTACATGATCAATCATTATCTAGGATTCTTTTAATTTATTCCTAAAATGACCTACCTTTTTGCCAATTTAGCATATAGATTATACTATAGTAATAGTTTATACAATGAAAATCTTCTATCAACAAATCATATATTATGGTTATATGTATGGTATATACCAAATGTATGCATTGTAAATAGATAGCAAAAGAAACCATATATATAATAAGTTGCTTTATTTGTTACTCCGTCTGTTTCAAAAACAATGATTTTCTTTCTTTTTAGATATGTTTAAAAAAGAATGATCTCTTTCTTTTTTTGGTAACATTTTAATTTCAGCTTTCCATGTGGCATGTTTAAGGCCAAAAGATCAAACGACAATTTTGTACATTTGACCTAACTTTAATTTAGGGCCACAAGATTTAAAAGTTTTTTTAAATACTCTTAAACTTCGTGTCAAGTCAAACCAGGTCATTCTTAGTGAAACAGAGGGAGTAATAATCTTTTGCCCTACTATAGACTCCTCCTGTAATTGCGTTACTGGAATAAAGCCAGGAATAACCGTTAGTAGATATAGATATACTTGGTATATCTTTAATTTACAATAGTAAGATTCAATAGTTTTCTTAATTTTTTAGACTCCTTACCAAGTTAAAACAAGAAAAAGTTTTACAAAGCCGGCTTACGTAGTCAAAATTTAAAGTTTATGAATTCAAAATATTAGTTCATTTAAATTATTATTTCCAAATCAATAATTTATACATACAATACAATACTATACAAATATAGAATTATGACCAAATTTTCTTGATTTAGACGAACTCATAATTCTTATACTAACACAGTTCTGAAATAAACAAATTAAAACGGAAGGAATGAGGAATGTTTTTCTACCCTAAAAATGCATTTCCTTCAATCATGTATGTGTGTATATAGGTGTCAGCCTAAGTAAGGACAGGCAAAGATGAAAGACTAGTGAATCATAAGATTAATGAAAGTGAATTTTTTTTCACCATTTTAAAAGGCCAAAAAAGTATATTATAAAAACGTTAAGGAGAAAAGAAGAAATAGCAGTCTCTTTCAGTTGAGCATTAAATTGAAAGGTCTATTTTTACCACCCAAAACTGTCGGGAAAATGAAGACAATTCCCATCCTATCCCTATCTATCTTACATTTTTTGCAGACTCTCTTTTGTCCATAATATATATATATATATATATATATAAACTCCTCTTTTTTGGAATTTTCTTTCTATCCATACACTTCTCTTTTTTTATCTCTTACCCTAATTTCGTTTCGTTAGGAACAAACTGTTTAATATTTTCAATTAAACGCAAGATTATACGATCTTACATTTTATTTTTAAAATTATTATACTTTATACTTTACAGTATTATCCACAATCACAAGTGACACCCTAGTACCTTCAAGAATAAGAATATTCATTTTTATTAAGTCCCTTTGTCTCTAATTATTTGTTCATTTTTGAATTGATACACCTATTAAGAAAACAATCATTAACAAAGTGAATTTATCATTTTACCCTTATTAATTATGAAGTGGATGAATTTAAAATTTTAAGATTTTCATAAAGTTGCATCTTTTTTCAAAGTAATTAATTGAGGGTATGATAAATAAAAAAATTCTCCTTTCTTGATTTTTCAAAATAAATAAGTAATTAAGGACAATTAAAAAAGAAAATGTGGACAAGTAATTAGGGACAGATAGAGTACATTTTTTAATACAAAGGGAACAAGAGATGATGTATAATGAGATGGATGGAATATTAATTAATCCCTCTCGAGAGATATTGGATTCGTGTCTTGAAAATCAAGTAATTCTTGATTGAAAATGCTTAATCTCCATAATAGGTCAATTGACACAAATTCGGATTAATTGGATAAAAGAACTTCAAATACCAAATGCTTAGACCTAAAAAGAAAGAGTTATCGGATTGATAAATATTTTTTTAGCGATAATTATATAATTAATCAAACAAGTGTTAAGTTTGTACACTTATATTTTATAGTTGATAGCGAAAAGAGTACACAAAAATTTAAAATTTTGAATTCATACCGATAAGATGAATAGTTAATTACAAGCAACTTTATCCAAAACTAGCTAAGACCTTGGTAAGTTATTTATATTAGTGGGACTAACAAGTCCAACCTAATTGCCTAATATTACTATTTAATATTCTATAAGTTAGGCCCTAGTTTCCTATTTATGACATTTAGTCCATCTTTTCAAACAGAAATTTATAAAAAGATAAAAGTGTTAAATCAGTTGTCCAATGACAACAATGTTCTTTTTGTTTTTGTTTTGATTATATATGTCCTATATACAACCACGTATTGTTGTCTTAGTGATAAATTAGAATGTCTTTTATAATTGTCTTCTTCTTATTCCTTATTATATTCTCATTTTATTATGATCATTATATTAATTATTATTATTATTATTATGATATAAGTAAGTTATGCACACGGGGCAATATTAATAATTATGAAGGCCCAGTAGGAACTTTCCAGTGAAATATTTGTATTATTATAAATAATGTATAGAGCAAAAATTGGGCCAATGTAGAATGTGGTTAGGACTATCCCATCAATCCATTCTTCTTCACAAACCCAAATAGGAGCTTCTGGGATTAAGTCCCACATCGGATGGGACGAGGAGAATTTAAACTCTTTATCTAATTTTGCGACTATTTTTTTAACTCTTCAGTCAAATTTTGAGATTGAATTAGACTCATGTATATACCCTATAACGTAAAATTCAACTTAGGTTCATTTTAATTCATGATTTATCAATATTGAGTCGTTTATATTAAGTTAATCATATTTTGAATGTCCAATCATGAACGTAGAGGAGGGAATGTGTTTGGAGTGGGGGTGTTGAATCTTACATCGATAAGTTAGTTGAATGTATTGTCTTTTTTACAATTCGTATTATGTATATATATGTGTGTATTAAAAAAATTTAACTATAAAATTTATCGAAAACTTTGAGAATCTAAATGATAGGAGTGTTTAATTATGACTATGTAGCATCAAAAGTTGCTATGGATAGAAAGTACCTCCTTATTTTTCGACTAAGATTTGAGGATTGATTGAATCATAAAAATAAAATTATGTTTCATATAAAATATTCTATCTTCATTTATATCTTATTGAATTTTAAATTTTAAATACTTCTCCGTTTAAAGAAGAATGACCTCCTTTCCTTTTTAGTATGTTTCAAAAAGAATGACCTCTTTTTTTTTTTGTAACAATTTTCCACGTGGCATGTTTAAGGCCACAAGATTAAAGGACAATTTTGTACATTTGACCTAACTTTAATTTAGAACCACAAGATTTAAAAGTCTTCTTTATACTCTTAAACTCCGTGCCAAGTTAAACTAGGTCATTCTTTATGAAACGAAGAAAGTAATATTTTAATATATTTTTTGAATTTAAATTGAACAATCGAATCGAAGCGGAGGAAGTAAGAATTAAATATCACTTTCATGAAGGTATTGCGAATAAAGATTGCATGACATCATTTCTGTATGTGAACAGTGACTTCCAATCATTGTTACACCTTTTTTCCTTAATTCTCTTTATATATATAATTTTATACATCTTTATTTTTTTCTCTATTTTTGTTTGCAATTTGTACATTTATTTATTTTAATATATCATATAGTATACATTATGATTAAGAAGCCATTGATAAGTCCCTTTCATTTGACCAGAATCACAAAGTGCATGCCTCCTTTACTACCGCTGCTTCCTCCAATCACAGCTAAACCCTCATATATCACACTGTATATATAATATTATATATATATATATTATCCTACCTTTTTTTAAAAAAAAATTGTGTTATAATTTGGAATAAAATACAGAAACAACGGATGAATTATTAAATTCGGACAAATTTGAAAAACAAAAATAGACAAATACTTCAAATTATTTCAAACGTACAAATCAGCTTTTTTCGTATATAAGGATCAAAAGAATATGAAAAATTGATTGAACCGATTTATATCATTTTTCAATAAAATTGTGAATTTTTATTAAATATAAACCATTCAGAATAATTGGAATGGTCTTGTTAATTTATAAAAAATTTCCGTATCAAACCAAATAACTTTACATGTGTATGTAAATATATTTTATATATTAACAATATTTAAATTTAATATTTAAAAATATTTTATAACATTTTTCAAATATAAATATGACATAGGTTCTACGCCTCTGGTGACTGGACGATTTTGTGTTTTTGCTCTTCAATTAACTTTAACTTATTAGGTTTAAATTTAAAAGATACAAGGAGTATAATAGATACTCTATCAAACAATAAAACAAAACATATGTCTATTAAATGTTTAAGATCAAACAACACGGCAATAAGGTTTTATATTTTGACTTCTTGGTAAAGAATTGAAGTGTTTTTTCAAGAACATCTTTTCGAAAGAAATATTTAATGACAGAACACGATAAAAGAATACAATAAAAAGATTTTACATTTTTGACTTTTTGGTGAAGAATCAAAGTGCTTCTTCAAGAATGTATTTGTGAAAGAAATATCTTAACAATAGAACATTTGAGGTGATATTAAAAGTAAAAAATCTCAAAAATTAATTAAACCGTATGAATACCGATACCAAAGAGAAACCATATGATTTCAACAATTAAAAAATATCTAACTTTAGTTATACATTATATAAAACCCAAAAAATTGAGATGGTATAACTTTTTAAAAATAACCTTCCGAACTGTCCTTATTAACTCCCCAATATATATACAAGGATGTTTGAGTTTGATAACTCTCAACTTTATTTTTGGCGTTTATATTTTTACATTATTTAAATATATTTATTTAAAATATTATTATAGAGTATATTATAAATTATGTGATAAGCATAAAATATTTAATCTTTTCTAGTTTTTATTTGTCATCATGTTTGTTAATTAGTATGCAAGAGTTCTTATGCCATTAGAATTAATAAGATAAGATTTTCCTTAGTTTGCTCATACTTATTCACGTTAAATTTTTTGCTTTTTAACCCTAATTTTCAATTTTAAACTCTCTTGCCTTTAATTTCTAGCTAATAAACTGAGGTTTCTTCGTGTAAATTTGAATTATATAAAAAAGAGCTACTAGTACTAAATTTTTTTTCTAATAAGGGACCCAATGATCAAAATGCTCCAACATATGGGATTTGAACCATTTTAATCGAGAAAAAAATCATATATATATATATATATATATATATAAAGTAATATTTTAATTCTTTTAGTTACTAGCAAAAGTCCTTATATATATATAAAAAAAGTGATTATTCAATTTTTTATATATACCACTCGATCAAAATAGTGTTTAATGATATCATGTTTTGTTTCATCTTTAATCCTTCAAATCGTACGTGTAAAAGCTTTACTTTCACTGTGGACTGTCGGCAACATTTCCATATTGCATCAAAATTGATTTCTATAAAGACAACTGATCATGATTAAATATTTTTTTTTGACAAACTGTTACTACGTACAGTGTAATTAGTAATTATAATATAGAAGAATTTTTTTTATCATGTTTTACTTTTTTTAGTCAAGTAGTACTATACCAAAATACAAAAAAGTTACTTTTGGTGATTAATAAAAGGGTTCAGTTAGTTATTAAAAAAAAAAAAAAAAGAGCAAAATAGGTTGTAATTTCAAAAGAGGGATAATGCACAAGTGCCCCCTTAATCTATGTCCGAAATCTCAGAGACACACTTACACTATAATATGGTCCTATTACCTCCTGAACTTATTTTATAAATAATTTTCTACCCCTTTTCGGCCTATGTGGCACTATCTTGTGGGTCCAACGTTGGTTGACTTTTTTCTTCAAGCTAGTGTCACGTAGACCGAAAAGGGGTAGAAAATTACTTATGAAATAAGTTCAGGGGGTAATAGTACCTTAGTATAGTATAAGTGTGTCTCTGAGATTTCGGGCATAGGTTGAGGAGGTATTTGTGCATTTTTTCCTTCAAAAGATTATGGAATACATACATGATATTTTAGCATGTAGCATTATTACAGCAACGAATAAAGAATTTTGTAATAATTATATAATAAGGATAATAATATGATTATCAGTATATTATATTAAATATCACTACTAAATATAAATATTTATAACTTAACATTCAATACAAATGTCGCCAATCAAATGCAATGATATTTTACCCAATATTTTGAAGAATTATATTAAAAAATCAAGAGAATATTTTTTATTATTCCTAATTTACCTTTAATATAATTATTAATAATAATGAAAATCATATTACAAGTGTATTATATTTAAAAAGTGACATAATAAAATTATCATTTATAAAAATATACTGAGTTAATATTGAATAAATAAAAATAGACGGTGGAGTAACATTTACCTCACATTGGAAAGAATAATTAATTGCTAGGGAAGAAAACAAATGGATTTCATTGGTAATGCACTAAATTCATTTTGTCAAAGGTCTACACTCTACAACATATTGATCTTCGAGACAATTATTTTATAAAATTCTCAAAAAGCGTTCCATAAATTAAAAGAAATGGATCACTAAGTAAATATTAGTAAGGGTAACGCTAAATGATAAGAAAATTTAGTTAGAATTTGTTCAAAAATTTAAAAAGGCTATAGTATAAAAAATAAATAAATCTTTTTTCGTATTTTAATTAAAAGGTATTAAAGTTAAAAAAGTAAAAATATTTTAAAACATAATGTTAAATAAGTTATTTTACCATTCTAATCAAATTTTGACAAAATTTTCTGCCCAAAAGGATTATTCCTACCAAAAAAATTGATTTGAACAATAGAAAAAATATTACTTTTACCGTCTCAGTTAGTTGATCATTTTTACTTTATATGATTTTAAAGAAATTATAAATATAATGATTAATTTTGTCTTTTGATACATTTTCTCCAAACATTAAATTTAATAGAGTCAAAGAATAATATAGTAATATTACCCCTATTATTATTATTTTTAAAGAAACGTGTCAAGTTAATAGTGGATAATAATTATTAGACAAAAGTAAATAATTAATTTTATTTTAATTTAATAAATAGACAAATAATATAAAATATGTCTTTTTTGAATAATATAACAGTTCATTAAGAGAGTATTAATTTAGTTATTTAAATATGAAAAGACAAATATATAGAAACCAAAGATTATTGATTTGTAGTTCCCAAATAGGAAGACAAGATGTATGTAGATGTTGAACGTGTAGTCTTGGAGACCTAAATGACTCTCTTTACAAACATTACACACTCGTGCGTTCTTGAAAACATCAAATTTCTTCACCTAATCAAGTTTGTTCTTTTTATTTTAATATTCTTGGGAAAATGAATCACTTCCTCCTCTCAAATCTCAATTAATATAGTACTTCCTCCGTCCGATATTATTTGTTATTATTTTTATTTTTAGAATTAAGCTATAAAAATTTTGATTAATATTTTAAGATATAATTTTTTGTCATATTAATATGCAATAAATTGCAATTTATAGTACTTTTCATACAATTTTAGAATATTCAATTTTTTTGTTTAAAATATCGAATTAATATGATCTAATTTAACTTTAAAAATAAGTCAAATTGACTTTTGAAAAGCGCAACATAACAAACAATACCAGACGGAGGGAGTAATATTTTTTGATTTTGATTTAATAAATCGATCTTCAATCGTAAATTATTCATGGAAAAAAGGATAAATATATCCCCGAACTACGTAAATGGTATGCAGATGTCATCCGTCATATTTTTGGGAAATTGGTGCCCGTGTTGTCAAAAAACTAGAGTATATATGCCCTTCACTCTAAATGAAGATTAAACAATGACAGGTGACACAGTCTTATCCATCAATCCGATGTCGGATCAGTGGATAAGATCATGACACGTGTATGTCCGTTAGTATAAAGGGTGTAGATATTCTAGTTTTAAGACGCGGGGGCATCTATGCCCCAAAAGTATGACGGAGGGTATCTGCATATTATTTACGATAGTTCAAGGACATATTTATCCTTTTTCCCATTATTTATATATATTTTAAATATTTTAAATTGTTAACAATTGAAACTTTCAGTATTTTTTACGTAGTTTATTAATATATAAATTTATTTTAAATTTTTTTAAAGATTTCATATCTAAATTACAGCTCAAACTTAAACTGTTTAATTTTCAAAAAAATAAAAAATATCACATTAATTAAAACCGAAGAAGTATTATTTTATTCATCTATAGGAAACTACACTAATGTGAAAAAGAGATCAATTCATTCAAAACGGTCAATCTTTCAAGTTTCGAGGAGTAATACTCCCTCTGTCTCATACAAAGCCGTTTTGTGTCGTAAATTAATGAAAAAATTGTATATCTTCGATTACTTATAATTAATATAAGTGTTTTTTAGAGTTAAACGATAATAGCTTTAATTTATATTTTATGATATTTTTTTTTAGTTATATTGATATATAAAAAAATGAAATTTATAGTACTTTCTTATAATATTTGAATATTTAAAAATCTTTTATTTGAAATATCAAATTAATATAATTTAATTTAACTTTGAAAACTATTTAAATTGACTTTCGAAAAGCATAACATAACAATTAAAAGTGGTCAGAGAGAGTATTATAAAATGTATATTATTCTTACTCATTTCTTATCGAATGAATTTATTGTGGTCTGAAGTAATCTTTAAATATACGTGTAACAGTAAATCATTTCATTAAGAGCAAAAAATAAGTAAATTTAAATTAAGTTATTTTTAATCGTAGCAAAATGACCTTCTTAGGACGAAAAAATAAAGAGTAGTACATTTGGGAAAATTTACGCGAAGTGACAAATTAAACATCTTGAATATACTATGTAATAAAGCTATAATTTCGATTATTCTGAATCCGTTGCTATAGTTTCACATAATTTTTCTATCGGGTTTCCTAATTGTACAAATTCAATTTGTATAATTAGTTTTTTGATTGTATAAATTTAGTATTTGTATTGCTTACTCTAGCTACTTGTATATGGTTTACGAAAAATTCATAATAAATTATCATATTTGTATATTGGGAAGCGAAATATACAAATAGAGTTTTGAAAAATTCCTGAATGTACAAATACATAATTTGTATATACTTAGCCTGTTTATATATTCACATGCGAAATATACAAACTGCAACTTTCATAACAAACGAAACTATAGCTATAATATCTATAAAGTCTTATTATATCTATTATTTTTGCTAGTTCTAAAATTTTCACCAATAAATAGTACAAATAGAATATATATTTTTTCATGATTACATTAAAATATTTATTGATATTTATTGATGTAGCCAATAAATATTTTTCAGTTGAAAAATAATGACATTTTAATAATACGCCACCAACAATTGGCATATATTAATCTCTCATAATATATATACTCTCTCCATTAATATCTATTCACTATTGATTTTATATACTTTTTAAGAAATTATAAATAGAACAATAATTTATTATATCACCTTTTAAATATATTAGATACAATATTTTAAAAAAATATAATAGAAAAATTATTATAATTAATAATAAAAATAAATTAAAAATTACATCCAAAATTATTCATTTATTTTATAAAGTAAATAATTATTATTGGACATTTCAAAATATAATGGACAACTATTATTAAGGAGAAAGTCCACCATCAACTGACATTGTAGGAAAGGTCAAAGAGTTAACAGGGGCCAACGAAAACTCATTAATATTCCATTAAGTAACCAACGCCTTCGAATTTATTACTTTCCACAATAGTAAGTGACTTTTATAAATGTTTATTATTATTGTAATAAATTATAAAAGTTTTCTTAAATAAAAATATAAAATATAGTTTGTTAAAGGCTCAATATAAAAACTATCATTTAATTTGATTTTATCAAATATTTACGTTCTCTAATTTGGAATGTGTATAAGTTAATACTTAAGCTTATATAAAGTTAAACAAGTATATGCTATTGAAAATCTTAGTACGTTGATTGTTTACCTGAACTATCACTTCGTTGGGTAAGAGTTCGAATCCTCAATTGTCCTCCATTTCCCCTTTCTCCACCCTCAATTGTAAACAGATATGTCCTGCGTAACATTCTATATGACAATTTATGTCTTGTGTAATATGTCATGTTTGACACATATGTCTATTCGTTTAATCTTATACAAGTTCAAATTCTGCCTTTAATAAACAATAATTTTCTTAAGCTAAAACAACAGTTAAAATGCAAAAAAAAATAGGTACGAAATTGGGAGTAAATGTTTTTGTACAAAATATATGGTTGAATGGAGAGTATGTCACTTATTAGGTAAAGAAATTTAGTGATGTTTATAGGGTCTTAAAACAGTAAATTCAATGTGTATACTGTTGGGAGATCACTCTTGTGTCAGAATGAAGTATAGATATCTCTGGAGTTCAACTTCACTGGTTATATCTATCTATCTATTTATCTTGATAGAGAAAAATAATAATTATATTTTTGAAATTCTACAGTTTATTGCATGTGACCTACATTATATTATATCTATATAAAAATCCAAATTGTCTGTCCCCATTCTATTTGCTTGACAGAGATAATAATAGACCACACAATAACATATATACTCCATCTTTTCAACCATTAAGGTTTATACATGTCATTTTTTTAAAACGAAATATATCGATAATTTTTAGCTAATTCATTCTTATATATTTTATAGTTAATTAATTTTTTTAAATATATAATTCAATACTAAAAAAATTTCTTCTAATATTGCAACTTTAAATAAATTAAAGTTTGTCAATTAAGTGTATACTACGTACATAAAATTGTAGAGTAAGAGACCGTTTATTTACACATTACGAATGACGCCTTCCTCAGCTATAATAATTTGTAACATTATATATTGAGATACGTGATATAATATTTTATATTAGATATTATATTTTTTAAAATTATACAATATTATTTTATGACTAGGTTAATATAATTGTTTTTATGTATTTTTTGATTTTTTCTATATAAATATAAGATCTATACAAAATTTTGATGAGTTTTTAAAAATTAGCACTCGATAACCTAAATCCCCCTTTATGTGTTGCCTTTTTTTCTTTTTCCATTTTGGGGTATTTTTTTCTTCTGTAGCTGAAGGCAATGTGAACAGTGTTGTGATCATGGCTATCATTTTCTTTGCTAGCTAATATGGTAACGACTTTCTTTTAATTTATTTATTAATCTAAAATTTCTGCATTTCATTTTCATATATTTATATTATTACATATATATTACTAAAAAAGAGCTCCACATGTCACCATGGTATTCATTAAATCTCCTATAAAAACTAGAGATCAATATAGTGGTTTATGTGTATTTTATTTTTAAAAAAAAGTAAAAAATTATAATAATACTTTGAAAGTAATACAGGTTATTTGCTTTATAAAAGTAAATGTAGCGTAAACTTTTTAATAATTATAAAAAATAAGATTTGTAATATTGGATTCTTCGTTCCTCATTTCGAGTAATAATTTTTTTAGTGTAATCACAATATTATTTTTTTCACCTCATTTATTTTTACTCGTTATTTGATAATTATTTTTATTATTTACCTACATTGTTATAGTAGATTTATTCTATGTCTTACTTTTCTCGTCGATTTATTCTATAATTTTTTTATACGTGAACATTATTTAGTGACGAAAAATGATACGATCTATCTAAATATTGTATTCATTAACAATATAGTATAAACAATATGTAGCAACCATTAAAACAATTTTAAGAAATCATAGGAGATTGTTGAATCTTACAATCTTAAATTAAAAATATATGTAGTCTTGTAAATCTTATAATCCTACACGTATCATATAACATATTAGGATTGATTTTTTATTTCTTTTACTAAGAATAAAGAAAAAACACTTCCAAAACACACAAAAAAATAAAAATAGAATCCTTAAATTTAAAACTGCGAAAATAAATTGTATATAATGTAAAGGTAGTTCAGAAATAATTTTATCGGGAATCTATCGATATCATGTCATTTATGCATGATCTTGACCCCTTAGACCCCACAAAACCTAAATTAAACTTTAATTTTACACAAAGAAATTAATGGCATGTTGTTTAGTCCTTTTCCTTTTGTATTTTGACGTTAGTCAGGTCATTTTGGGTTACAATAAAAAAAAATCAGAATGAGAATCAATATATATACCTTAGTTGGATTCTTAGAAATAATTATTTAATTAAATAACTAAAGATTAATTTTAAATATGAGTTACACTTATTTCTCCAATCTTAATTGAAACCTGTAATGAAATACAAAGTATACCAATTCAAAAGTCAAAGATCGTGATTAATTAGTATATCTATATTCGCACAAAAAAATATAAATATAGTGTGGGTTTATTATATCATATTATATTATAGTGCGTGATTTGATTAATCTAAAAAAATTGACGTAAAAATATTTTAAAAATGACTAAATATTTTTTAAAGAAAACCAAATTGATTTTCTGAAGCAATTCTTGTTGGCTATAAATGTTTGATTTTTCATTAGATAGGGTACAAATTTTCTATGTTTTTATATTTTTTTTTTCTTAAAACAAAACTCTAAAGGTAATTTCTGATTCACAATAATTGAGTGAGTTCAAAGTCCAATCAAGCTTGAGGTGTTATAATTTTCTTGAAGTAAATCATTCAATTTTAAAACGATATATTTTATTAATCTGGATATTTGAGGAAAATAATTTCCACAATTTCTATTATGAACTCGGATGTTGCTTTTTATTATTTTATAATTTTAAAAATGAAGGTAATTTTAATTTTTAAAAAATAATCGACCTAACAAGATTGGTATTTTTCGCAATCAACACTTTTTTAAATTGACCTATAATTTTAGGTCAATTTTCTTTAACAATCAACATTCAAAGATAGATTTTGATCGTATATTTAATATTGGCCTTTGAACGTTTAGTGTGATTATAATTATTATTTAATTTTGTTAAAAGTATATCAAATAAATAAGAGTCAAGTAAAATGTAACGGAAGAAGTGAGTATATGAAACTTAAATCAATACAGAGAAAACAATAGACACATTATCTAAAGCAAGTGCTCCATATTCTTGAGAAAAAAAAAATTCATTGCTTTTAAAAGTGTATTATCAATTTATTCTTGTATAGAGTATATATATATATATATATATATATAGTATATAATAAACTAATTAAAACAAGAAACAACATGGTAATAAGAATTTTCATAAAGAAAGAGACAAGCTGCTAGGTGTAGTCTCTGACTTTGTCCTATGGCTTTTATTTCTTTTATTATCTTCTCACCTACATTTGGTTCGATGCCTTTAATCATAAACCAGGTAAATTTTTCCTTAAATTATCTAAAAATAATTTCTTTTATACAGTATCCTTTTTGTCTTATATATTGATATTTGATTGATCATTAAAAATTTTAAAAAATATATTCCAAAAGTATAAATATTTTAAAAGTTTTGAACATACTTTAAGAGTAATGTTTGATATATATTCGAATATGGGTTATAATAAATTTTGTATATATTTAAAAACATTCTTTATATAAATTTATGGTTGAAGAAGAATATTTTAGACTCTCCGAATGGTAAACTCACCACATAAATTGAAACAAGTTGATAATGTATTACAATTTGCGATAAACTTAATTAAATATGGCAATTCACATTAGAATAGTATAAGAACAAGTTATTAAGAATAAAATGAAATTCAGAATGAAGAATTTCTCAAAAAAAAAGGACTAAAAAAGAAAGTGCGAGATAAATGAAAAAAGAAGAATGACGTGTCTTACTTTTTATTTTAATTATATAAAAAAAAAGAACGCTTTCTATATATATATATATATTTTAGTTTAAGATTATGAGATTAAAAGATCTTTTAAATTTGATGCCCAGTCGTAGGTAAAGATAAAATTAAAACTTTATCACAAGTTCCAAATTCTAAAAATATATAAGGACATCAGGCGTTAGTAATTAGTACATTCGTTCACTTTTAATTATCATAAATTTCTTTTCTAGAATCAAACTATAAAACTTTGATTAACATGCATTTTATGATGTATTTTTAATCATATACAAAAAAATTACATTTTGTAGTACTTTTCGTATAGTTTTTAAATGTTTATTTTTTTTGTTTGAAATATCAAACTAACATAATCTAATTTATCTTTGAAAATTAATCAAATTGACTTTCGAAAAGCGAAAATAACAACTAAAAGTGGACCGAGAGAGTAGTAATTGTTGGATTCTAAATTTAATTTTAAACATATATTTGATGAATTTTCCAATACAAATACAAAAACTTCTCTAGATATGCGATTTTAGCTTTGCCCTTATGCCCCCATCAAACTAAGACACGTAAAATGAAATAATGTATTTCCTTTCATTTCACTATCACAATTGTAGCTAAAGTTAACCCCCTTCCCCCCTCTCCTTCAACCCCTTTCTCCTACCTTTTTTCTTTCTTCTTTTCCCCTTCACCCATCCTCCATTTTCTCATCCCAATAAATCCTCTTTATTCATATATAAATATACATGTACCACCTATATACAAACTACTCAATTAAGTGTCTACAAAATACATGAAATCCCAAGATATATAGAACTCCATAGAAAACAATTTTTTTTCTCTCTAAGTTTTGAGTATGACAGAACCCTACTATAATTTCTTCACAGGATGGTTCAACTTCCTTCCTCTTCATCAACAATATATTTCATCTTGCTACAACAAAGAAATTGCACCTTCTTCACCACCATTAAGAGAAGCTCTTCCACTTCTCAACAACAACAATAATAATAACAAGTATTCTTGTGAGAGTACTACTACTACTACTTTTTCTCATGAGGAAAATACTACTACAACTAATTATTATAATGAAAATGTGAGTGTATCTCTACATATAGGGCTTCCAAATTCATGTGAAGGAGTAGTAGATAGTGGAGGAAATAAAGAAGAAGATCAATTTGATGTGGTTTCTAATGATAATAATAATACATCATCAACAACACTAAATAAGGGACAATATTGGATCCCTACTCCTTCTCAAATTCTCATTGGCCCAACACAATTCTCTTGCCATCTTTGCCACAAGACTTTCAATAGATACAACAATCTTCAGGTATGTATACTACAACTTCTCTTAGATACAGAGGCGGATTCAAAATTTAAATTAATATATTTTATTTTGTATAAAAAGAACACCCAAATTCTTCAAAAAAAAATGGGTGGAATTTTGTTTTATTTTTAAAAAAAAAATGATGTATAGAAGGGAGCTAAACTCCTATAATGAGATATAGAGTACTCATGAGATATAGTGGCAGACAGAGTGTTTGAAACACAGAGTTCATCTGAACTCAATACTTTTGATGTGAAATAATAAATTAGTACGTAAAAGTTGATTAAATCTATAACAAATAATATGTTCAAACCATAAAATTTAAATCTTGAGATGAAATACACAAGAAGTTCATCAAAGAATTCTATATACATAAAATTGACGGGTTAATGATCTTTAAGTTTATTAGCATTAAAACTCATTGTAATTTTAAAATAGTCACAAATTAATTTTTATTGATTTTTTCCATGTGTATTTATATGTTTCACACACACCCCAAAAAAGAGAAAAATTGAATTCAAGTTTCAGTTGAATCCAATGAATATTGTTGCATCCCCCTATATATGTCAGTACAGACTTAGCTAGCCAATCTTTGTTTGTATTTTTATTTCCATCAAGTTTGAATTTATATTTCTTTTTTGGGGAAATTTTGTGTATATTTTGTATCAATTACAAGTTGAATTCTAATTTTTTTTAATTTTATTTTTTGTTTCATTTACAATTGCTTAATTAAAATGATTTTGTTGATGATATCATTATAAAATTCTTCATGTTTTATCCATTTGTCATGGATCTTGTACTAATAAGTATATATACACCTTCAACTAGCTACTTTTCTTCTTCCTTTTTTCGAGCCATAGTCAAACTGGAACGTAAATATGAGATTTTAAAAATCCTCTGTCTACGTGAATATGAGATTTTAAGGATCCTCTGTCTTCAGAACGATTCTCTCCGCCGCTGAAAATCCAATTTTCTTCATGAATGTCTTTTAATTTTATACCTAAATTGTTTACTTCCACGCCTTTTTGTCTAAACTACTATTACAACTACCACGAATCATGTGATTTATTCCTATTTCTTATTTACTTTTTTTCTTCAATATACCACTTATTTATGCATGAAATTAGGGTTTTTGACAAATTTACATACATCTTAAAGTTAGATTACATTAGCTTTTCCTCAATAAAGTCTTAATTTCCTTTTACTTTTCTTTTTTATTCATATATTTTTTGGTATTTGGGTAATAGAGACAATTCAAACAATTTAGTGCACAAATTTCTGCTACCAGGTGAATATGGTCAAATGTGAAACTGACAATTTTTCCAGTGTTAAAATCTGACAAGATTTTCAGTGTTAATAATTTTACTGATTCAGGAGAATCAGGACATTTTAATTTTTAATTTCTTCTATTAATTCAGTAAAAAAAATAAAAAAAAATACAGTATCATTTAATTTAATGCTACTTTTGAAAACTCTCAGTATTTCTTGCAGAATATAACTATTCCTTTCTCCTAACATTGAATGAATAATCTCAACACTAAATACTAATACTCCCCTTTTCACCTTTTGTCATCCTCCCAACTTCAAGATAACTCTTGTTCTAATAATTAACTTACTTTATTCATTAACTATTTGACCCTTCAAGTTTCATTAATTCCAATTTGTTTTTTTACGGAATTGATGATGACCATTCAACTAATAATTATTATCTCATACTTTCTGATACAATAACTATTACTTGAGTGACGATTATCTACCAAATGTTTCAAAAATGTCATAACCTTTCTATGATTTCTATTCTATGAGTCTTTTAGTCCTATCAAATATATAGAAAAAATAGAGAATTTCTGGTATTTTTTTTTCTTTAATATGATTTTAGTTCAAGAATGAGCTTAAATGAAACGATATACTTTCTTCGTCCATTTTTATTTATCATGTTGCGTTTTATGAAAGTTAATTTGATTAATTTTTAAAGTTAAAGTAGATTACATTAATTCAATATTTTAAATAAAAAAAATAAATATTCAAAAATTATATGAAAAATACTATAAATTGTAATTTTTTGTATATCAATATGATCAAAGATATCTCCTAAAATCAGGGGCGGGGCCACCTTGGTACAATGGAGTCCATCTGAACCCCTTCGACAGAAAATTATACTATTTATACATGGTTAGAATAATATTTTATGTATATATATATAATAGATATCGAAACCCCTTCGGCTACTCGTGTCTCTTTCTACAAATTTTGAACCCCCTTACTGAAAATCCTGGCTCCATTACTGCTTAAAATGGTAGTCAAAATTCTTATAATTTGACTTTAAAAATAGGAATTATGACAAATAATAGTGCACGGAGGGAGTAGTCATAATACTTCATATATTGAAGCTAATTCGCGTTTTGTGATGACTGTTTTCAAAATTAGATGCTTTGATATGATGTACTGTTTGACTAAAATCTCTCAAATAGATTCTGGATGATTCATACATTAAAGAAATCTTATTTTTTACGCTTGGAGACAGATGTATGATATATATATATATATATATATATATATATATATATATATATATATATATATATATATATATATATATATATATATATATATATATATATATATATATATAAAATGTAATTTGTTTATTTATATTTATGGTCTCAGAAATTTTAATTCATGGGTACTGAATTGTCTATAATCAAAATTTTCAACTGGTGCACTTATTATCAAATCCTGAGATTGGATGCTCAGTCTTCCTATTTCTTTATCTTTATTTACTATCAGACTGTTTGGATGGGCTTTAGTCTCTCTTTCTCTTTTTCTTAAAATTAAATGTTTAAAAAAAAATTATTTTATTTTATGTAAATATTACAAAATTGTTTTAAAAAGTTTTTTTTTTATTTAAAATAAACAATTAAGATAAGTCAATTAAAATAAACTTTCTAAGTTTGCAATATAGTATGTTTGAGTCAACACATTAGATCCTATGGAACTAGGTCCATTGTTGGTTCTATATACTAATTATGTTAAAAATCTATTATAGCAAAAGGTATATTTAGTGGCATAGATATTCCATTGCCACTGGAATATTTAGCAGCAATTGAGTTAATTTATCGCATCTAAAATTGCTAAAACTTTTAGCAGCATATAGTTGAGCATGAGTCTATAGAAAGACGGTTATAAAAAACCTATATTATATTATTGCTGCTAAATATAATATACAAACACTTATATTATTGCCACTTTTACAAAAGTTAAAGAATAAAAAACTCTTATTCGTCAATCAGTGTATATAACTTAAATCCGTATCAATGCATTTGTTTCTAACTAGAGTTTTCTTGATCTTGTTACCTAGATGCATATGTGGGGACATGGATCTCAATACAGAAAAGGTCCAGAATCATTAAGAGGTACACAACCAAGTGCAATGTTAAGGTTGCCATGTTACTGTTGTGCACCTGGTTGTAAACACAACATTGATCATCCAAGAGCAAGGCCATTAAAAGACTTTAGAACACTTCAAACACATTACAAGAGGAAGCATGGTGCTAAACCTTTCATGTGTAGAAAATGTGGTAAACCATTTGCTGTGAAAGGTGATTGGAGAACTCATGAGAAGAATTGTGGTAAGATTTGGTATTGTATTTGTGGATCTGATTTTAAGCATAAGAGGTCTTTAAAAGATCATATTACGTCATTTGGACGCGGTCATGGCGCGGTTGGGGTACCTAATCTTGAAGAACTAGAGGAAGAATCAAACTCCGAGATTGAACATGATTTAATGTAAATCTTTGTTTACAGTTCAGTGCTAAGAACTTTAAAGGTCGAAGACTTTTGTTTGCCCTCTATCGAACGAGCTATATGTTGACTTTGCTTTTGTTATAATATTCAAATTCTATCTTTTTTTAAAGTTTGTTCTATTTTTATTTTTATTTTTTTTGGATGAGAAATGTAAGGTTTGTGTAAATGATTTTCTTTTTCTTTCTAGCTATGTAGTATAAAGATGTGTATTATTTCAGTGTTTTACTAAATTCTCTTCTTAATTGTAAGGAAAAATAGAAGGTTGAGAATATGCGTTGGCAAAATATGTTAATTAGGGTTTGTCATGTGAAGAAAATGAATATTCCTCTTTCTAATAGTATACTCTCGGTTTCATAAAGAATGATATAGTTTGATTTTACACGAAGTTTAAGATAATAAAGAAGACTTTTGAATCTTGTAGCTGAGAATTCGGGTGACTCCGTTTCTTGTGCTTGCGTTGTGTTTAGCTGTTGAGAAAAATGTTTTTTGAAGAACATTTCTATTAGCTTTGTTTAACATGACTTTGTGTTGTATAACAATATGGGTTATGATTTGAATTTCTTCATTTTAACTAAAATTGTTGGATTAGAGTTTTGGGAATAGGCCTTGCAATGCACAAATTTAAATTTAGTCTGACTTCAATCACTATAAAAAACAAATTTTGTTTCCACATCAATTTAATGAAAATTTAAGTTATAAAACATGTTTTTCCATCCCATTCCCTCCTGACCAGCAAAACGGGAAAACGCATAGTTGAAAACACGTTCTCATTGAAATACTTGGAAATTGCCTAATTTTTTTCCGTGTTAAAACACTAGTATTTTTTTCTTTTCTCACTAATCAATCAAAATATGAAATATCCATCAAACATTTTTCTAACGTAAAATAACTTTTAATAGTGAATAGAGATATCATGCATCGAATGGATTTTTTTTTTTTGTTTCTTGTTTATTTCAGGAAAAATAAATTGATTTAATATTTGGAAATCAATACTTATTTCTTTAAAATAAAGTAATTTTTTTACTATCTAGAAAGGGAATAAAGTGCATATAAGGAGAAAGAGAACAGGCTGAACAGCAATATTTTCTTTTAAGAAAAAAAAGAAGCAAAAAAGGTGATATTATACGGAAGCTAGAAATAAAAAGGAGAGGGAAAATATGTCATTTTGTTTCTTACATTACATACAGTAATAATACTAAGGGAGTTGGTTGCAGAAAAAGTTGATGACATATAAATAATTCAGTTTTTAACTTTTTATTGCAGAAAATTCTATTCATTGAGGGTTAATTTCATATAAAATCATCAAATAGTATTATTGCAAAAAAATAATCATTAATTTTTATTTTTTTTTATATTTTATAAAATCACTCAATTTTATTTTGGTTGCATTGATTTTTGATACTATAAATCCGAAGGTTATTTTCTTGTTGTGTGTCTGTATAAGGTCAGTATGTTGTTGTATACTTAATATAATGATTTTTTAAAATATTAATTATGTAATTTAATTAACTTGTTCTAAGTTATAACCATAGGTTACCATTTATCGTTGGTAAGTAATTACTTTTTCAATGACTTGTTTATAGAAATATTTTTTACACCGTTAATATTTGGAGATGAAGTGTATTTTTTTTTTTTCATTTTAGTTTCTTAACCATCTTTTATTCAACACTTGGTGGCACCCAAATTTATTTCCTATATTCTCTATATATTTACTATTATTGTTGGAGTGATGAGTAAACATCTTATTTTGGCTATAATGAATAGAGTTGGGAAAAATTTGAGGCACTTTTATAATTTTATAAGCGTATATATTGACTGATAGAATAGCATTAATGACACAATAAGAATTTTCGTGAATTGATAAATATTTTTTTATTTTTAATCAGATAATTTGGATTTAAGTCTCCTTAGTATGAAGTTGAGTCTCATTGATTACGAAGTTGCCTTTGTTAGGGAGTGTTTTGCCTCCCAACTGGACTTTCTAGCTAAATCTAAATTTAGTCGGTCGGTGTGACTTTTTGGCGCAAATTCGACTTTCTAGCATGGATCTAAATTTAGTCGTACTCCAATGTTGATATGGTAAGACTTTCTTCCCCAATACAAATTTAATCAAACTCTAATATGAATACTCTGGATGCTAGATAACGGGAAATTAATAAAAAATCATTTAAGGGCATATGTAGACTAACATATGCTAATATTAAACTGTTTTCAAATAGTAAAAAGGTAAATATGATATTTTACCTTGATATGATTATCTTTTTTTAACCTTAACTGAAAGAGTGGACATTTTTTATTATCCATTACCCGGATAGGGTGTGTTGTATTAGAAAAAAAACGAGGCTAAAAGGAAAGAAAACGAGTCATTATGCCATAATCAGTTAGCCTAAAACAATCATTAGTCTGATAGTGTGATGGGGGTTAAACTTCACAAATAGCTACTTTTCAACTTCTTTAACTCAAATATATTCACTATCACAAAAATTTTAAATTCTTCGAATAAAATTTTAAAATATTATCTTTGAGTGTCTATAACTCTAGAATAGCGATTATTTCTAAAAAAAAACAGATAAAAAATGGCTAATAAATGCTATTTTTCGATCAACGATTGATTTAAAGGGTAAAAAAATTCAGGGCCCTTGAGGTGACAAAATTGCCAATTGAATTCTCAAAAGAAAAGAGGTTAATGTAATATTCAAACGTCGACGTGAAATTATATTCTTGCTTAGATTTCTGTGTCTTTTTTGAGGTATATATAGATGTTGAAATGACTGGGGTCTAATTAGGAACAAAATTTAGGGAACATTGATAAGTTAGATTTTTTTTTTTAAGAGTAAATTTGTGGAGGTCATAATGTTCTCTTGGATTCGAATTTTAGAAAATCAAAATAAATTTTTATTACTTCCCTTCAAATCCAACCTTATTAGTCAAATTAATTGAGTGTTAATTAAAATGTTTAAGACAATAGATATTGGGAACTTCTTCTTTTCAACCAATCAGCAAAGCCGGGAACCTAAATTATAAACCTGAAAACTTGTAAGTTATGATACATAGTACTACTAGTATTACATGATGTTAGCGTTACACCTGTATAACCACAAATAGTTTTCGTGTTTAAAGGTCAAACTATCATTCCTGATATAAATCTGGTACATTCAGATCTATTCGGACCTACATAAAAATGTTCGCGTTCATTGGTATGTAGAGTACCCCTGCACCACAGAGTAGCCAATGTGACTGCTCCACTAGCTAGGTGGGGATTCACGGGTTCGGATGAACCCACTAACTTAAAAGAAGCTGAGCAGAACATTATGGTTACCTGTGAATTGTGATGTTTTCATTATAACTATGATTAACACACAAATGCTGGCTACTCTGAAGTTGAGGCCATTTTTTAACCATTCGTCCAAGAAGTACTATGACGAACAGTCTTCTGAGCTATGTGTTTCACACTGCAGTGTATCTGAAATCAGATTCAAATCCGCGAGGATTGAGTAGAGGTAACAAACATATGCTCTATAGTTCAAACATGAAATATAAAGACAAAGCAGCAGCCAATCAAAACAGTGATTAGTCGTCAACAAGTGTTACTGCATATGTAAAATGGTTGAATTACATTAACACAAAGGATGTGTTCATAGAAGAGAAACTCAATGTATTATATACCTGTTTCTTGATTTCGATTCCTGATTTACTGTTGTTGAAGATCAAAAAGCCAATCCTGTATACGATTATGCTTGCATCCTTCCTCCGTTATTGAACCATAATAGACAAGTGGGAAGCAGTTAGTTCATATGACTATTTCGGCAAAATTGCAGGTAATACAAGTTTTGCGACAGCTGATACATGCCACTCTACTTGTTGGATTTAGGGTAATGACATTCAACATTTCCCTTCAACAGATTAAGGCCACAACTTTGTTCATTCTTCACGCATTAAAAAATGGACCTTGAAAACTAAGATCATGGAGATAAGTTCATCAGTGACGAGAAAAATTGAAAACAGATTTGATCATTTCAACTAAAGAATATAAAGATGGTAAGTTATATTCCCACATCAATAGTGAATGGGGACATGTTCTCAAAAGAAGATACTAAAATGTCTTGCACACGAGATGAATTGAGATGATAACGATTTACATATGCGATACTCCGGTAAAACCATGCACACCGTTGAAGAATATATCAAACATATACTCTATGACTTTCCAATCATTTGCACCAGAGACATATCAATCCCAACAATTTTTCAAGGAATGCGAACACCCCAATGAAACGAAGAAAATGCAAAGGGAATTAACAAAATGTTTTAATTAGATTACGGCATCAACTCCTAACCATGAACCACCAAGACCTATAATCTAGTAATACCAATGGAGTCTCCCACAGAATAGGTGGTTCGATTCCCATCACTCTTGTTCTCCTCCCCCTTCCGCGGTTCCACAATGTAATCAGAACTTGTTAAAGAAAAACCCCAACTGTGACATTTAGTGATTTTTGAATCCCCCCGCCTCATACAAACCAAAAGACAAACAAGAAGAGATATATAGCTGTAATTACCAAAGGTGTGTCCTATTGATCAATAAATTATCAAGTCTCTTAAAAATATTAGTCGATTTCTTTCCACCTGTCTAAAGTTCATAGTCTTGGAGGATAGACTTACTCGTTACCTATGTTGGTGGGAGGTAACAAACTTGTGCAAGAATCAAGATAACTCAGACACAACGGTTATAAAAAAAAAAGTGAAAGAAGAATTTAAATATTTAATGCAAGAACCTGGGAGGCATTCCAATAGTGGTCAAATAGAGCAAAAGGTAAGTTTGCCAAAAGGTGAATGTTATGTCATTAGGAATATGGCCTACACCATATGCTAAAACAGACCTGCATCTACCCAGTGGCTTTAATTTGCTTCAGCTGCTGTTCCACTGCATGCTACCAGTCATAATGGAAACTAGCAACTAGTCTGATAACAACAGAGAACATATAACTTTGCCAACAGTTCACAATAATAGTATAGTGATAATGCCTCCATTAGAAGTTAGTATTTCTTTTGAATTAAACTAAAATTATATTTATAAATATTTGACTATGAACTCAAATTTTATCATATATTAACTTGAAATATTATGGAAACTCATATCTTCACCCTCCAAATATCCCACATATCTTCATTTTTAATCTTATCTCTCTTAGTATGCCCACACGTTCATATCAACATCCTCATTTCCGCGACTTTCAACTTCTGGACGTGGGAGGATACATCTACCTTATAGGCTACAATAATGTGTTGTAGTGCCAAAATAAGAACCAATTTGCTATCTAGATGTTTTTGTTGGCTTGTCGACTGCATAAATCATGAGGTAGTGCAATGTGTTCATAAGTTTGTTCCTTTCATTAATCCTTTTTGCAACTCGGGACACTCTGTATAGTTAGATAGAATCTACAAAAACTGGAGAAAATGGATCCGTTAAGCTCAATTCTGAACCTCTCTGGTGGAAGAGATTAAGCTCGAGAACTTTGATGCACGGTAGCAGACATTATCGCTAACTAGGGAGCAAAGATGAAACAACCAAGATGGTTCAATGACATTCACTCATTACCAGAAACCTCAAATGTACATCTCAGATTGGTGAACACTGCATACAAGATGCAAGTTCATTGTAAAGGTAATGTACAGAAAGAGACCAACACTGCAACACACAAAAACAACTCAGATACCAAAATCAATATGAAGAGATAGTGATTATATTGAGTATCTCAATCTTATTACAAATTCCGAAACTCGTTTCTCTATAGACAATTACAATTACAATTACAATCTCATATTACCCAACAGTTTTAAAAGACTGATGGACATGCCTCAGGATGCCTTCATCCCTCTTCCATTCCGGCGCCGGGGCATTAACAAAATGAGCATACAATTTATTATTAGCACAAGTAACAGAAATCAAGCTATGACCAAGAACACCATCAATTTCATAATCATAATACAATTGCCCATTTTCATCTTTCCTCTCTACTGAAGTAACCCCATCAGCATTAGCAATTAAATCTTGCAAATTCACATCAGATAAAGCTAAATTGTTCAGTATTACATCTTTAGGTGCTAATTGCCTAAACCCAGCAAGATAAGTAAGGTACTCTTTCTCAGATTTCTTCTTCGGGTTATAAAACTCACTATCTGTTCCATTTGTGCCCTTTTCAACTTTCGACACCAGACGCTCTTTCCATCCATCGGGGACGTCGTAAATATACTCAGCCGACGCCTTCTTATCGGAATTTCCTCCGTAGCCGCCGTAATTGGCGGCGCTAGCAGCTGTGCCGTAGTAAATGTTGAAGCTGGAGGGGGAATCTGCTAAAGAAGGGAGAGAGGTTGTTAGTATTGTGGTGGCTATTGCTGTGGCGGTTAGTGTGGTGGTTAATTTGGTTAAAAGGGGTTTAGAGGGTGGTGATAAGGTGGATTGGGGTCTGGAAAAGGGTGGTGGTACTGGTGGTTTTGTGGTGGTGGTGGTGGTGGAAGAGGAGGAGGAAAGGAGGGATGAGGGGTGGAGAATACTTGCCATGTGGATTGTTTGTGAAATTTTTTGGCTTAGGGGATAGGCTATTATTTGTCATTATAAAAATATGTATCTTATCCATTTAGTAAGATTTGGTGAAACTAGCCTATTGTAGTTGTAGCCAATCATCAATGGTTTATGGTGCCATGTCATATTTCCTATTTTGTCAAAATATATACGGGGAAAAGATATAAATTTCCTCTTTAACTTATCTCGAAAAGTCTGTTACACGCTTAGACTATTATAGTGATTTATGACACACATATACAAGGGCGAATTTCTATCTTTTCCCAACATATATATTTTAAATTTGTCTGTAATCACATTCGATAATCCCATTCTCCATGGCATTGATGTGATTTTTGTCAATGTTTTAAAAAGTCGAACGTCTTATTCTTATGAATGATCATTTAAATATTTGAACTTAGCCTTTGTTTCAGTTATACACAATATGACAATACTATATACAATTTTATTTCAGAAAAATGATCAAATATATCCCTGTATAAGTAGAAATAGTTTAAATATATCTTTTGTTATATTTTTGAGCCAAATATATCCCTCTCATCATAGTTTGACACAAATTTACCCTTATTTTTATGATAGGACACATGTCAAGCTAAAAAAAAATGACCCGCCCCAATTCTAAATACCTAATTTCTTTTTTTGGTTTAAACACAACCGTTAAAATGGATCAAATTCATGTTTTCATTTCTTCTTTTTTCAATACCCAAACCTTCAAAAAGGGCGTTTATGTTCATTAGCTAAAATTCATTCCTTCATAGTTTGATTTAGCCATTAAATGACAACAAATTCAAATTTTAAAGAAAATGAGCAGTTATCATGGTTAAGCATACCAGTACAGCTCTTTCAGAGCTTCTCAATAGTAAATTTTATTTGTGTATAATATTTTCACATTCAATTTCAGTAAATACATAACAACCATATTACAATATCCAAATTTGGTATCGTCTTTGTTACTGCCCAACAAATAAACAATCAAATGAAAAGAAGTAGTGCAAAATCTGAAAAAGAAAATGAAACACAGTGTAAATTGTAAAAGTATAAATTTTTGAAGGTTTGGATATTGAAAAAAGAAGATAGAAAATGAACATAAAATGGATTGATCTAGTTAATAAACAGGTGGATTTCAACAACAAAAAAAAAATATTTAAAATTGGGGCGGGTCATTTTATTTTGAGCTTGACATTTATTTTTCCGTTAAAATTAAGGGTAAATTTATGTGAAAGTATTATAAGAGGGTTATATTTGAATCAAAAGTATAACACGAGAAATATATTTGGCTTGAAAATATAACAAAAGGTATATTTAAACTATTTCTAATAGTACATGAGCATATTGACCCTTTGCCCGTTTTATTTTTGTCTCACGCAATAAGCTGAAAATTCATTCCGTTAAGAAATTTGTGCAATTAGCACCTCTTTTTTATAATTACACACAAAAAAGACAAATGAGAATTTAAAAAGTATTATCAAAATAAATTGATTGAACCGAAATTGATAAGAATTAACTATTGACACTGAAACAGTTCCAACAAAATTGGAGGCAAAAATTAAAATGAAAAACAGAAGAAGGGCCTAGAAGCTCACAGGAATTAGAAAACAGATTTATTTATGTGATTTCATTTGGACAAAGAAAATGAGACAGACAACGAAGAGAGTAATAATGAAAATTATGTAAAATATGAGAATCTAAATAAAAACTTTTAGAGATGGTATAACATCATTATAATTCACTTCAACAAGCAATCACGTGCCCAAATGTTGTGCAACCCACACTTTATGTCAATTCAAATTGTTGTATACAATAACAATGAAATTACACACAACAATGTGTTAAATTAGGGTGGTTCCAAATGCAAATCGAAACTTATAATTTTGAATCGATAATTTAGTTATTGGGTAAATGATTCGGGTTAACGATTTAACAGTTCTAATCTCGATTTACTATAAACTTCTTATCAATTTATTGATTTGGTCTCTGTTTGACCATATTTCTAATTGGGTGCCCCGATAACCTGATAAAAAGTTTAATAAATTATATTTATATCACTCAAGGCACTTTTATTCTTTAGGTTTACACTTCAGTCTCATTACATTGACTTTATGGTTGACATTCAAATTTCACAACAATATTTCAAAGTTGAGACATCACTCATTAATTCAGTGTCACTGCTTTCACGCAGTCGAGTTATATTGAATATCATTCTCTAAGTGTCTAAATATAGGTTCAAATGGTTGGTTTTTCTACTTTAAGTCTTTGTTTTTATCTTCTCATTACAAAGCGCGAGTCTGTAAGATATGTCTGTAATATTATACTACAATCTGCAATGAAAAAGTTTTTAATAATTGTATCATGATCATTAATGACTTTCAGTAGTAGTGCTGTAATGATTTCTCTTTATAATTCATATCAAAATTGGCTTGGTTATTATGAGGAATTCTTTTGAGTTTATCAATTTGGGCAACATGTGCATGTTAATATGGAGTTTTATTAAGTGTTTTGTGTAGTAATGGGCTACTAGGAAAAAGTTTATTAGTGACTACTAGTTGCGTACTCTTAGTTAGTGATTCACAATGAAAATTGTATGAGCTGTTAACGGTTAACTCGATAATCGAACTGATAACGATCACTGTATAATTGATAAATCGATATCTTAACGGTTCTATAATGATTTAACATGATTATAATTGATACCCAATAATTTTCAAAATCGAATCAACTGATACGCAATCCTATATTAAATAAAAATAAGGCTGAGTTGAAATGCGTAAATGACATTTTTGGACAAATTTAGAGGATTGCCTATATATTTAGGCCGAAATATATAAACTTGTCATATTTATTATCAATTTGACACAAATCATTTTTCTGATTGAATATCTCATGCTTAGATGTTTTTGCTTGCAATTATAAAAGTTTGAATCTCAAACTTTAAATGTCAGCTCATTATATATATACTTTTTATTTTCTTAAAATAGCTCAAACCGTTAATATATTCAAATAAATCAAATTTTAAATAAAGTTTAAATTATTCGGATCATTTTGAATTTTTCATCTTTTCTGTTTAATATTAAATTTAGTTATTATTTAAATATCTTTTGACGTGATCCATCTCCACAACAAATCGACTCCTCAATCTTTATCTTTATCTCACCTTTCCTTTGTCGTGGTCGTCAAACTACAAAAATAATAATACAGTCACCTTCTTCCTACAAAAGTTATAGAATTTCTAAGTTATGACTTATTTTTGTTATTATAGCTTTACAAAAATAAACTAAAAATACTTATTTATTCTTTTAATTTTTAAATTGTTTTAGCATAAAATAGTTTTCATTTCACTTCTATTCTAAATATATAAATGACCCTCCTTAATTTTCATTTTGTAACCTAAGGTCCAGACTCCAGACCTGAAAAAAAAACACTATAAAAAGGAAGGTTGAGAGGAAGGTATTGTATCTCTACCCCTGAGCAGTGGGATCGAACCGCCAAAAGCAAAAGCCCTAGCCTCCTTAAACGAGCCAGAGCGAGGGAGCGAATCGCTCTATTCTCGCTCTGGCTTTTCAATTCATCAACAATTGCCAAGTTCATACTTCCATGCCATGTCGAGAAGGTAATCATTTTTACGAATCGCCTTTTTATTTGAATGATCTCAAAACTGTAAAATTGTTCTGATTCCGGTACGCAATCTTGACGATTAGGTATTGATACATTTATTTATGTTCTTACGATTATATATGTAATTGGATTTGTTCTGTTGTGATTGGATCATTAGATGAAAGATGTGAAGGTTATTAGAAATATTGTGTGGGAATTTGCGTTTTAGGAGGTACTTGGATGGAAGATGTGAAGGTTATTAGAAATATTGTGGGAATTTGCGTTTTAGGAGGTACTTGGATGGAAGAAGATGTGAAGGTTATTAGAAATATTCCTAAGATTAGCTGAGGAGAAGGTTAAATTTAAATGGAATTTCATTTATATATATATATATATATTTTATGTTAATTCCTAAGATCAGCTGAGAAGACGTTCTACGAAAAATTTCTGAACTATTTTTTCTGATGTTGATTCTTAAGATTAGCTGAGGAAAAGAGTTTTTTATGAATTATAGGGATTTCTGGAAGTACCTTGTTGAAGTGATTATGGCATTTTCTGATCATGTGTACTTTTACAATAGCGATACAACTAAAGAATTTGATTGACAACTTCATCAAAAAAAAGAAAAAATTGATGAGCAAAGTTTATTGTTAAGTATAATTTGTAAAATGAATTTGCATGCACTTAATATGCTTATATATTTTCCAGGGTTCTTTGCAAGTTCTTTGTAAATGGTGCATGTCTGAAAGGAGAGTACTGTGAGTTCTCACATGATTGGGAAGATCCTCCAAACAATGTAATGTATTGGACGTTATAGTTTTTCAATCATAGTTTTGATTGGACACTTCACTATTTAGTAACTCTTACTTGGATTATTTTTGTAGGTATGCACATACTACCAGAAAGGATTATGTGCCTATGGCAACAGGTGTAGATACAGACATGTTAAAGTTTCTGAACAACATTCACTTCCATCTTCGTCAGCTCCAGCTCAACATCTTTTCTCAGCTTCTCCTCCCACCACCCTCTCGCCTGGAATGCTAGCAGATGGTACAGGAATCCTGTCAGGCATTTCTTCTGAGTATTTGGCTTCAGGCCGACCTTTTTACCCTCCCAACCAGCCTGTATGGAGTGAAAATTCAGAGCATCATGATGCGGCAGTTATTGATAATATTGTCGAGTTAAAGAGGATGAATCCAGCTGATCGATCAATTTGCTCTCTTGCTGCTGCTGGTAAATGTCCACGGGGAGAAAACTGTCCTTATATTCATGGAGGTTTATGTCCAGTCTGTGCAAAGAATTGCTTGCATCCCTTTCGGCCTCAGGAAAGAGAGGAGCATATAAGAATATGTGAGAAGAGGCAAAAGCGCCTTGAGTTACTGAAGCATAGTCAAGAAATAGAGTGCAGTGTGTGTCTTGAACGGGTACTCTCTAAGACAACTGCAGCAGAGCGGAAGTTCGGGATCCTTTTTGAGTGTGATCATCCATTTTGTATATCATGTATCAGGAATTGGCGCAGTGGTACTCCTTCCTCTGGGGTTGATATCAACTCGACATTTAGGACCTGCCCTGTATGCCGGAAGCTTTCATATTTTGTCATTCCAAGTGTCATCTGGTTCTCCACAAAAAAAGAAAAGCAAATTATCCTTGACAGCTACAAAGCCAAACTCAGGTTAATCTTTTCCCTTCTCTGTTTTGTGTTCTTTGTTTTTATTTCAGATTTTTATTTACCTGAGTGGCTTTTAGAACTATAAGCATGGACGTGACTGTCTCTAAATGCAACAAACATGGAAATTTCTTTTAAGATTGTATGTGAATTATATAATTGCAGTTGTAATACGTGCATTAAACATATCAACACTATTTTTAGTTGTATTAGAAAAATTTTGGTACGAGAATCTATTGCATATGATTTCAGGTGTTCGGTTGCGATTCATAGGGGGTATTCTATTTAGTTATGATACCTTCAGAACTTTGGTCCAAGCGCAGTCACATAAAGTGTTGGTCAAACAACCGTTACAGATTTTAACTTTACGCAGACCAAAAGTTTGGTATTTAAGTGGGGAAGAGTAGAGGGGCTGGCCCATTACCCATCGAGTTTTGAACCGCGAGCCTATTGTCCTTCGGGGATTTCTCCATTTCCAGAAAATGTAAATCTTTTTCCTGATAACAATTATGTTCATTTAGTGGTAGTCAGATTTGAAAAGTCAATTCATAATGTCGTGGGATATAGGGTTTTGTCTAAGTTTCAGGATAATATTCATTGTTATGAGCCCAATGGAACTCTCTTAGATATTCTGGATTGAAAGGAAGGAGAAAGGAAACACCATAAAGAAGCAAAGAGAGGAGAGGAATGATAAATTTTTTAGAAATGAGTATGAGTAGGAAAAAAGGAATGTGTGTCATTGATAGTGTCATCGTTAATCAAGTATCTGTTCTTTTCGGACTTACAAATAGGTTCTTTGCACCAGCTTTTGCTCCCACCCCATCCCTCTCAGTTTCTCTTGCTAAATATCAAATGAATAGCAAAAACTTCCTCTTATCACTTTAATCTCCCTTTCGGTGGATACAAATGTTCCATTAGGATATGAAATGACACATTATTTTCCTTTTTGGTTTCAGCTTGGAACTGACCCAATTCGTAGTCTCATATGTTTTTTGATTTATTTGGCGAGTGCTGCTACTCTGTCCAAAGATGGCAAATGCTCATTATTCTAGGATTACTGTGTTTTATGCATTCAATCTTTTTGAAATTCTGTATAATGAAAATAAATTTGTTACCTCAAAGGCATTTCAATTATTTTCTTTTCGACAATTTTCCAAAAAAATAGATGAAGGTTAGCTTGAAGTCTAAACACTCAGAGTATAGAACGTTTACTTTCTAACTATACTGTTTAAGTTTAGGATTCTTAGAAAAACTCAATATTTTTATACTTGATAATTTGTTTATTTTTCACATCAAACTAGTCCGGCTAATTTATTCTGGTGGTGTATTCTTAAGCTTATTTTCTATAAAATGTCCCCCTTTCCCCTTGTTCTCAAGGAAAGAAAAGATTATTTTCTCTGAAGTATCTTTTTCTCTCTGACTTGATCTTTGTTTTTCAATTTTTGAGCTCAGGTCTATTGATTGCAAGCATTATGACTTTGGCAATGGGACTTGCCCATTTGGAAATAGTTGTTTCTACAAGGTACAAATGTTATGATATGATGATATCTGTGTCTTTAGAATTTGATGTCAAGTGATTTGTTGCCATTCTGGTAAAATGATCATCTCCTTTTGAAATAATGGAAGTTTGTATAGAGTGAACCGATACTTGGGGGTGGCACTTGGGGGGGGGGGTACTTGAGCTGCGCCAAAGCACACCAAGCTTCAGGTATTAAGTGAGCCTTTAACAACATTATTGACCAGTGGCAGAGCCAAAAAATTTGACAAGAGTTTCACAAAAATACGAAAATGCTACATTTCGGATTTGAACTTGTATTTTTCTGACAAGAGGGGGTTGCTAAGGTGGGAAGCACCTTCCACCTCCAACCCTAAGGTTGTTGGTTCGAGTCACCAAGGAGCAAAAAAAGGTGGGAGCTCCTAGAGAGAGGTAAAAGAAAAACTTTTTAAAAACTTGTATTTCTCTAATAGTAAGGGGATTTAAAATATTATGTATGTGTAAAACAAGAAAATTAATCCCATTGACACATTAAACTTTTGGACAAACTGAATCCCCTGCCTTGCCTGGTCGATAGCTGACTTGGAGTGAATATTTTTCTGTTGGTTCTGTTTTATCCTTAAACCCTTATTCTCTATAGTGTTTCTCTATTGATCCAACATTTGTTTGACTTGTTTACTTATCTTGTAAATTGACATAATATGATTTGTGAATTATGGACCATGAAACCCTATCGTGAGAACCGATGGTTGGATCGCATTATCAGAATAACCAAGTATAGGCTTAAAGCAGATCTATATTATGAAGGTGTGCTGGAGAAGCTCCTTTCTATCCCTTCTCATTGTTCTTACACTTCTTGCTACTGCATTATGGACATTTATATATATATATATATATATAAGTTCGAATCCCAGAGGAGACAAACTCTAGGTGATTCTTCCCATTTTGTTCTACCTTTGTGGATAGAGTTACTTGCCGGTAGGAGGTGACATGTATCCCGTGGAATTAGTCGAGGTGCGTGAAAGTTGGGGTGGACACCATGGTCATCAAAATAATAATATTTGTCCTGAACTCCCTTCTTCTCCACCATTCATTGAGTCCTTCTCTTTGCTCTCCATCGGATGTTTTTTTTAGAAAAAATATTACTCCCTCTGTTTAAAAAAGATTGACCTAGTTTGACTTGGAACGGAGTTTAAGAAAAGAAAGAAGACTTTTTAATCTTGTGGTTCTAAATTAAAGTTATGTCAAATGTACCAAAATGCCCTTCAATCTTGTGGTTTTAAACATGCCACGTGGAAAGTTAAAGTAAATTGTTGCCAAAAAAGGAAAGGGGTCATTCTTTTTGAAACAAACTAAAAAGGAAATAGGGACATTCTTTTTGAAACGGAGGGAGTATTTTGCATGCATCCTCTTTTTTTTTCTCTCTAGAGATTTCCATAAGCTTTGTAGTAAAAGTATGGATTGTTATAGATGATTCATTCATTCTTTTAGTATTCCAAAGCCGATACCTGATCATACTTTCCAGAAGTTCCATCATTTGACTCATAAATTGAGCACTTCAATTGAAATATCTATTTTGTGCATGCACATCAGAACCAATGTACACTCTCTCTCTCTGTCTCTCTCCCTCCCTCTCTCTCTCTCTAAGTATATATATATATATATATATATATATATATATGAAAGGGGAATAAGCACACAGCTGGCTGTCAACATGTCAGCTTCAACTGTGTGCGTATCTTTATCAATAGCTGCTTGGCTAACTGGTTTAAGCCTAACATCTTAAGTACAAGGTCTGGGGTTCGAACCTAGGCAACATCATTTGTAAATTTCTGTTTTATTTCAGCTCATTTACTCATTTGAAGCTTTTGACATCTCAAGTACAAGCTCATTTGTATTGTTTTGGTTCAGCCTTTGGTATATTATTCAAAATGCATGCTTGATTACTTACGGATGTTATGGTCCACATTGCAGCATCAATACCGTGATGGCCGTCTGGAGGAAGTGGTACCGCGTCATCTTGGTCATGAAAATGGAAGAACAGTGATTGCTAAAAATATTAGGTTACACCCGTCCAATCTGTTTTCTTCATTCTTCTATGTTGACAATGGTCACGGGTGTTTACTATTTCTTTCGGTCCGTAACTGACTGATATTCTTGCATATGACTGTTACTTTCAGGCTCTCAGAACTCCTTGGCAATTTGAGAAGAAGGTGAGCTGTGAATATGCCTATTGTGATTTCAGGGTAAGTTAAGGTTTTACATATTTTTTTTCTTTTTCTTTAACTTGGTGGTAACTTTTGCGTGTAGAAGGAATTCAAAGGGTTAGTTTTTGTAATTTATGTAAACAAAGAAAAAGAATTTCCTTCCAAATCAATATTTCATGCGGTTATTGACTGGTTATTCCTTGTTTTTCTTTTATCCTTCCAATTTGGAATTCTTCTAATATCTTTTCATAGCCTGTTCTATAATAGCTTCAATGAGCAACCATATACTTGATGTGTAAGTGACAACAGTGTTCAATTCATTCTGAGCATTCTTCTGATTATCTGACTGCAGGGTTGAAGTCGGAAACAACTTACATTCCTTCTATGTGGTTACAAGATTTATTGAATTTTGTGAGGTAAGCCATGATCACTTTCCTTGGTCATATTGAATCTTGATTAGCTTCGCTGGCAACAGTGAATATATTGACTTTAGCATGTTCTAGATTCTTTCAGACTAGACTCTTTTACCTAAGAAACTCGCCATCTAGGGCTAGCATCTGACCTTCAATGAAACAGCACCAGCTCTCTGATCTTGTCCAGAACTGAACAATAGCTAAGCTGGAGCCCCCTTTTAGACGAAGCTGCTTTTCCCTAAGAAGCTCTCCAGCCTAGTATTAGCATTATGTGTCCAAAGAAAATACTGCAAGTTAGCTGATGTTGTCTAGGTATGGGTACTGGCTCGACTCTACTCGTCTTGCTTGTGTTTTAGCTCGACTTGTTTTGAAAGAGGGAAAGTTCGGGTCAGTTACCATAAGAACTCGGCTCAGCCAAAGCTTGGCTCAAGCTCGGCTTGGTCAAAGCTTGATTTGCCTCAACTCTCTCTACTCAAACAATTCAGTTAAGTCATGTCACTAATACTTCAAAAATAAAAGTTTAAGCTCTAGTATTGTATAAACTTACTAATTTAGATTTTAAAGTGTTAGTTCTTCTATAATACTTTTTTTAACAAAATGGCCGTTACTAATTTAGCTACATTGTTAAAACGATTGTAACTTAAGCTACTCTATGGCGACATAACATTAAAACACAACAAAAAAGTTGATTAATGAACTGAAATCATTAATGTGGTTCACCTCAGTATATTAAAATGTTTTCTGATTTGAATTTTTTAATATGTTTAATATTAAATATGACGTCCTTTCTATTCAAGTTCTGATCTAATATCTTTTTGTATTTTGGTATATTTTATGTACTTGTAGTAATTTTCATGCTTTTGTTTGATTTAAAATTATACTAAATGGCTTGTTTCTGTTTCAGTGCTGGTTAATTATGCGTTGGGAGTTGAGATGCAGACACGGTATTCCAGACACAAGGGACTTGCTTGTATAATCATGGATACATGTGTATGGAACAACCTATCCCCTCCATAAAGAAATAATTAAAAAAAATACGACGATAAAGTGTATAGGGATTGTGTATATTAGAGATAATAACCAAGTATACTTGCAATTGTGAAGAGCATATATAATATAATAAAAAAAACTAAAAGGAGCAGGGAAATGTTTTTGGCGGTAAGTATTCCTCTTTCTACTATTTTGTCTATATTTGTTTCACTGTTTTTGTTTATTGGCGGTAAACAAAAACAGTGAAACATTGGTGTTTCTAAACTGGTATGTGAATAGCTCCCGTCATATTTTTGGAACACTGCAATAAACAAAAACAGTGAAACATTGGTGTTTCGAAACTGGTATGTAAATACCCTTTGTCATATTTTTGAAACATTGGTGCTCCTACCGTTCAAAAGTTAGAGTGTATATGTCCTTTTCACTTACGGATTTATACGTGTTGTAATCTTATCTATTGATTCGATATTTATCGACGGATAAGATTGTGTCACGTGTCCTTATTTAGTCTTCCGTTAGAGTGAATAACATATATGCTCTAGTTTTTTGACGGCAGGGACACCCATGTACCAAAAGTATAACGAAGGATATCTGCATATCATTTACGATAGTTCAGAGGTACATTTGCATTTTTCCCTTTAATAAATAATATGTTTACCTTAATTTTCTGGCTTTGAAACATCTGGTTAACTAGAAATCATAATAATGGCAAGCATGACCATATTTTTTAAATTTTTCTTTTTGAGAGATACATACAATGGTGTTGTGGAATTCGACCAAATTGCTAATTGAATGAAGAAAAGGACATATTGATCAAATCAACGACAATTAAATAGTAATTAACTGGTTTGAGATTATATTACAGAGTAATGATTTATAGTTAAAGAATCAATATTTAGAGCCTGTTTGTCATTGCTGCTACAAATAATTTATTTTTAGAATCACTTTATTAAAATGACTTTTAGAGAAGTATTGTTGAAAAAAAACAATTTGTGTTTGAGTAATTCATTTAAAAAGTGTTTTTTAATTTGGCGGAACTTTTTAAAAAAGTGATTTTAAGAATAAAATTACAAAGAAAGAACAACTATTAATGTACTTCTAATATTGAGATTATCTTTTAAAGAAAAACTATTCTAAATATCTATTCTAAAAAAGGTTGACTAAACAATTATTTTTATTAAATTAAATGTACATATTTAAATTTTCAATCAATATTATACCTTTTTTCTGGGAGGATTAAAATCTTTACTTGTTATTTTTTAAAATATTGTTATCACCTTTTTTTCTAATTCTGTAAAATTATAAGTAAAATAGTATGTAAAGTATAAAATAATAATATATAAAAAGTAAAATAAAAATAAACTGTATTATATAAACATGAAAAATAAAATTATTAAATAAAATTTAACTAAACATATGAAATATGTTAATTAATTAAATAAAAAATATATTAATGAATATATATATATGAAAGAAATATTTTTGACTTGAGAAAAATAATATTTTTTTTCAAGGAGCAGAAATTTTTCAGCTTCTTACAACAACAGAAAAAAATACTTCTGCATCCATTTAAAAAAACGAATTTGCCAAATACATAATTTTTCTAACAAATTTCAGTAGCAATAGTAAAATTTTAGTACATGAACTATTGTCCGTGATATAACATACTCCATCTGTCCCTAATTACTTATCAACCTTTTTTTTTTTTATAATTGTTCTTATTTCATTTTGACAATTCAAGAAAGGACAAAAACTTTTTATCTGTTATACCCTCAATTAATTAGTTTGAAGAATATTGAACTTATTAAAAATCTTAAATTTTTAATTAATTCACTACTTTATAATTAATAAAAATAAAATGATATACTCACTATATCAATAATTATTTTTTTAATAAATGTGTCAATTCAAAATTGTACAAGTAATTAAGGACAAATATTTTCTTCTTCGTTCAATAACTCCTTTCTACTTTTTCTCCTTCAAAATGAATTTAGTTGAGCATTATTATCAACGTATCATCAAAAATCCCGTTTATCATTTGTTTCATCAAAAGCTACAAGCTACTCTCGTTTAATCGAAAGAGAAATTGGTTTAGTTCTATTTTTTTATTTATCTAAGCAAATTAATAAGTGTCATTTTTTGGTTGAGTTTCCGAGATATATAGTTAATACTTCCAAATATTTATTTCATGATTTACGTAATACTGCGAATTAGGAATGTACAAAACTAAATTGAAAATCGAATCAATCCGTAAAGCGACAAAAAGACCCGACTAGTTGTTTGGTTTGGTGTTGGAAAAAAAAAATTGATTGTATTTGGATTGGTTTGGGTTGAACTAAAAAAAACCAACTCGACATTATATATATAATTTAAAAATTTTATTTTATATGTGAAAATACCTATTATGATATAATTTTTAAATATCTCTTATACTTTTTCATAGTTTTTATCTTTTAATATATTTATTTCATGTTTGAAAGTTAGAATTCTCAATGATCTAATAAAGATTATAGTTCATATATGTTGGTGATTATAATAAAGTTTAAATAAAAATTAAATTTATATTAATGCAAAAAGAAAATCAATTCAACACTAAGAAAGACAATAATATTGGATATTTATTTTTTAGTTTCACATAAATTTAGACAATTAAAATACATGACCTAATTTTACTTTCTTTTAATATTTAGTAATGTAACTAATACTTACTAAACTTATTTTAACATGATTTAGTACTTTAAATTATGATCAATTTCAATGTCTTATTAATTTATAATATTTTTTGAAAAAATGACAAAAATTCCTTCCTTAAGCTCACTTATTACCCTTATCCCTTATTAGTTTTAAAAATACCTAAAATTTCTCATTTTTAAGTCAAATGAGATGGATAAAAAAATGTGACAAAAAATGAGGCGGATAAAAAAATGTGACAAAAAATAAGGAGGATACAAAAATGTGAGAAAATGAGACGGATATAAAAATGTAAAAATGAGGCGGAATGTGACAAAAAATGTGATTAAAAATGAGGCGGATTAAAAAATGTGATTAAAAATAAGACGGATACAAAAATGTAAAAATGAGGCGGATACAAAAATATGACAAAAAATACATAATGTATCCGCCACCTTTTTATTGTATGAGTCCTATTATGTATCCGTGTTTTTGCATATTTTTTAGGAATTTTGGTCATTAGAAACTTATAAGGGATAAATGGTCATTTAGCCTAAAAGTATGTTATTTATGTCATTTACACATATTTTTTACGCGATTTTTTTTTATTGGATATTTTAGTGTCATTAATCATATCATATTTTTTGTTATTTTCTTGAGAAATAACTTAGATAGTTGAACTTTGATAAGACTAAAGAAATATTTGATGTACAAGTAAATTGTATGTTTGTATTAATACTTTATCGAAAAACTCAAAAATCCGAAAAAATCCAAAATTGAAAAACCGAAATTTTATTAGTTTGATTTGATTTGGTTTATAAATTTAAAACCCGGCACAAGTGATTTAATTTGATATTTGAAAAACCCAAACCAACCAATCATGTACACCCTACTGCGAATGTAATACAAAAAGATAAACACTTCATTATGTAGCCCAAACCAATAATTATTTTAAAAAATAAACAAACAAGAATAATAAACCCTGCTATAGAGGAAGAAAAAGAAAAAAAAACGAAATTTCTCACTCAAGCATTAAAATTCAAAATACAACTGCATTTATCTAAAATGTATATCTACATAAATACCGGCGGTAACGCAGATAATTAAATAGTCATCAAATCAATGGCCGGAGCGATCTATCTAGTTCCTGAGAAGAGCGGCAACAGAGAAGATCAGCGAGGAGCAGATAATCGCACTGGAAATCGGTAGTGAAAACGCGCCGCCTTGGTCCGGCGACGGTGCCGGAGCCAATGTCGGTTCCTGAGCGGAAGCAACCGCCGACAAAATCGCAACAATTGCAAAAAACACAGCCATAGCTTTCACTTCCATATCGGGGAGAATCGGAAAATGCAGTGAATCGGAGAGAAAATTGAAGCGATAGATAGATCGGAATTGGAATTGAGATTGGGATGAAGAGTGATAAGGTAGAGTAAGGGTTTATATAGGGGAGTGAGAAAGCGTGTGGGCCCAGGAAAAAGCTGGAAGAATATGCCACGTTGAGAAAGTTGATTTGATCAAGTAAACAGAAAGAGTCGCCGGAGAAGTTTGAGAGATCGTCGCCGTCACGCTGTTAATGCAGATGGGGCCACATGTCAATATAAAAGGTAAGCAATTTTCACTATTACTATAATAATCAATGATTGATTAGTGTAATTAATTAATGGGAATAGAGAGGGTTAAAAATATCCTTCAACTTTGATATATTATTTAAATTTATCCTCGCCGTTAAAATAAAGTTAATTTACCCCTCGCTGTTAAAATAAAGTTAATTTTACCCCTCCCATTACTAATTTCACCAAATTTACCCCTCATTAGATGGATTGATCCAAATTAACCCGAATTTACCTCTTTGACATGTTTAATGGAGATTTGGGACAATGGGTAAATGAGTTAGGAGATTTGGGAGAATGGAGTCGGGTTATTTTAAATGTGGTCAGGTTAATGGGTTAAAATAAGGAATAGGGTTTTATTTTTAAAATTCGGGTCAATTCGTCTAATGAGGGGTAATTTGGTGAAATTAGTAACAGGAGGGGTAAAATTAACTTTATTTTAACGGTGAGGGATAAAATTAACTTTATTTTAACGGCGATGATAAATTTAAACTATAAATTAAAATTAGAGGATATTTTTAACCATTTTCCCTTAATTAATGTAGATACTGTCATTTTTACTAGTATTACATTTAATTTGATATAGTATTTAATAGAAAAAAAAAGATTTTAAAAATTTGTGGTTTAAAAAATTTGTTAAATATTTAATTTATTTTATTAAAGGTAAAATATGAATTGAATTATGTTTAATCATCGTTAAATCACATTCTTTTAGGAACGGACTTAAAAAATGGTCACATAAAATAATACGAAAGAAGTATAATTTTAAATTTTTATTTTATTCTGAATAAAATGATTCTCATATAAATAAATAAAAGTATTTAACAATGGTTTTAGACAATAATTTATTTCAAAAAAATAAATATTCACTTATATATCATGTAAAACCAAAGATGCCACATAAAACGGGGACCAATTATTATTCTTATTCTTATTCTTATTATTATTATTATTATTATTATTATTATTATTATTATTTGTAGGATTGTGATTACTGATTAGGTTTGTTTTTTTCTCTCTCAAGGTGGAATCGAAAAAAAAGAAGAAAGAAGAAAATTAGTTGGCGAGTTAGGTAGGAATATGAGAAATATTGGTTGGACTTTGAAATAAAAAACGAAATGAGTTATTTCTTAAAAATGAATTACATTTTATATAAGTAAGTTTAACTTAGAAAGGAAAATTGAGAAAGAAAGAAAGAAAGAATTATCTAAAAATATTTATGGTCCAAAATAAATATCTATTTTAAAAATTGTTATTAAATATGGAAATGTATCTTTTTTTGGACTAAAAATAAATAACGGATTATGTAAAAGGTTAAATATGGAAATGTATTGTTTTTTTTGGACCGAGTGAAAAGAAAAAACAAGTCATATAAACGGAGACAAAATTCAAACATTTTATTAATATTATATATGAATAACTTATTCCTATCTACTTACCAAACATCATATACGTTATACAAAAATGAAAAAGTACACAAATATTTCTTATGCATCTATCAGATATCTTTTAGTTAATGAAAAACTCTAATTTTAACTTTTATAATCTATATATGATCAGATCTTTCAATAATATCATTTTATATAACAATACCTCGTTGTAACAGTCAAGTTTCTCGAAATTGATTAGTTAGGTTAGATTTTATCTTTGTATTATAATTTTTTTAATCTATAATAGCAACGGTTAGGTCTAAATTTTGATCAAATATTTTAATGCTTCAATACATTATATGACAAGGAATATTATGTGAAAATACATCCAACATCAAAATTTTTTTTTAAAAAAAAAATAAAATCCTACAACATTGTTTATAGTAGTTAAAAAAATTCGAAACCAATAATTTTTTTATAGAGATGTTTGGATATATAATATAATATAATATCATACTTATTCTTTAAGGGGTACGCTCTTAAAACTTAAAATTAATTATAGAAGTACTCGTTAAATATTGAAAGGATCATTTTATCCATCACAATATAGGCCTTCTATTAAAATGAATAACTTCAGCAACATTAATTAAACTGCTAACGAAGAAAATTGTATCATATCTACTATATGTAAAGCTTTTATTATTACTTATGATGCTATTAGTCTTTAATTTCTCAACTTTTATTTTTAAGCTTCTTTGTTATTTCATAAATTTACTCAACAGACACAATAACAAATTATAACCATATCATTCAGTTTTAAAATTTTATATGTTGGTATGATAGTTAATAAGTTTGCATTCAAGAATAAATCATTTGAATAAGTTGATTGTTCATCAATTTGAGTTGTACTTTTTCCCTATAGATTTTTTCAAATTCTCATTTTTTGTTGGGTTTTATTTACCCTAGATTTCTCTATCATAAAATTTTTTTTGGATTGACTAATTCTTTTTTCAGAGGCATGTTCCTTCTAACTTAATCAGCATTCACAATGTAATCTTAAGAGTTTTTGAGAGTTTTGGTTAGGGAAAAAATTTGTGGGTCACAAGTTTGATACGTTATCACTTGTGTGAACCTCCCATGTATTCCGAGTGAATTGGTTGAGGTTTTCGCTCTCTGTATTTTGTACTCTCATATTTATAGTGGATTGCTCATCTCCTTTGTGGACGTAGGTCGATTGATCGAACCACGTTAAATCTTTGTGTCTTTTAGCATATTTCTCGTTTGTCTTCTTATTTATAATCTTTCGAGATTAATTTGCTTTGCTAACTTCCGTATTACACCTGCTTATTTCGTACCTAACAATTTTCACATATAATTTGATATCATATATATCTAGAAGTCTGATTGACACGTATTGAGAAACTAATACATATATAAATATAAAGATAAACATGATGATGTGACCTAGATAGCACTTAATTGAAATATTATTGTTTAACTATTAACAATTAATAGATGAGGTTGTAGTTAAGATTGTCTCAAGAAAAACATCAACCATCATTTGTCCTAGAAGAACTTGTGAAGAAGCAGTAAGGTGTAAATTGTCTTTTTGCAACTGCAAGCCCTTGGCATCAACAGTTACTACATTAGCAATGCCAGGATTTAACTGTGCTTCTCTTATAATTTCTGTGTAATGTTTTCCTCCTGAAGCTAGAGCCACCTACACAAGTTTGAACCAAAAAAAATATTTACTTATCCAAACCAGACAAACAAATTAAAACGGAAAGAGTGTAACATTAAAGTTTACCTGTATAATCAAAAGCTCTGGTATTCCAACATCATTTCTCAAGTCAGTGAAAAATTGTTGCATTTTTTCTTTATAAGAATTTGCATCTCTCTGGCTCATTGTGTCACTCTCCCCTTGATACCAAAGCATACCTCTAATTATCCCATATTCTTGCACTGTAGAAGCCTTGGCTCTCATCACCAGCTGATTGTAAAGGAAAGTCCCCTTTTGCCATTCACTTATTTTGTTCCCCGCTATCGCGCATGGTACCAACCCTACTATCCCAAAACATGAAGTTTTATTCAACAAAGAATTTGCAAAGGGCATACCTGCATAGACGAATCTAGAATTTATAGTTAGTGTGTTCAGAGCGAATCTAATCTATTTATAAACATACACAAATCAAAAATAAAAATACACATGAGTCATGACTCATCACTATTTGAGCTAAAAATACATTAGTGTGTTTTCTTCTTCTTTTTTCTCACAATGAAAAATAGAAATGGAGGTATATTGTTGAGTTATGACACTCTGTAATATTATCTTGAAGGTATTTATGTTAACATTAAAATAAAACTCTAATGCATGGGTCCCCAGTTGCAGCCCATTTAGTGTTGGATTAGACTTGATGTTTTTGGCCCATCAAAATAGTGGGTCAGCTCGACCTATACCATCAAATTCCAAAACTCATATGAGTTAGCCATGATGGATTGGGCTGGCTCATACTGACAACTACATATATGATTAGAGCCGAAAGCTTTGAGTTTAGTTTAACTCCTTATAAATCCGTCTCTACATACCTGGACCAATCCCACAAGTAACATTCACATCAATATCTGCATGTAAAGGTTCAGTTGCCTCCACCCATTGAAGATTGGCATTAAGTTTAAGGATGGCTGGATTAGGGCTACACTCCGGTGGAACGATACCATCCCATATGTTCTTCACAACACCTCCTAGGCCGGACATGTTGCTCTGTCCAGCTAGTAAGAAGATGTTCTTCACCTGTGAATTTGCTATAGATGTAAAATAAGATAAAGCCATGATCATAAGCAATACCATGGACTTTGCCATTGGTTATATACACAATTTTTTTTCACTTTATGAATTCCATTCAACATTTTCATATATATATTGGATGAAATTGGTTAGCTTTTGTGTGTGTAGAATTAAGGTATAGGACTTTTGAAGTTCAAAGCAACCTGGACCCTTTTTTTTTAATTTATTACTACCTCCGTTTCACAAAGATTGACCTAGTTTGACTTTGACACAGAGTTTAAGTAAATAAGGAAGACTTTTGAATCTTGTGGTCCTAAATTAAAGTTATGTCGAATTTAAAAAATTGTCCTTTAATCTTATAGCCTTAAACATACCACGTGGAAAGCAAAAGTGAAAATATTACCTAAAAAAGAAAGAGATTATTCTTTTTTAAACTGACGGAGTACGTTATATTTTTTTATTTTCCATGTGATTCGTAATGCATAAATAAAATTGTGATATATACATAAAGAAGCATCATGATGGCGTTGAATATTCCTTAATGGGTACTTAATTAAATATCGATCAAAGTTAGTTGAAATTTATTAGCTTTGAAGCTTTAGGCTATACTATAGTATATATTATGTTAAGTAGAGTCTGGAAACAATAAAAGTGAATATTTTATATGGTTTTGTTCTCTCAACTCTTCGTAAAAAATTCTCAAACATAATGTCAACCCTGTGAATTGTGATAATAAGTTACAATGAGCAATTATTTAGATGGATATACATTTGAAGGCACGTTGCATTTAATTTAAATCTATTATGTGCCATGAGTAGTACTGCAAGTTTATGTCGTCTTTAATTAACTTAGGAAAAGCCAGCTTGCTTAAGGCTTTTTTAAGCTCATTTTTTTTTAAATTTGATATTCGGGTTCACATTGGGTAGGGCTTATTCAATAGTATTTTTTCTAATTTCTATTCAAAACTTTTTCCATATCAACAACTCGAAATCTCTATGAAAGGAAAAATTTCATTTATTACACCACATTTATTTAATAGTTTATTTTTAACCTCATTGAGTTCTCTCTCTTTAAATGTCAAATATTATTGTCTATTATATTGTGGCCCACTGCTATTTACACTAACTGTCTAAATCAATGCTAACCTACCATTGTTAAATAACATAACAAAACAAAAATATGCGTAGTTAACAAATTTATTTATAGTTATATATGTTTAAACAGATTTTAGAGTCTAAAGGATATAAAATTTTAACAAAAAATTCAAAAATGGTATATACATTTTCATTTTAACCAAAACGGCAAAATCGTTGGTAGAGCGGCGATTTTGCTCGCCGGAAAAAGCAAAATCTAATTTTAAATATTTAATTATTTTTTTTTAAGAAATGACAGCGATTTCCAATATTAAATTTTTTAACTTAAATTATTTATTTTAAATTTAAAAAATATATTAAAGCATAGGCAGCGATTTGTATAACTTTTTTTTTTACTTCTGTAAATTAAATCGCTGCCAAATAATTTTTTTAAAAAACCTTTTAGTAAATCGCTGCATTATTTTTCATTTTTAAATTTTCTTTTTTATATTTTTTAGTAAATCGCTTCAATAGCAATGATTTTACATTTTATTTTATTTTTAATTAAATCGCTGCAAACGCAACAATTTGTACCATTTTTTAAAAAACATTAATTAAAAAAATGGTACAAATGATGTCAAAATGTAAAATAGCTGCTACTGCAACGATTTACTAAAAAATATTTTAAAAATGAAAAATCTGCAGCGATTTACTAAAAAAGATTATTTAAATCGCTGCCAAGGCAGCGATTTAATTTACAAAAGTAAAAATAAATAAATTATACAAATCGCTGCTTTAAATATTTTTTTAAAAATTTTAAAATAAATAATTTAAGTTAAATCGCTGTAATTTGCTTTTTCCGGCGAGCAAAATCGCTGTTCTACCAGCGATTTTGTCATTTTGGTTAAAATAAAAATTTATATACCATTTTAAAATTTTTATTATAATTTTATACTCTTTAGACTCCGAACTCTGTTTAAACACATCACATATATATTAATTCGATATAAATATTGTTAGCCAAAGAAGAACATACCAGGCAAGAGAAAAGTTGAATATATGTTCCCATGTCATACTTGCTAATTTCTAATTTAAAATACATGCAAATCTCATTTCTAATTTTAAACTCTAATTTAAAATACATCAATAGCACCTAGTTTTCAAATGCATTTCTTTTTTTTTTCTGCTTGGCTGACTATTTCAAATAAAATGTATAGGAAATATAAAAATTATATTTGTATGTTATAGATAAAGTTTGTATAATTGCGTTCACAACAAATTTTATGTTTGCTATGAAACTTTTAATTTGTATAATTAGCTAGATGCATTCAATTTTATTCAAATTATTCAGTTTTGTATAAATTCATTTATATATTGTAATTTGTATAATAAGATTTATTGTATTTGTATAATTATAAGTGTATAAGACGAAAATATATGTATTTGTATTTGTATATTTTTTTCTTCTTGTTTTATACAAACACAAACACATTTTATACATTTATATACAGAATAAGTAATTGTATATTGGAAATGACTAATTATATACTGAATTAAATGACAAAAAAGAGATATTTACTATGAATTATAAATAAAATAAATTATGATGACATCATTTAATTTAAATTAATAATTGTAATTTCATACCATTTCCCATGTAATTAATAACTTACTCAGCTTTGGCATATAAGCTGACTATTTTCTTTAGCCCATTTAAAGAATAACTCTTTTCTTTTTAGTGACGGTTTTATATTAACGTTTTACATGACATCTAAAATTAATGAACATTTTTGATATATTTAATGTCTTTAATTCAAATTATAAAATTTAAAAATATTTTTTATTTTGTTAAACTTTATACTAAAACAAAATAGATCAAATAAATTTAATAATAATTATAATTTTTTTTTATCACTATTTTAAAATATAATTTATATTTATAATTTTCAAAAATAATTACTACTGAGAATAATAATTATGTCACCTCAGATAATTTGGGACATTGGAGTAAACTTTTACCATACCATTAAATTATGAAAATTACGTCTAAACTATAATGAATTTGAATAACATGTTCATCATTTATGAATATTTACAACTCCCTAATTTGTTTTTAGTAAAAGTACTTTTTTTTTAACCTTAATCTTACTTGAGACAAGTCTAAAAACATAATTACGAAAGAAATACAGTGATTCAAGAGATTAATTTTTTTTAAAATAAAATATTCTTACTAGCCGGAGATCGGAGAACTCTGAATAGCTTATTTTTTTCTCCGGTGATTTGAGTTTCGCCCTAATTAATAGCTGCAAATAAGAGCCATATCTGCGATCTGGAAGGATTACCTGATTGAAAATCCATTAGGTTTCAGTAGGTTTTCTTTTCACACTAGCTCTAACATTGCTTTAACATCATCTCCATCCCACAAAATTTTGTTTGTAAGTGTAGAAATTTGAAGAATATTGATGAAGCAGTTGTTTTATTCCGTCGAATGATAGTTCACCGACCTCCGCCATCGGTTAAGGTGTTCACTGAATTGTTGAAGGTATAGTTACGAAGATTCAAAAAATAAAAATAAATACTCTGTTGTTATTCATCTCTTTAAAGAAATTACTACTTTAGAGAATTGCGAACCGAACATTGCAGCTTATAACACCTTAATTGACAGCTTTTGCAAAGATCAAATGGTAGATGATGCCCACAAGCTTTTCACTAGAATGACTGAGAAATGGAATTATCCTGATATTGTTACATATAGTTCAATTATTCAAGGTTTTTGTAATTTTGGCCGATGGGAAGAAGATAAGAAAGCTACTGAATCAGATGATGTGTATCCAAATGTGTATAGTTATAATATATTAGTTGATGCGTTTTTCAAGGAAGGTAGGGCGGAAGCGCAAAGCTATCATTGAATGTATGATACGGAAGGGCGTTGATCCTGATGTAGTCACATAGAACACATTGATAGATGGTTACTGTTGGCAAGGTTGGTTACATGAAGCAAAACAAGTGTTTGATTCTATGGTGCAGAGCGGTGTTCAACCTAACACTAATCAATGTTTTATTGCAAAAGAATGGAAAATAGACAAAGGCATAGATCTTGTGAGAGAAATGTCTCTAAAACAATTTAAAACTGGAACTGTAACATACACCAGTACTGTTTTGCACAAAAGCTGTATGATGAGATGCGTGTTTTAGGATTCAAATCGAATACTCACAGTCACACTTATTCTATCATGCTAGATGGTTTGTGCAAGAATGGACATGCTGAAGAAGCTCTGGTGTTTCTTCAAGAACTGGAAAGGAAAAATGTTGGCCTCAGCTGTTCTATGTATGATGTTATTGCTGGATTGTGCAAAAAGGCAAGCTCGATATTCCTCAAGATATATTCAATAATTGTGTTCTGATGGTTTACATGTCAACGGGAGGTCGTACAATACAATGATAAATGGCCTATACCCGGAGGGTTTGCTAGACAAAGCAAGAGACTTGATGAGGAAGACAGAGCAAAATGGGTTTTCACCCGAAAATTTTGCTTTTGATTTTATTTTGCAAGGATTTCTTGAAAGGCATAAGTTACATGAGGTATTTCCACTTCTGCGAGAAATGATTGATAAGGGTTTCTCTCCTAATGCATATACATTTCAGCTGCTGATAAATTTACCTTCAGCTTAATCTACTCTACTCGACATGATCCCCAGAGGTTAAGACCCTAAGATTGTAAGTGATTGTGTTCTAATTTTGGTAAAGGAACAGGACGCAGCAGCCACCTGGTCGCTGGTTAGAGTTGTGCAGGTAAGAATGTAGGGATTCGTTATTCATGAATAATCATTCTATTTTACTACCCTGCATTATATGATAAATAAATTTACTCATAAATTATGCATGTGGGATTGTAACAATAATAACCAAACACTGTACCTGGTGTGCTGAATTCTATACAAGCAACTAAAATTTATCAAACATGGTATTGAATATGCTAGCTTCAATATATGAATAATTCCCTTTGTAACCAACAACCCAAACAACCCCCACTTTAACTCGATGATTCTTTTGTTGTTGCAATTTACTTCTCCTTTTCTTTCATAGCTCCTGTGTCATTGTCAGTTATATGCTTGCTCTAAACTTCTAAGATAAAGGACTTGATATTACAGAGGAATGCAACTACAAATCATGCTGCATTTACTAAAAACATCTTCCCTTTTGTAATTTCTATGTTCAAGGAGGTTGGCACTTTTATGTATCGAAAATTGACACCCCCCTCTTTGATCTTTGGATGGAGAAAACTACATTTCCCTTCTTTTTACTAGAACAATTGAAACATCAATTAATGAAAGCTTGTACTGTTTTATGATTACATTACAAAGTATTGAACATTTTTTCCTTTTTGAATGTTTACACTTGTTTCACGTGTTGAGAAAATAACTAAAATATTCTTTCACTTTGACTGTTAATAGATTAGGATGTGATTGAGATTGTCTGAAGATAAGCATCAGCCATCATGTGTCCAAGGAGGACTTGGGAAGAAGCAGTAAGGTGTAAATTGTCTTTATGCAACTCCAAGCCCCTCGCATCAACAGTTACTACATTATCAAGGTCAGGATTCAACTGTGCTTCTCTTACTATATCTGTGTAATTTGTTCCTGAAGCTAGAGCCACCTACACAAGTTTGAACAAAGAAAGTGTAAACAAGTAAGGATAACTAATAACTAACTTTGCAAGGGATACCTAAATGGCCTCACATTGTGACGGAGAATTATTGTATTCTTAAAATTATGAGTTAAAAATCTACCATTTGTTCAAATTTTAGTGGATTTTCACAAACAGAGACACATGTGTGTTCCATGTTGGAAATATACTGCATTTGGATGAACCTGCAGCTTAAGAGCTGGATCCTGCAGTAAGAGTTACTCCCTCCATTTCAATTTGTTTGTCTTACCTTTTTAGTCTGTTTCAATTCACATGTTTAAGATCACAAGATTAAAAGATATATTGGTACATTTCAATTTCCACATATTTTTAGTTTAAGATAGTAGCAAGACTCAAAACTCTTCTTTATTTTGTTAAACTCCGGAATACCAAATCTAAGGTTACCTGGATAATCAAAAGATCTGGTATCCCAACATCACTTCTCAAGTCAGTGAAAAATTGCTGCATTTTTCCTTTATAAGCATTTGCATTACTCAATAATGTTGTGTCACTCTCCCCTTGATACCAAAGCATAGCTCTAGTTACCCCACATTCTTGCACTGCAACAGCCTTGGCTCTCATCACCAGCTGATTGTAAAGGAAAGTCCCCTTTTGCCATTGACTGATTCTGTTTCCCGCCATTGCGCATGGTACCAGCCCTACTTCCCCAAGAAATGAAGTTTTATTCAACAAAGAATTTGCGAAGGGCATACCTGCACAGACGAATCTAAAATTTCTAATTTCCATGTTCAGAGCGATTGAGTCTAATCTATTTAAATCCACCTCTACATACCTGGACCAATTCCACAAGTAACATTCGTGTCGATATCTGCATGTAAAGGTTCAGTTGCCTCCACCCATTGAAGTTTGGCATCAAGTTTGAGGATGGCAGGATTTGGGCTACACTCCGGTGGAATGATACCATCCCATGTGTTATTCACAACGCCTCCTAGGCCGGACATGTTGCTCTGTCCAGCTAGTAAGAAGATGTTCTTCACCTGTGAATTTGCTATAGCTGTAAAATAAGATAAAGCCATAATCATAAGCAATGCCATGATCTTTGCCATTTGTTATTTCCGCTCAATAAATTTCATTCAACTTTTACAGATATATATATACATTGGATGAAATTAGTTAGCAAGCTGACCCCTTTTTATTTATTACGTAATAGTTCTTTTCCATGTGATTCATGATAAATAAATAAATTGTTATTGAAGAAGTATTATGTTGGCTCGAATCTTCCAGGGTACTTAAGAACCTATTTGAAATTTATTAGCTTTGAAGCTTTAGGCTATACTATAGTATTATGTTAATTAAACACAGTCTGGAAACAATAAAAGTGAATATTTTATATGGTCGTGGAGTCTTGGTCTCTCAACTCTATCTAAAAAAACTATCTCATGCATAATGCAATTATTTAGGTGGATATATATTTTAAGGCATGTTGCCATTTAATACTGCAATTTTGTCTTTAATTAACTTCAAGCAAAGCCAGCTCTCGTAAGTCTTGTATTAGGAGTATTATTATTTGGTGTTCAGTACCCGCAACATTTATTGTTTAGGATAAATTTGTATTGTGAAATGACAGACGGAAAAAATATGTTTACAGGTGAATATTTTTAATATAGTTCTGGATTAAGATCAAAATTGTCTTTGTGATTTGGGAAATTTTAAAATATGGTCTTTGTTTAAAGTTTGGGTCAATCTTACCCATGTGGTTAACACAAGCATTTGTCCCTATTCCAACTAAGCAACAAACTTATTTCTTTAAAAAAAAAAAAAAGAGTTGCCCTCAGTTGACTAATCTCGACTAATATTGCCCTTTCTCACTAACAATTTGATTTTAAACTCTCCTTAAAGAAAACAAAATTCCTATTTTTCACCTGCCCCTTCCCTCCTTCATTTTCCTTGAATTAAATGGCAAAAAAATCAGTTTCATGTATAAATTACCAAATATGTGATGACAATATGATGTCTACACTCTTTTCCACCATAGTATGTCTACACTCTAATCAGAAAAAATTGAATCCTCCTAACACCTGACCGGGGAAACAATCTTCTTTAAAATAAATATGATAAGTAATGTTAACATATATAATATCACAATTGGCGGCAAATGGACGGACTGAATCAAATTTGTGCAGGTTGAAAATGGATAAATGGATTGCTATGCACCATATGAATAAATTATGAATTGGATGAATCGCTCTAATCCATATTAATCGACCTAGGACCTGACTTCAATCCTGACCTCAATCTCAATCTGGGATCTAACCTCGATTCCAATTTGATCTCAACTCGGGACCCTACCTCAACATGAGATCTAACCTCGATTCCAATCTTGATCTCAACTCGGGTCCCTACCTCAACATGAGATCTAACCTCGATTTCAATCTTGATCCAACTCGGGACCATACCTCAACATGAGATCTAACCTCGATTCCAATAATCTTGATCTCAACTTGGGACCCTACATCAACATGAGATCTAACCTCGATCCTAACTCTAACCTAATTCTGACTCAATATATGCTTCCTATGGGACCCTAACCACGACCACGATCTCGACTCGAGCTCCAATTCCAATTCTTGATTCAACCTTAATCTAGGATTCGTTCCTGGCTCCAACCCCGACTCAGGAACAGGCCATGAGTTTAGGGGGCATGTGGAGATAGGCAGGTAGGGGGAGGGTTGATAGTGTGAGGGGGTGGGTTGGGCATTTGTGTGCATTTTATTGATTTAGTAAATGTTCTCTCTCAAATTTTAAGGAAAAGATTTTCTCCTATTTACAAAAATGAGTTTGTATATGAATATTCACATGTTATCCATTATTTTTATGAGTTAAGAATAGATTAAAATTCATATTATCTAACTGATACTGATGAAATAGAAGTGATGTAACTCATTATAATATGGATTAAATGAATTAATTTTATAACCATGAACTGAAATTTCAACTATAAATATCATAGAGAACTAAAAAAAAAAACTAGAGAAAAAACACCAAAATTTAAAAGAACAAGAAATAATACAGCCCTCAAAATATCTCACTCTTTTAGCATAAGCATAAAAAAAAAAGTCAAAATATTTTCAAATTTGCAACAAACCAAAACCAACAAGAAAATGCTAAATTCTAGAAGAAGAAAAAGAAAAAGAAAATTGAGAACCTTTAAAATCTGACCGATGATTTTCTAACAATTACCCTAAAATCACTCTAGCCATAAATATTCAAATGTGGTTCAAATTTACCTACACATATTATATAACCCTCTTCTCAACCACATTTAATTCACCAAAGCAAAAAAAAAACAAAAAAAAATCAAACACAAATTTCAAAAAGATAATTATCATTTATTTATTTATTTTTAGAAAGATATGGAGATGAAGAAGATTGCTTGTGTCACCCTCATTGTTGCTGCCTCAATTGGTTCAGTTATGGCTCAAATATTGCCCCCGATCTCTGCTCCAATCTCTTCTCCAGCCTCTGCCCCGGCCATCTAATGATGCATCCGTTGCTACGGCGTCATTGCCCCACGTGGCAACTTTAGCCGGGGCTACTTTATTATCCTACTTCGCTTATTACATGCACTAAATTATACTGTCAAATTTTTCTAAAACAATCATCTCTATATATAACGATAAAAATTATTAAGTAATTTTCTATAGTATTAATTTGTTATAGAAATCAAAAGACGATTTAAATAAATGAGATTTGATTGTAATTAGAAAGGGAAAAAAAAAGGAAGAGGATGAAGAATTGAAGGAGATTACAGGTCGTGGTGGGGAGAGGGAAAGAATTATGGATCATTGTGTATTATTTATCATCACCAACAAAATAAAATCATTATTTTGTGGTTTATTATTGTTGTTTCCTATGACATATCCAGTTAACTGCATTTCATTATATTTGTATTTAATTATGTGAGATTGATCGATAAAAATCTCAAAATTATCAATGAGATCAAGGTAAATTGTCGCGTTTAAATCCACAAAAACAAAAAATACAATCTTTTTCTGAAAAGAATATGATCAGACAAAAAAAAAGGTATACTCTGTGTTCAATCGAATATAATGGTAAAATAATCGAGTATATATATGTGTTCACATTGACATAATTCAATCTCTAAAAAGAACAACGAAAAGCGGGAAAAAAAAAGAGAGCATAAATTCAATTTGATGATTGAATAAAACGTGTCACACTTTATCCTATAATAAAATGACACCGAACAAAAATTCCCCTAGCCAAATGGCATACATGCAATAAAGTATAAACAGAATCTGGACCTTTTTTTCTTCACTATAATATTATGTTTTTCTCCAATCTTTTCTACTGAAAATAAATAAATTGTAGTCTCTTAAAAAAAAAAATGTTATATATCAATGGCTTGCCTTAAGTTTTTCTATATTTATGTTGTATTGGTTTTGCTAGTTGTTTTGAAGATGTCTGAGGCTCAAGACTTGGCATCGGAGAATATTGCACCTTCACCGGCGATGACTACCGGCGATTGTTTTGCTCCGGCGACCTCTGTCAGAGTGTTGTTTACTTTTTGTGTAATCAATCTCTTTATTAATATGTACTGAGGTTTTGGTGATTTTGCTCTACCTGTTTGTACTTCATTTTAATGCTACCACTTGTTACTTATCGAGTATTATGCATTTGTCTTTCTTATTTTTCATTGGTTATATAGATAGCTGGCCTGTAGTATTTTGCGTCTTGTTTTTTGATATTTGAATTTGAATTGTAATATATAATTGAAATTATCTTAATTTACTCTTGAGAAGTGGATGTGATGAGGTGCATCAGTTTGGTTTTATATATTATTAGTTGAGTTTATCAATTTTTTTATTTTTAACTGTGTTAAATTAATGTAATAGATTAATAAAAATAGAGATCAGTTTTTGGTTTTTGATCGTTAATGGTTCAGTTTTTCATTTGTCCAATAAGAAAATGCTTATAAAGTAAATCTATGACTTCACTTTTTTAATAATTTGGCGTGATACAGTAAAACAAGTAAATCATCTGAAAATATTTTGAGTACCGATTATGTTAAATCATTAATATTTAATATTTTTAAAGGATATAGTAGTAAATTATTATTATCTTTAATGGATTATTGATTTATTCAAATATTAAAAATCCAAAAAGGAACCGATAATCCAGTAATTACTTTTATAAAATTATTAAAAATCTGTTAATCAGTAACCCAATAGGCATAATCAAATAATATTCAATTCGATTTAGTAGTCGATTTGATTTTTACATACTGTGACAACTATTTTGAAGGGGGAAGTAATTTTGTAAAGGGTCGTCGTCATTATAGACACAGCAAAAGAACCCTCTTATTTGAAAATAAGTTTGACCACTTAATTGGTTAGCTATTTAAATTTAAAAGGTCTGATTTGTAATTTCTTCCCATTTTCCCACGCTAAATGTATTATTTTTTTCTCAGAAGTTTGATAATCGAAAAGAGAGAAGATATGAAATTAATGAGACGAGCAAAGTTTCGAAAACAAAAACTTGAATATAGATTCATCACGTGTCACCAACCAGATTGTTATAATTATGTAAATAGCAAAATACAATTCTAAACACAAAATGACGCATTCTTGCACTGTTAAGACTCACCATTTTCTGGATAGAGGAATAAACAAACGTGTACACTTTAAATAACGAGTGATGTACACCTTCTCTATGGAGAAATTAAAGTTATACAACAATCTAAAACTTCAATTTACACGATTAGGAATTAGGTCAAAAATTTCAAACCAGCAGAAAAATACAAACTCCTCTAAGATGCTTCTTGTTTCCTTCGTTTTATTCTTTCTAGCGCGCCAAGAGGGCCATCACTATCTTTATTCTTGGCAGTAGAGTTGTCTTCTGCTTCATCGCCTTCGTCCCTCTTACGGATTAGACCTCCAAACACTGCATCAGGGACTTCTTTCAGTGCAATTTCAACCTTATCATCATCCTCTTCAGAATCACTTTCGTCAGGTAGCTCAATATCCTCATTGTTTGCAGTGACTTTCTGTCCATTTGACTCAACTACTCCTGCACTAACAAATCCAACTACCCGACTCTGTTCTTTGCTCTTTGTATCATTTTCAGGGGGCGCTAACTGCCTCTCAAGAGCTGCCATCTCATCATCAGCAACACCAGCTTTTTTCAAAACGTCCTTCGCTTCCTCAAGGGTCTGCATCTGATCCTTTTGCATGAGATACTCCGGTAGGATAAAATGTGTCTGCAGGTATAAGAAGCATGTCAGTATGGTCAATCAACAAAGTTCAAGAAATGCACAAATGTGAGAATACACAAAACTATTAAAAGGATGTGTATGAAGGAAAGGTCAAAAAGATGAGACCAACCGAAGGAGATCGAGTGGAGTTCCCTAAATTATGGGTCTACACCACAGATCTGCCTTAAACCCATACTTATTTCTTTAACTTTTAGATGAATCAACCGATAGCAGATCATTTGAGAACTCCATGGAGCATGCTATTTGCATATGATTGTATCATTGAAGAAACTAGCAAGGATGTTGACCAAAAACTAGAATTATAGAGAAGCTAGCACTCTAGAGAGTGAGGGTTAGAGGAGTAAGACAGAACAGAGGAACTTCAAGATTAGCTTGCAAAAGAAAGAATAACAAGTGAGATTGGATAGGTTTGTGGTTAACTACTACAAACAAGTCAAATATTCTTTTTGATAGGTCCAATAATTCAAATATCTCAAATCTTCCCCCAAAAGATGCAATGATAGATGAAATTTGAGCATAAAGGACTAAAATAGGATAATTCAAATGGAGCACCATAGGAGTTCTATAGAACGATTCTGAGATGCGGCAATGTTGTAAGAGTGGTTGATTCTCAACAGCCGAATATATACTTATCGGTGTTTTACAAATGTGTATGTTAAAGAAAATATGTGATCTTACCAGATAATAACTACAAATGATCAAATCAAACTAGGACATAAGCAGGGTATAAGAGGATAAATTATAAGGTGATCACCTACGATGGTTCGGCCATATTTTACGTAGACCTCCAAATTCACGGATCCGGTAGTGTGACATGTGATAATTTAAGGTGCTAAAAGAGAAGGAGGTGGATCCAAAATGACAAAGAAGTTGTCTCAAGAGACCTAAATCTCCCATAATACATTTAGGTCAGAAAAAAGAACTCAATGAACAAATGAAAACTATAGGAGATACCAACTTGTTCAGGTAAGGCTTGGTAATTGTTGGAAAACTTGCATTAGATCTAATATTTGCCAGAAGCCCTCTTGGTTTGGGTTTAAAGCTTTTAAATCACTGAAGGGATATTGTGAAATTTAGAGAACCCTAAATTCGCCTTAAAAGACAAGTAATTGTTTTTCAATATTGGACTGCATGGACCAGAATATAACGGAATATGTATATAGAGGATTCTTACAACCTACTAGTATGAGATTAAGTATAATCAATTGATTTGATTGATAAAATATACCAAGTCCATGATAATTCATACAGCAAGAAGTTAAAAATGGAAGTTACTCAAGCTAAATACTACATTATGAGCCCTTCCTATTTTCAAGAAATTTCCTGGCATAAAACATAAGTAGCTCTAACAGTAAGTTTCCCAGTGACCCAGTCTAATCAGAAGCTAGGTTATCATCTTCCAAAGTTAATTATATGCCATGTTGGATGATGCACATTGTAAAGTAATTATTTATTCCTGATTAAGTTGGTACTAGCATTCTTATTACTCTTCTTACACAATCCTTCCTATTAGAAGCCATCAAGTACCAAAACAATTTCCCTCCTCTGCCTAATTTTATGCCGCAAGTACACTTCAATACTATTTTGGATAAACTACGCCTCAAGTACTCTTTGGTCTTAATTCTTTGTGAGAATACAATCGAGCTCCTTAATTTACTGATCTCAAGGACATCACAGATGGCTAACTTAATGATTAACTGAGTATTTGTTTACCTGGCTGTAGCTTGCAGATACACTCCTCTTCACACGGAGCATCTCGCGGAAGGTATCCTCGTTACCATGCTGCACCTCAAACTCATGCCACTTGTTCCAGAAATCAGGGTCAGATCTAGGGTCTGCGAATTGTGATGAGTGCTTGTATAGTGCACGAGCCCGATCAATCTCTCCTAGGCTCTTCTCAAGTTCAGCATACTTTAAGCACATAACTTTCACGTCCTTGTCTGGAAGCCCAGACTCAATTGCTTGTTCATATATCTCCCGTGTTCTTGGAACACCAAATATCTCAGCTGCACGAGCTATATAGATCTCGTACATGCTCAATTTCTCATTTGCTGGAACAGCTTTTGTAGCTTGATCATAAACCCTCATAGCCCGCTTTGCAAGACCATAGTCTTCCTCTAATTTAGCATATTGAAGATACAATGGCTTCACAGCATCAGCAGGGGTCTGGTGGGAATGGAAACAATACAAGATGAGTATCCAAACATAATTTCACAAACAGAATTTACGGAACGTGCTTTAAGATGCAACTACGCAGACAAGAAGTACTTAAGACATTAATGAGAGCCTCTGCTAACAGCATTAAACAAAATTTCTCCCATAATTTGGAAGTGCAATCACCCAAGACATGGCCAATATAGGATTCTAGACTAACACAACAGATTTATGTGATATCAGCAAATTACAAGCAACATAGGTGAAGCTGCGTATATATTCATTGTGCATCAAAAATAAATATAAAATGCACACAGGTAGACATGACAAGACCTCAAAATAAACCCTAAGGAAAAAAAATCAAGATGCGCAGCACATGCATAAAATGATTCAATGAGCTGTCTAACCACTTTTGCGCCCTTATCCAGGTAGAGTACTACCATATAAAAAGTAGAGGATGATGAAAGACCAAAAGGATAATTTGAAAAGTAACTGAAGAATAAGATATACGGTTGCTGAAGGAAGTTAGATTTCCGGACACTTCTTAAACAGAAACAGTTGTCTCCCAAAACATCTAGGCAGCCAATGGTTTCTACTATCAATTTAAACCTATTGCTATCGTAGATCCGCCAATTTTCTTCTTTACTAACAATATTAAGTTACGCCAGAGGAAGAAGTGTTGGGGTTACTTGATTGACTGACACTAAATTGCACCCAAAAAAGGGGATGTTCCTGTTGTACAATGGGTACATAAGTCCAAGAAATTCTAATGAATATCAGATCTGAACGGAAGGTTAAAAAAGTGGCTGGTGCCCTTACATACGTTCAACACGCATAAGGATATGATATTGCTAATGAGAAGCAAATGTGCCAATATCAGAGCGATGGCAAGATCTCCACATATTCATTTAGGGAGTTGGAGAAAAACAAGGAAAAACTCATGAGATTTTAAACATCCGTTGAGAACCTAACATCCAATTAAAACAGTGAATCATTGAATTCCAAAAATCATCATCGATGAACTTACCATATTGGAGCAAAAAAGAACGATTTTATAGTTCAGATTTATATCATAGAAAACCAATATTATTTTTGTTGACTGAACAAATAAAACATATTGTCATATACATACCTGTTCAACAGCGTGCTCAAATAACTCTCTAGCTCGTTCCAACTTTGACTTCCCATATCTCTTCACAAATTTGGAAAGATAGGTAACCCATATATCCTTAACATGTGGGTACTTGAAGATCTTTACACCCCTCTCGTAAACCTTGAATGCATCCTCAAAGTACTTGTGATCCTAGACAAAATGAATACCAGATATTATAGGTTAAATCCAATTGCACCAGAGAGAAAAGATATCCAAAATTCTTTTCTTGAGTTTTTGCATTTCGACCACAAATGTATGCATTTTTTTATCTCCACTTTATTCTTGTTTTTTTAATCTTTTACATCTTGATCTTTCAATGTCTATGTGAAATCATAGAAATCTCATTCTGATGAAGAAAAATAGTAATTACATAATCAGAAAAACAGGCAGAGTAAAAGGAGAGACTATTCACACATGGAAAATCAATAGAAGGGCTAACCCAACAGCAATAGTGAAGCCATCCAGTAGATAGTCATTAACTATACAAAAGACTCCTTAATGGAAAATCAATAACCGTAAAGATTTCTGAGTCATAAAAGTAAGAGTGAGAGGATTTCATGTTGTAAGCAGACATTAGGATAGCATCACACAGCTCAAGGCCATTGCCCCACTAATGGGATTTGTGTAAAAGTCTAAAAGATACTATTTGATATTTGTTTATAACTTTCAGTTGGAAGGAAATTAAAAAGGAATTCTGCCTAGTAGTTCTTTAATAAATTCATATACTTTGTCATTTAGTTTCCTAGTGAGGAGAAGTGACAAATGGGATTCTCCACATTCTAATGGGGGAGAGAAACTTGAATAGCTGTTTGACTGCAGAAGCTCTATTTTACCTACACAATGAAGCTTCTCAGCCAGTTATTCACAGCTTCTATCAAGAATCCTTCTTAATGACAATTAAGTATCCCAAGAATACTCTCAAATCAACAAGTATGCAGATTGGATATCTTTTTCAATCTGGAGATTATTAAGCTTACTAATGTTGCCTTCCATCTTTCTCCCACTACTGGCCCCTTATTCCTTTTCCTTGTCAATTTTTTCCTTCCGATCCCACTTCCGTTTTGGGAATCCAATCCCTATTTTGCCCCTCACAGAATTAAATCTTCTAAAGTTCTGCAAAATAACTTAAGACTAGAGGGTAAATCGTGGAAAATAACTGGTGAAGATGCAACCAGGAAATGGTTCATACATTAGATATGCAAAATGCAAAGAACTCCCCTATTCTTTTAAGAGCACGTGAAACAGTAGGATGATACGTAAGTAATGATTAGAATGAAATTCATACCTCCAGAAGTACTGCATAATTTATTATAATCTGTGGTGTAGCAATTCTCAGATCCAAAATTCGCTCATAGACCACACGAGTTGACTCTAAGCTTCCTAGACTCTCCTCCAAATCCACAAACAGTAACCAAAGCCTTAGAGATTTATGTAGCTTAATTTGCACTGGTTCATTTCCATCAGCAGCAACTGCATGTTAAAACATGAAGAGAGCGCCCAAGAGTTAGCCCAAATATCCATACAGCATCAATTGACTGAAAATGAAATTAGATATCTAGATTCCTCAGTCAAGATATACTAAATGTTTTCCTAAAACTTTTCAGCTTCAATTTTAAAGACTTAGACTGGTCATGGAGTTCAAAGAAAATAACTAAAAGCAAATGATTAGTTTTATAGAAAGGAGGGTACAAAACTAGAGACAAAATTTACTTTGCTAAGTTTCAGTTTCAAGAGAAATTGCCCACTCAAAGAGACATGCTTTGCCTGGTTGATGACTTATACATGAGGCATCACAGATTAGAGGTATGCAGATTTGCTCAAGGTGCTTCATGTGTGAGCAGGAAATTGAGGTAAACAACCACCTATTCCTACACTTTCAAACAGCTACAAATCTGTGGAACATGTTCTTATGTACACTAAGGGGTCGCTTGGTTGGGAACAAGTTATCCCAGAATCAATTATCCTGGGATAACTTACCATGTATATGGGATAACTTATCCCATCACTATGGTATAAATGGTGGGATAAGATATCCCAAACATGGCAACCAAACAAGACATCAAAATTTAATCCCAAGACTATCCCATGACTATTTACTCTTATCCCTCAATCAAACGATTCCTAAGGGTCAGCAGGGTCATGGCTGATGCAAAAAGACTACTCTGAAACTCTTCAACAGTTGGTCAGATATTGGAAGCAGGGGCAGGAAGGAAGAATGGTGGAAGACTATCCCAGCATGTATTTGGTGGACCATTTGGGAATAAAGGAATGCTAGGTGTCTTGAAGGGAAAAATATCAACTTTCAGAAGATAAAAATGAACTAAATTAGCCTTCTATTTTTTGGTGTAAAGAAGATTGGAAAGGGCAGTGGTAAATTTAGTTGAATTCCTAGGGGACTTGTAATCTGACTACCCTTATGGGGGGGTGCCCACTATGTGGGATGTAAGTTTCCAATTCATCATTTCTTAGGACAATAGAATTTTTTGTTAATACAAAGTTAACCTTATCTCAAAAAAAAAAAAAAAATCATCCGCTGTCTGGATTTTTTCCAAAGTGCAAACTTTTTTTCTTACTACTTGCTACTTCTGTAGATTATTTTTTTTGGATGAAGAATTACTTCGGTAGATTGTTTTACTTCAAAAGTAACACGATATCCACATCAAAATTTTAGTTCCTGATGAATGGTAATACCAATATAGTACTTCTTTGTATTCCATGACTCAATTAGATCTAATGCTGAACTGTTATTTAAGCTTGATCGGCCAAATACTTAACAAGTGACAAGAATAAAGAAACAGTCATGAAAAAAGGAGCACAGATGCAAAAGGAAAATCAGAATTACCTCTACGTTTGACCTCAACAGTTGGTTCAGCAGTGGCACGTCTCATCAGTTCTAGAGCACCCTTGAAATTCCTGTGACGTAGTTCCATCTCGGCCCATTCACACCAAACACTAGCCAGATGATCAACAGTTTTATAATTCACCTGCACTGCTTTATCAAAGATGACTCTTGCATTTGCAATATCCTTATGGTTTTCATAAAGTTTTGCAAATGCAACCCACAAAGTATGTGGCTTCCCCACAGCTTTCATTGGGTCAATAGTTCTAACTGCCTCAGTGAATGTTAATATTTGCTTTGTCGGATTCCCTTCGAATAGTTTTACCCTTCTATGCCACTGTTCTACATTATGTGGATTTTGCCTCAAAAGGACACTATTCGCAAGCTCTGGCCTCCTATCCATAAGATGTTCTAGCCTCGCTAATCTCAAGTCAATATCCTTATCATCATTTAGCCAAAACTCTTTAAGCTTCTTCTCCAATTTTGCCACATTCAACCTATCATCCTCCTCATCCACATCTTCCTCTGTCCCAACCTCACCGTTACTCCCTTCATCCTCCACCTCACTATCACTCATTTCCTCCATTTTTAAGGCCAGCATACTCTCCTCAAACTGGGAGTAAGCATCAAAGATAACACTAAAATCCCTAACAGTCACCACAGTTGTCATCCCTTCTTCGAAAATATCTCTTGCCTTCTCAACCAACTTCCTCCTAATGTAATAATCAGCCAACGATGTCCAAAGCCTCCCAACCTCATCGGTAAACTTCTTAATCCCTCCTCTAATTATCGCATCCACATTCAAACCTGATATTTCAGTAGCATGCTGTGTTAACAAGTCACACAACTCCAACCAAAGCCTATGTTTAGTCTTCCCTTTAATAGAATAAAACCGATCATCATTTAATACACCAGCTAACCTCTCTGCCGCCTCCTGCCACAGCTCAGAATTCAACAAAAACTCAAGCAAATCCTCAATATGGGAAGGGTCATACTTCAAGTACCTCCTATAAACCCTAAGTGACGTTTCAATAGGAATTCCCCTTTGACTAACAAACACTAAATAATGTTCCCAAATCCTATCATGCTGAGTAACAGGTAATGCACACAATGCTCTATCAAAAGTACGTCTAGTTCGGGTAACGAGCTTCTGTTGAGTTAAACTCACCAAGTACATGATCCAAATCCGTGGCATTTTGTGCATTGTAACAAGCGCTCTCTCGAAAGTGTTGTTTAGAGCTTGGTACAGGGAGTGGTTGATTGGAAGATTCCGAACTAACTCCAGACGTTCGCGGAGATACGCGTGCCATATTTTGTAGCTTCCGGGGAGAGCTTGTAGAGCTCGTTCGTAAAGCACTCTTCGTTTTGTGAATGGCGCATCTGCTCGTGCCACTAGATAGCGCCACCACTGCTTAAGGCTGAACGGATTTCTGAGGATCTCTTCCTCGTACGGGAGGTCATCTTCGGTGGGGTAGAGCTCCTTCGGAATTGACATATTGAAGGCTGTGATTTGAATTGGATTTTCTCTTTAAAATACCAGAGGTATTATATATAGAGAGAGAAAGTTCAGTAACTGAATTCTCCGGCGCCACTTCGCCGGGAAGTTGTGAAGAATCAGGGTTTTGGCAGGAAGAGAAAACCCTAAAACCAGAATGGAGAAGATTGGGAGCAGCCGGCTCCGGTCTGCTTTTACTTTTTATTTTTTTCTAAGAGTAAATTAAAATTGAATTAATGTCCAGCCGTTAGATTAAAATCCATAAACTGAAAATTATAAAAATATTTAATTATTGATTTAATTTATATAAAAATTAAAATTAATGGATCGACTCGATGAGTATATAATATTGGATTGAATCACTGATGCATACCCTATTAGCGTGTGTACAAATTGATAAACAAAAAAGTTGATGATAAACTTCAAATTTGAATCCCATTTTTACTAGCCTAATTTGTAACTAATTGTGTTTTTCTTAAAATTTGTAGTCCGTAATCAATTTATTTTAATTAAGTGAAAATCTCACTAATATTGAGTAAATTAATAATTTTTACAAGATACTATTTTCTTCGGTTACAATTTGGGTTAATAACAAAAATCACTTATTTTAATAAAATGATATATTTTCAGAAAACTTCTATATAAATAATTGGTCTCATTGATATTGTAAATTAATAATTCTTTAAAAGTATAAATATATCTAAAATAATTTAGTAAAATATAATTTTATTATTTTTAATTTTTGTTAAAATTTAAATCTAGTTGAGACTCATCTCTAAAATTCTAAACTATAATGTTGTATTTTAGAATTGCACCATAAAATTGTGAAAAGTTCAAGATACGATAAGTGTTTTTGTTGGCGTAATTGATCTCAAAGGTATTGTACCATCTTCAATTTCATCATCAACATTGTTTTATTCGATAGTATCATAATATCTTCTAAATTTTGGACCTTTGAACATCTATCATCTTCATCGGGTTAATTCAACATGTTATTAACGTTCATTTTTCTGAGATAATATAGATCTTAACCATGACCTCAAGTTCTTGAACGACGTTTTCACAAGTGGATTCATTTAATCTCCCGTAGATTTCATCTCCCAAATGAATTTTGCAGCGGCGAATATAATTTGCTAGTATCGCTTGCTGAACATTTGTCATCTAAGCCAGAATCGCAAAATTGGTAACATCCAAAATATTAATATTTACATTGCATCATTTAGCAAAAAAAAAAAAATTACAATGAATCATACACATATGATGTATTTTATATGTAATGAATTTATATTTTATGTGAGATTATAAATAATATTTTAGTAAGATATCAATGATTTTAATGTATTCATTGTACTTTATGTATAATAAAATTTATTTATTTTATGCGAATTCAATAAAAATATGATACATAGCTTAGCAAGATACAATGATTTTAATATAATCAGAATCAACTTTCACTAAATTTATCGACTTAATTTAGTGAGGTTTTATTGTATACTTAATAAAAATAAAAATAAAAGTGAAGAGTTATGTGAGGTTGGGTAGAAAGTTTATAAAATAACATCAAAATTATTATTTGAAAGGATTGGTTGGTTTGGGGGAGGGGGGGGGGTTGAAGTAAAAGATTCTCTAAAAATTTTATAAAGAATATATTTTGAAATAGTAATACTTTAATCTTTAACATTAACTAATATTAGTAATTTATTTATTTTATGTTAAGGTGAAATATTTTGTCCATATAAAATGTGATGAGGCATGTGTTTTTTAAATAAAGGAGAGAGTTTATCACATAAAAGAGATATGTGATTTTAAATAAAAGAAGTGCAATATAAGAGATTATGTGTTTTTAAATAAAAGAGGGTGTAATAAAAAGAATGCGTGTTTTTCAAATTAATAAGTGATAGTTTATGTATAAAACTTACATTCTCAATAGATTAAGTGTGAAAAATAAAAAAGAATAATTTAAATGTCATTTTGACCCTTATGCCTACTATATGCTATAATATGTCGCACGAAAAAAAAAATATTATGCTTAAGAATGTATACAAAGATGGAAAAAAACACCTAACTACATGATATTTCGTTCCATATTTTTTCAAATTCTCTATCATTTTAAATTATTACAAATATCCTTATTTTTCTCTCCTTCTCACCTTTTCTATATACATAACTCACAAGCTTCTAACCCAACAACTTTTTTTCTATTTTCACGACTGAAATCACTCTCACAGATCATTATTACCTTCATCATTTTATTTTTGAATTTCAAATTTATTCTTTTTCCAGTTTATCAATTTCAAATTCCTAATGAGGTATAACTATTTCTTCATCAATTTTTTTTCTTTCCAGTTCTTGAATTATCGTTTTTTTGTTTTAAAAAAAATCTTTTTTCATCCAGAATTTTTTTGATACATATAAATTTTGATGACAAAAATTTTCGTGAAAAATAAATTTAAACAACGAAACGCTGTATCTACGGTGATGTACTTGATACATACTACTTAATGTATCATTTATATGTATCAACTTCTACAATGTATCTTTAATTCTATTCAAATTTAAAAGGATATACATACAATACTAAGTCAGTTGTTAGTTATGTATTTACAATTTTTTATGTTTGTTCAATCTTATCCAACTTAGAAGGTTATGTATATGTATATATTATCCAAAAATAATCTTGATACATTAATCATAATGTTCAATAATTAGAGCACTATGTATCAATTTCAATAATAGGCATATGATATGTAATAGTGACAATGTTGACTACTTTATTATGTATAAATTATGATAATTATGTCATAACAAACTAACATATAGCGGCACAATTTTGTAACCATCTTATAACATGTAACCAATGATATAACTATTCACAAAAAATCGACTATACAATATCTCGAGATCACAAATCAAAAAATCGACTACAAAACATTTCTCCAGACTTTTTATGTGTTGTACCGTTGTATACCAGATACATTGTAAATTTCTGCTCATGTTTCTTCACCTCCACGTACAGACTAACAAAAATATTCATGATGTGTCAAAAAATTTCCAGCGCTTGAATTATCATTTTTTTTTAAAAAATAAAATAAAATTCTTTTTAGCTTTTTCATCCACAGTTTTCGGATACATATAGATTTTGATGACAAAAACTTTCATGAAAAATAAATATAAACAATGAAATGATGTATTCACGGTGATGCACTTGATACATACTACTTAATGTATCATTTATATGTATCGACTTCTACAATGTATCTTTAATTTTATTCAAATTTAAAAGACAATATAAACAGTACCAAATAATAGTGTGTTATGATCTACAATTTTTAATGTTTGTTCAATTTTATCCAACTTAGAAGGCTATGTATATATTATGCTTTGGGAGAGATTGATTAGTAGTGAAAATAACGTAATCACATGATTTATAGATTTGATATTTAATGTATGTTTTTGTTTCTTTTTAAAAGCAACACAAAAGATTTTGTTTCCCTTTAGCGCAACAAAAAGATTTTTTTTTTGTATCGAATTAATGTATTCGGATAGTAACTTATGTATCTAGAAGATATAAATTTTAAGGGATTATTGTAATTAGAAAACGAATAGGGATAGAATACAATTTACTCTTTACATTATGGAATTTATGTAAATTATACAAATAGATGACATATAAAATGAGATGGAGGAGTATATTAGTTTACCATTTTGTCCAAATTCTGGCCAAAGGATTTTTCCTTTTGTAAACTTGTGGGCAATCCTAACAATTTTGGAAAGGAAAGTGCTAAATGACGAGAAAAATAAAAAACTTATAATATTTTTTATTTCAAAATAAACTTATCTTTTTTTTTCATTTTTAGTTAAAATGTACTGTTAAAATTAAAAGGATAAAAATATTTAAAAAAGTAAAATAACATAAAAAAAATATGAAGAAAAAAAAATTCCTTTCTAAAAAACCTTTATAAGAAGGGCTTGATGAGTTTGAAGTTTCTTATTATACTTTTAGCAAATTACTTATTTGTCCCTTATAATTATAATTGTTGTTCTTATTCGAGTGTGAGAAGAATGATATTGAAAAAGTTTTCATCAGTTGTTACAAATCTAAGGAGTAGCCTGATGAAATAAACTATTCATATTTAGGGAATAAAAAAATTTCATCTTTATTTTTCTTGAATAAAATTTGGTTTATATTTAAACATACTATAGCTTTATAGAAAGTTATCATACAGAAAAATACAATAAAAATATATTAAACTGATGTATATTTTTCTTTCTAACAATCAATTGAAGTGAACATATATCCTTTTTTTTCTTTACTATTAATAAAAAATGCAACTAGTTTCATTACCCTCGTTGAAAAGGTTAATTTTATGGAAAGTTTCTAAAAAAAATCCTAATCCTAAAACTTATCGGAAAAGGAAAAAAAGTTTCCAAAAAAATCTTATAAGAAGTGTCTAATGAGTTAAAGTTTCTTATTACACTTTTAACAAATTACTTTTTTTCCTTTCATAATTGTTGTTCTTGTTCGAAGAATGGATATTGAAAGAGTTTTCATGAGTTGTTACAAGATCCAGGAGCAACCTGATGATATTTTCAACTTGATTGAATTAGCTCTACGTGTTGGTGCATTCAAGTATCAGCAACAGTTTGAAAAACGCAAAGCCAGAATAATCAAGTTCCTCATGAATCCATCCATAACATCAACTGATGATGATGATGATGATGAAGAGGAGGAGGAGATTATGGAGGACAACAATGTTGGTGATCAACATAGCGTTGAAGAAGCTGAGAAAGAAGAAGAGGATGGGTTAGGAACACAACAAATAACTGCAGAAAGCAACAAACCCTTGCCGAGGAAGATTAGAATAGTCATCCGTAAGTCTGTAAAAGTTGCTACTGCGGAGAAACAGAACAATGGCAATGCCATAACAGAAAGCAGCACGGAGTTGAAGAAAACTGACTTGGTTAAACAACTGGATAAACCACAGTCCCATAATACTACTACTATGCCATCAAGAAAGAGGATGAACGCGTCCACCAAACGAGTACAAGTTGCTCCTCCTCCTGTAAGACTTCTTTCTGATTTATCTTTCGAGAAGCGCCTTGACAGAGACAAGCAGAGCCACAAAGGTTTCGACAAGATGGAGAGTGATCATCACACAGAAAAGAAGAGAGAAGGAGCACAAAAGACCCCTACCCAATGTAGGAGAAAAGAGTGCACCACTGGTTCAACAAAGAGCATGCTGCCGCCATTGATGAAGATGAATGTACAAGTTTCTCCTCCTCTTCATCCAAAACAAAGCAACTGCAGTTCAAGTAAAAGACCAATGCAGAAAACATCACAAAGCTCTGCAGTGGCAAGACCAATGCAAAAAGAAACACAAAGCGACAGTGATATGAAGAAGAAATTTGAATCAAGCAAGAGGAAGTTTGAGCAAAGGTTAGCAGATGAAAGGGAAGCCAAGAGACGGATTGTATTGCTAGACTTTCGTCAAATGCCTAAAGCTGCTAATGACCCTCCTGCTCCCAAGCGCTGTTGGAATAGGAAAAGGTTTTGAGATTATGATGATCTGAGTTGTCATATTTTTTTGTCTAATAATTTTGGATGAGTATCAGCATTCACTTCATTTTTTGTATGTATGAATGATCTTTTACTATGAAATAGACAAGTTACATTCATAAAAACAGCTGGAAGGACATGATTACTTATGTCCTGGCTCTACGTTTTCTCTTGGCCAGTCGAGCCACATGATTACTTAAAACATCGCCAACAAACTCATTGCACTTTCTCTACAGAAAATTGATCACCTATTTAAGCAAGAAATAATTATTAAGTAAAGGGGCTCTTTAATTTGTAAGACTGTCACTAGTAACTAACACATCCCCTTTTCATAGTCATACATTCACAAACATAATCAGCTCTCAGTTCAAATTTAATATAGAAAGACTTGCTGGAGACAAGACATCTGAAAGTAGATTGATTCATCTCGAATTATTAATGAGAGAAGTAATAAACAAGACTTATTTTGCAAGAAAACAAAACTAAAATTACCTTATGACTTATGAGGAATAAGTTAATGCAAAGGCTGTACACTTGTCATTCAACATAGCAAGGATTTTTACTGTCAATGTTGAATTAATAAGAGTAGAGATTCTTAGAGCACCTTAGCCTCATTTTCCTTTAGTTTGGTTTGTTTCCAGATCTGCAATGAATTCGAATGCTTCCGCTGTTCTCCTTATAGCAGTATTCATGCCTGAATTATATTCTTACTGTATCTCTGGCACAAAAAGTCATCAACCATTGGAATCGAGTGAAACACTGACGTGAGGATGATCTTGTGAGCTTGAAAAAAGATAGCTGTCTCAAGGTTAAGTTCAGCATCCCATTCTAACCAAGTGAAGATGCACTAACTCCAGATATCATAGGTATACTTGTATCACAAAGTCAAATGCTTGTAGTAGTAATACACTCTATTGTGTATTAAAAAGTGTATTACTAATACCATCTATTTCTATATATTAATAATGCAATGGGTTCTAATGCATGCATTAACATTATAAAAGACACAATTGGCCTTAAAAACTTTTTTTATATCCTTTCCACTATATTTGTGGATCGTAATTTTTTAAACAATTTTTTTTTTCTAAAAATATTATGCAATGCATTATATTCAAAACTTGCATTAGATTAAATAATTACAAAACTACCCTCAAAGCCTTTTTGAAATATTTCCTAACATTTTCTTTTCTTTTAATTTTCTTAGTTTCCATGTGTTTTTATTTTCATTTATTTTTCTATGTCTTTTAATTTTTTGGTTTTTTAATAGACTTTATGGCCTCTTAAATATATTTTTTGTAAAAAAATAATAATCTAATTTCAACATAATTTAATTAAAAAAATTACTATTGTTTTGATAAATTTGATAAAAAAAAAATTCTATTCCAACTTTCACAAATTTTTTTTGACTCAAATAGTACAACTATTTAATATTATTTTTGAGAAAAAGAAGAAGAAGAAGAAGAGGAGTTAATGATGTTTTAGCAAAGAAGTTTGTTGCAACTTGGAAGAAAGTGTAAAAATAAATAAAGTGTGAAGGGTATTTTTGTAAACATATATTTTCAAATAGAAATTATGCAAGATTTGTTATTTCTAATACATCAAACCAAACAATGTATAAGAAATAATGTTTGCATAACTAATGCAAGTATTAACAATGCAAGCACGATTAATGCAATCATTACTAATGCACCCTATTTTGCATTATTCTTATATATTCTACCAAACGACCGCGGCATTTGCAAATATTGTTTGTCTATATGTGATGATTTGACGTCTCATTATTTAGTCAATCAAGTGACCTAAAGAGTTAGTTAAGCTGCAATGGTGATGGAATACATGATATGTACAAATCATCCTTACAAGAACAATACCCCAGGTGGAATCAGTGCTTTTTTTTTTTTTTTGTAATGGAAATAAGAACAACCCCATTCAATATGAAGAGGCAAAAATCAAAACAAGTCAAGCTAGGAACATTCTATATATTGTCCCCTGATTAGGCACCCTGTTAGTCACTGAAGCTGGACTCCATTGTGCATTAAGAGGACCTTGGACAGACAAAACTAGAATTTCAGAACAATTACTCAGAAACAAAAACATGTCCCAACAAAAGGGACTTTTTTTTTTTATTTCCACCCGGCGTTTGTTACATCTATATTGAGATGTGCTATATTTGGTGTTAAAATCAGTGGCGGAGTCAGCCATTTTATAAAGAGGTTGCAAAATTTTAAAAAGTATTTTCTCTTATATCTAATTACTTGTCTACTTTGATAAACGAAGAAAGGATCAATTTTTTATTATTATATCCTCAATTAATTACTTTGAAAAAGATAAAACTTTTTGAAAATTTTAGGTTTTTAATTCGTCCACTTCATATTTAATAGGGGTAAAATGAGAAATTCACTATGTTCATTATTGTTATTTTAATAGGTGTATCAATTTAAAAATTGATAAATAATTTGGGACAGAGAGATTAACTAACAAAAGATTTAGCGAGTGAATTCACATTCATCTTGCTCCAACCTAGTGATTTTATCATAAACAACATAATTTGTTTTCCATTAGATACAATTTGTCTATTTTTTTTTCTTCAATTCGGGATCTCAATTATTAAAAAAATAATCTTCAATTTGAGTTGCATTGAGTTATAAAAATGCATGATAGATTTTATAAATTGAGATAATAGTTTTAAAGTGAATGAGTCAAGATTTTTACTCAACACATATTGCACATTCAAATAATAATAATAATAGTTTATAATTTATCAATTTTTACTTGAATCTAAAATTATTTTCAATCTTTGATTTTATTACTTAAAAAATCAATCTTAATTGGCCAATAATCTACTAATTAGGAGATAATGTAAAATACAGTGATATATATGTAATTACACATAAAAAAAATTCTAATTTTATTGATAGATACCTTTTGAAAATATTATTATACATTTATTATAAATGAATATCTAAATTAAAGTTTTAAATAAATGTAATAATTAAATAAGTATTCATTCTGTCATGATTTATATTACATGCTTTCATTTTAATTTAACAAGATAAATGTTATCTGTAATTTCAAAAAATCAACTTAACTATTTAAAATAATTAAATAGTGACATAGACGGGTAAAAGAATTAAAAGGAAAGTTATTGGAGGACCCACAAAGAGGTAAAAGAATTAGGGAAGTTACTAAGGACCCACAAAAAACTTTTGAACCATTGAGCCAAGGCCTCTAATTGTGTTAAAGAGTGTGCAAACTTAAGTATATATTAAAAATATTGTAAATTTAACATATATACTATAACTTTCCGACGAAGGATATTCACTTGTGTATTCTTCGTTGATTGTAGCTTCGCCCCTAGGTAAAACCCTTTTTAATAAAGGCGACAACGTACTTAGGGACGCAAACTTAAGACCTTTCGTTAAAAATGAAGGAGCTCTTGTTTGTATCAAAAGAATGTCGTCCCAAGTAATGTGCAATAAGAAAGATATAAAGTTTAAAAGAAAACTTACTTAATCCAATGAAGTAGCTCTTTACTAGTGATATCTTCTAAATAACTAGTATACATAAAACGACTAGTAAGTAAATAGATTTGTTCCTATTTAGGATTAGCATATGGTGAGACCTGAGATCTAAATACCATTTTGATTGCAAACATTAGTGTAAGAAAAATATAAATAAATCAAGATTTGTATTAAGATAATAAAAGATAAAAGAGAAATTCTAAGTTGTATATAACATAATTTTAAAGCATGAATACAACTTCATTTAGGAAATCGCAACTATATTATTTTAATAATTGAGATAATTTTCATATAGGAAACTTAGAATCAAATTAAAAATAGTAATCATTTGAATGCTACCATTGTTCGCAATTTATTAGACAAAAAGAAAATTTCTGATATAAAATTTACAACAGATTGAATCATATGATAATCAAAATCACTTTCAATTCCAACAATGTCTTTGGCAGGTTTAGACATATCACGAAAGTCGACCATAATAGTCTTTCTCTTGGCTTTCCTTTGCTCTGCCAACCTTTCCTCATATTTTGTCTTGCTTGCTTCAAACTTCATTTCCAAGCTTTTGATGTTTTGTGTTTCTTTTTGCATTGGTCTCACAACTATAGAGTTTTGTGTTGTTCTCTCAATTGGCCTGTTAATTATACTGCAATTGCTTTGTTTTTGTGGTGAACAATCTGAACGAAGTTGTTTTTGATGAGCAGCAACTTGTACAGTTCTTTTGATACGCAATTTAATCTTCATTGTTGATTTCTGATTTGTAGGCGAAGTAAAGTGATGTGTTTCTCTGTCACTTTATCTTTCCTTCTCAAATTTTCTTTTCTTGATCATTTCATTTTCAAAATCAGCATTATCATTTGCATCATCATCAAAAATCAAGTCGTTAGGGTCTTTGGAGTGCATTATCTTCTTGAATATTTTATTTCAGTGCTTTAAGTGCAGAGAGTTTAATTAGCACAAATTTTTATTTTTCTAGAATTATGAGTCTTATTTATAGTTGTAGGCCGAAAGAGTTGGGATAAGGAGAAATATTTTTGGCCAACTATGTTGAATTAACATGCGACATGATTACATTGTCTCCTTTAACAAAATTCACGTGTTATATCATTTTACAGATGTCGTTAAACATCATTTGTATCTCAATTAAATAGACAATCCAATAAAATTTTGCCATTAATAAAAGAAAACTACATACAAATAATCCTGATATATCTACTAAATCTTGATTAATGTATTTATGCACGGATACACTTAAAAATGTATCAGTGCATATTTTAACACTACATACATGTATCTTTGATATCGACTACATGTATAATATTTACGCACAAAAATACTAAATAGTTAATGCAAGATAAATTGATGAAATTGATATGAGATATACCAAGTGAAATTGATTATCGATACACAGATTGATAAGTTGAATTGATAATCAAATCAAACTGAACTAACCGATGCACACCCCTAAAAATAAGTTATTGATGTTTGGGTGGATAACTGGATATAGGTCATTTTATAAGGGTACCATAGATAATTTAAAATTAAATTGTTACTAAATATAAAAAGAGAAAATTACGCGATTATGCAAACATATTCTAGTTTTAGCTAACATAGCTACAGTTTGCATTAATTACAATTCAAATACTTCTAGTTTTAATCACATTCTCTTTCGCATCTCTCCTCTCTTCCTCTCTCTACCACCTCTCCCCCCTCCCCCCTCTCTCTCTGGAGTCTCCCTTTCCTCTCTAATATCCCTAGTCAATCTCTCACTCGATTCTCTTCTGTCAATCTCTCTTACTTTACATAAACGAGAGAGACTTGATGTATAAATACATATCTCTTCGCCATATAAATATAAACTGTTAATTATACAAAATTTCTCCCGCCCAGTTCTCTTTTGTCTTTCTATCTTTATACAAGCGCAAATTATACAAATACAATGTATAATTTGTGTTTGTATAAAGCGAAAGAGATTGAATATACAAATACAAATGTTTTACTCGATTCAACTGTATACGAATTCAAATATTATGTAGATATACAAATACAATCATTGATATGTATACATAGTAGTTACATATATACAATTATCTAACCAATATAAATATGCAATTTGCTCTCTACACACTTTTCCCTCTCCTAATCTCGTTTTTCACTCTCCTCCTATGACATGTAACTATGAATCGTAATTAACAAACTATAACTAAGAAGCATATTAAGTTGTTTTTAAGTGATTATATGAGAAAGTTCCTATATAAAAATGTGTTATTGTTATTAGACGGACTAAAAATAAAGTGAATCATATAAATTGAGACTGAGAGAATAATTAATTTGTTTTCCACCGCCAAACAAACACGAGATAAATTCATCTTTAAGTTAATTCCAGAATTAGTCATCCTTAAGTCTTTATACCAAACAAGCCATAAAAGGTACTTATCCAAATCGGGTGTTTTGAAACGATTTTTACCTCAAGGTTGCAAGGCAGCCTACTCCTAAAACATATAGGAAAAGGGAAAAATAATTTTGTAAATTTGTGGGCAGTCCTAAACAATACGAGGAAAGGGGAAATAGTTTCTAAATTTGTGATCCTCTGGAAAAACACAACAATTGCAATGCATCACTGGTTTAACAAAGACGAATGTGGCCACCAAGACTGTACAAGTTGTGAAATCGATGCAAAAAGGATCACAAAGCATCAATGATATGAAGAAAAAGTTTGAATCAAGCAAGAGGAAATTTGAGAAAAGGTTTGCAGAGCAAAGGGAAGCAAAGCTAAGAGAAGTAGAATAATGGTGGACTTTCATGATATGCCTAAACTTGCTAATGACGACTCATGCTCCTAGAAGATGTTGGGGTAAGAGGAGGTTTTGATATTCCCATGGTTCAATCTGTGGTAAATTTCACAACAAAATTCTTATTTTGGTCTTATAAATTGTGGACAGTATGAATTATCTCAATCATTGGATATAATATAGTTGCAGTTTCCCAAATGGTGTTATATGTCATGATTTAAACTTGTGTTATATATAACTGAGAATTTCAATACTGGAGGTGATCCAAGATCAACAGTCCTATTACTACCTCGAATACAAAATTACAGAAACATGGCAAAAGTAGATAACAAAACGATAACAGTAGAATTGTCCTTTTTCAAGTATCTCCATTTCTTTTTGAAGCTCCGATAACAATAAATGCTAAATCATCAACTAGTCCGACTGAATGCACATCTCAACTAGCAAGCATATTATTGAACCAAAAGATGAAATGGAGATTTTGCTTTTTCTTTTTATCTTCTAGATTTTTTCCTTTTTTTGACTTTTATCAAGAATGAAATTGCAAAGGTCACTAATCCAATAAACAGCCCATTTCCACCTATTCACAGATTCCAGCTCGAACTTAACACAACTCCTTCAGCCACCTGCCTCCAACAATCTGATAATAACTACTTCAAAAATCTAATCCAAAACATTTACCCAATATGCCTCTTCTGCCCAACTCTGCGAAATAACAATAAGATAAAAGAAAGATCGGTAACACTCCCGTTCATGATTACGTGACGTGAACATTCACTCCCCATGATTGATTCACCAGATGAAACAATCAATGTACGTTGCGCCAAGTAAGTTGGACTTCAACCCTTCTTAAAAAGAGATGGATTCTCGGAGAGACAGGAAAGAGGTAACAGCTATAATCAACTAAGCCGCAGTAGAATTTCCATTTGTCTTGGATTCTGTTCGTACATATGTCATACTCCGAGGAATGGGAGAAGGAACTGCATTACTCGAGGGTGTAACCAAACCAGAGTTCTCAGTCGATGTGGGCTGAGCATCTCGTTTCCATTGCATACTTCTAGCACCAGGCCTGATTGGGAGTCGGGACCTGTACAAAGTGGGAGAGCCTCTAGGAAAAGGGACCCGGCCAAACCTAGAAACGGCAAAAGGACCACCTCTCGTAACACGAGGCCATACAGTGCCAGACGCTGCTTCAGGAGTAGCAGAGCTTTTCCTCACAACCTGTATAAAAGAACAATACTCGGTGCTTAAATGCAGAAATGTCCCTCAAAAAAAGAGATGTACAAATGCTAAAAGAGCCTTGCACAAATTGCTAAAAGAATAGAGACTTCCTTTAACTCGGGGTTTATCTTGATACTTCAGTTGCCAACAATTTTAGAAGCATACATTATTAAAAGAATAGCCTTCTTTTTAAGTCTTCTATTCTTCAAACTTCCCCAACTTATGGGGGATGGGAGCATCAAATTAGTTACATAATTCACATCACATGGTGAAGAGAATATTTTAACAGTCCCATTCTCATCTAAATGGGAATGAACCTCTTATTTTTTTTCTTTTTAATGAGTTAACGCTTGGTGAATCCTGAACAACTTTTCCAAAAGTTGAATATAGAGTTTTTGGCTAAAATCATTCATGAAGTATGACTTAAACCTAAAGTACATCCTTGTGTTATATAAGTGAGTGAACAAAAAACATCCTTGCACTATCCAAAAAATTGCAAAATTCATCCTTTCGTCTAGTCTTTTTAAGAAACCCACGCTACCAACAAAAAAATGTAACAAAAAATTGTGCCAAGCAGAATGACTAAATGTACACATGGTTAAGCTATTCAAGTTGGGCGATTTTTCAAATTTTTAGATATTGTGGAAGACAAAATATATTCAAATTCTAAATATTCTTTGTAAAAAGTATGGCCAAATACAACTCCAACTTCAAAAATTTCAAATGAAGTAATTATTTTTTTATTTTCATAACCAAACGCCTATGTAATTCACTAAATTTCCAGCATTTCTGTACATCGTATAAAATGTTAATTGCACTGTATATAACATACGTACTAAATATTCTATTGAAGAAAATCTCTAAATAATTAGGCGTAATAATTTTAAAATGAATTTTTTAACATAATCTTTCTAACCATCATAACGTACTATATAGATATTTCAAGACTTATATATTATTGCAAGTCAATTTACTTGATGGTGCAAAAAATATATAAACTAACACACAATTTAAATTCTGAGAATGACACGTTCATTTCTTATCCATATTCTTATAAGGTAACTTTGATCTTTCTCATCGTGGCTAAGACATGACCAAATTAAAAAATATATTTTTTTATTGGTTCAATCAATTTCATAACAAAAATAGACAAAAGGATGATTCTTGTTTTTTTTTGGATAGTATAAGGATGTTTCTTGCTCCCTTGGATAATACAAGGATGTACATTAGATTTGAGTCATAGTTCAGGGATGATTTTAGCAAGGGATAACAGATTGAATATACAAGATTTACTAATCGAAATCACTAGTATACTATGTTTTTTTAAAACTGAAAAAAAAACAATATACTAGTGTTTTGGATTGGTAAATCTTGTGGATTCCATCTGTTATACAATTCTTACCTCACAGCGGGTTCAGTTCATCACTGTAACTGTAGTTCATACATCTGCACACACACTATTTTTATGCATGTAGACGTTCATAACACACAAAAGCACTTGAATACTTATAAGGGATTTTGACTTGTGTCAACTCTAAATCCTGATTACATAGATCTAAATCTCTTCCATGTAAAAAGTAAACATTAAAGAATTCTCAAGTTCTTCAACCTTGGGATTTGGAACCGATTCATCCAAATGGAATCCTGAGCTTACTCCAAAAATTGGAAAATGAAGAGACAAAACCCTACTCAACCTAAACCAATCACATACTATCACCCCCCCACCCCCACCCCAAAAAAAAAAATTATAGCAATGATCTTACCGTGTATGTTTAAGAAACCCTTATGCAGCTAAGCCACTATTTGTCTTTTCCAGAGTTCCCACTTACCTTTCCCTAGTTAGTAATCATCATTACATAGAAGGTTGCAGTAAATCCAACATAAAATTTGAGAAATGCAAGTCCTGCACAAAGTAGTTCCTTTTGGGGGGTTCTATTTCCCAAAATGTTTTCCATGTTAACTTATTAGTTGTCTTCTCCAGAAATCCCACTTATCTATCCCACTTAGTAATCATCATTACATAGAAGGTTGCAGTATTCCACATAAAATTTTAGTGCAAGTCCTGCCAAAGTAGTTCCTTTTGGGGGGTTCTATTTCCCGAACTGTTTTCCATGTTAACAACTTAATATTTGGATAATTAACTTCTCTGAATGCTAACACATTTTTTGCTTCAATTGCAAACACCATAATACAACAAGAAATTGAGGGGCTCCCATAAAAATGACCAAGTAAAACCTAGGTCTCCATACCACTTTGACACTCCTATACTCATCCCAACTAAAACAGGGATGAAAGCTATGCACCCAAGGGTGTAGATTAGTGGTCAATGAAGTTGGTGCAAGCATCCAGGGTTCAAATTCCAACAGAGACAACATACATGAATATTTTTTATCCCGATCCGCCTAGGCCTTGGTAGCAGAGTTACCTTGCATAGCCAATACTTGAGCTAGTGGGAGGTAGCAAGTACCAGCAAAATAGTTAAGGTGTACTCATATACTTCCTGCAGTTCAGTAAGCATTTTTTATATATACTGCAAACAAACTTCTTAGTCGTACTTCCATCAAGTGCTTGGCGCTGAAAAGTGATTGCATGAGCTATATGCCACGATGGAATGCTTCTGCATATATTCATACTGCACTTGACCACTAAGTAACATCAATATGTGATGTTTCCTACATTGTCCAGAAACTCTCCTTGTTGCGAGTTGCTACTTTTAAAAACGTGCGCTTTTACTTGAGACGAGGGCTTCAAACATTCTAGAGCATTAACATCTTGTACCCTCTTGCAGAAGGTTTGAGAATGTACTATCATAAATGTTGGCTTTCAGCAGCAGCAGCAACAACAACAAACCCAGTGTAGTGACTGTAGTCACACAAGTGGAGTCTGCAAAGGATAGAGTGGACGCAGTTCACCCAGACCTTACCCCTACCTTGTATGAGATAGAGAGGTCGACATGTTGACTTTAAGCAGTCAACGGTAAATTGAAACTGCAAGGAACTGATCAAACCTCTTATCTCTTTTTTACTTTAAACATGTAGGGGAGAGTCCACTTTCAAACCCAACCAATTAACACCAAATCAGCAGATCATCACTAAGAAAATCAGTTAACTTGTAGCTGAAAAACTAACGCGGAAGACTTGAAGGGAGGGTGTTAAAGGACCAAAACAACAACAAACCCTCCAAAAAGGTATATACCTTCATCTTTATCAAAAAAAAGGTATATACCTTCACCAACTTATGACATCATAGCAGTCGAGACAAAATCCACGCACCAACTTATGACAAAGAATATCATATGCTTTTTAGAACATACCTTCAGAATGCGTGACATGAACGATGTTCCATCAAGAGATAAAGCATTCTCTGAGGATTCTTTTCTCATGAACTCCACATAAGCTGACCTGTTGTTATGTATTTAGAGATTAGCACTCAAGAATATCAAACAAAAGATTAATAAAAGGTGATGAAAATAGTAACTGACCCTTTGGGTTGCCCAGTTCCAGCATCAGTCAGGATTACCACTTTAAGCACTTCTCCAAATTTATTAAAGTGCCGAGAAAGGCTATCCTTTGTAGCAGCAAAATGAACCTGACACAAACAACGGAGACAAATTAAATATTTTTAAGCAATTGAGCGACAAAGAATATACCTGGCGAATCAGACCAATAGTTGGTTGACAGAACTTACATTGTTAACAAAGATGGTTCGTGAATCAGCATCTTCTGTAGGTGCACCAGTAGAATACAAACCTAATATACCAGAAAATGACCTACATATAAGATTTCGAAACAAAGAAGGTACCTAGGGAAAAGCATACTGGGAGTACTACACATATATTAAAGCAGTGATTAGACCAATAATTTGCCTCACAAGTTAAGAGTATCTCACTCAAAGCATAATGAAAGCAATAAAGCCCAACCTCAATCCTAATATTACCTTAACAAACTAATCTTATAACAAATTAATCTTAATATTTATCTAGAAGTAGTTTCGAAGTGCTTTTATCATGCCTAGAAAGTAGAAGCACATGCAACTAGGGAATATCAAACTCACCCTGATTAAGAAAACCTGTCTTCTGAGATTCCTTCTGCGTCTCCACATATGGTTTGACCTAACAAAGAACATATTCATGTAAGTATTTTCTGGAGACTACAAAGATTTTAGCACATAATGAGATCATAACAGTGTATAGATATCATACAATTCCGTTAGTAACTGCAATAGGATTAGTGCTCTCTTTTGTCAACAGTATATCAGATTTCTCGGCCAAGCCTTCACTGCTTTGGGCAGATCTCCGATTCTCTATCTCAAATGACTGTCTTGCATCCTGATACTGAGGTGATTTCCAGGTATTCACATTTAACGGGATATTCATTCGCTGGTGAGGAGCACCAGGAGCAAATGTAGGTTGATCCTGGTCCTTCTGTGACTTGTCCAAAATATCATCCACATTGTAAGCAATGCCATGCTCGACTATAAGCAGATTCTCACCTATGTTTTTAACAGGTGCACCAGATCTAGAGGAATCAAAAGCCCTTCTATTCACAGCACTGCTACCACGATTAGCCTCATCATCCGATGCTGAATCATAAACAACCACAGCATCATCATGCAACACAGATTTCCCAATATGCTTTCCACTATAATCACTTCTGTGAAGGTAAGTTGAGTACGCCTCGCTTGCATCAGCAAAAGACTGATCTTGTACATCTTCAGCAACAGCTTGCCTGGATTCATCCATTGAAGGGATTGAATGATCGGGAACATCACCAGCACGACCCAGCCTATCAAACACATTAACTGACGATCTAACTTTTGTTACATCTTTTGCAGCTTCTGCAACAGCTCTAATAGCAGTGGCCAAGGCAGTTGGTGCTCTTGCAACCGACCGTATCCTCTGTGGGCGTTCTGGAAGGGATGAGTCCTCCACAGATGTAGAGACCACAGAGCGAAGACGCTTTAGTGAAGGTGAGGGAGCTAGAGTGGAATTGGATGTCCTATTAGTAGCCACGGCATCTCTTACTGCAAATTGCAGCAACCTCCGAGTAGCAGCAACTGGAGTAGCAGCAACTGTTGTTTGACGACTGCTTTCCCTCTATCAAAAGCAAGCAAATTAATCAAAAGCTGATGACGTGAAGTAGTGATTTGGAATACAAAACCAAAAGGATAACTTGAATCATGTTTTCTCTTGCTTTCATGAATTAGATTTTTTAAAAGAGTACTCTAGTACTGAACTGAAATCAGTTTGTATGCAATTCCTCTTGCAATCCCTAGTTATTTTACTCAATCCTTCTTCAAAAAATTAATCCAAACTTATCATATACAAAAATTCCAAAGGAGCAGGCCACAGACGGATACAAAAAAAACATATGCAATAATAATGCATAACCATGTATTACATGGTATCATATGATAGAGAATCTGTCTACGAACAGCGAGATAAGGATTTTGAAAAGAAGAAGTATTGTTAGCACTGAGAATACAATAACATTGGAAAGGCTACTAACTAACCACAATAAGTAAAAAGTAGCAACTCACTAAAAATCAACAAAATTCCTGAAATTTTCAAAAGACAGTAGCGTGGGATACAACCAAAGCAAATCAGGGTAATTCATTTAACTTTGTTCTAATTAGCATTGGAATTCAACCAACGTGAATTTCTGAAGGAAGAAAAATCACCAAAGTGAAGAAAATATCATGGAGGGTAGAAGCATAAGATAAATAATACTAGAAACAAGAGAAACTGATTGCAGAAAAACACTCCAAATCCAGCCTACGCACAGAGGAAGGGAGACATGATCTAATCAATATGGCACTCTAAATACATACCATGACACGAAAATAATTAGAAATGAAGCTTTTACCCTAATGATGCTGCCAACACCCCTTTATACAGTCCAATCATCAGAAACAATTAATAAAAATTGCAAGGATACAAGTTAGTTATGGTTTGTAACCTACATCAGTATTGTCAACAACGACAAAATCATGTAAAGCTTCACACTAGTGAACTTGAAACTTGGTTAAAACAGATGGGAAAAGTGAAGTAAAGTGAATTTTTTAGTATGGTGGTCTCCGGGCCAACTTGTGCAAACCTCATTATTCCACCAGGTACTTGCTACCTCCCTCCAGCTCATGTACCAAGTAACTATGCCTACCAAGGGTTAGACATATGGGAAGAGCTCACTTGGTGGCTTTTGTCTCTGCTTGGATTTAAATCATGGTCTCCAAGGTTTACACTCGCTTCATTGACCACTAGGTCATGCACTTGAGTGATTAGGGAAAAGTGATTATGCAAATGGCATTATCAACCATGGATCAACCAAATACACAACCAGGCAAGATGTTAAGATAAACTATATACATTTCAAAACATGTAAAAAAAAACAATCTGGAATGTTTCTCTGGAGCGATCAATGGGTGGAAAACTTTCGGGCTCAAGGGCTTTCAAGAATAAATGTGCATCAAACGGTATGTGATATCAAAAATAATTTTGCAAATCAAACTCAAGATACCCACTATCTATACTCAACTTACATTAAATCCATAGAAAATTTAATCACCCACATTGTCACCTCCATTTACAATCGAGAAACAGTCAAACAAAAATGAAGGGACAGACTGATTTCTCCATGGAAGCCAAGACCAAATTAGCATGACAAATAAAGGACAACAGCAAAACCAGCTCAATAAACCAATCACTCCAAAAACCACATGGATAGGTGGGTCTTAACTGAATTTTCTGCTCTCCATAAAGTAAAAGGCAACCTCTTACTTTGCATCAATAAAGACAGTAGGAAATGGAACCCCAAGCTTCTATTCAAGTACAAACGCCTTCTTCCTCACCATCCATAATGAGGAAAGACAGCATTTCTGAGCCCAAATTTCGGAACAGAAAAATCCGCAAACTTTTACTTAGTGTTTTGCTAACACGACTATATGTATAGTTATTCCCAGACAGAGAAGTAACAGATCTAACAATGGTTGTCCACAATATGAGTTATATAGGAGCTAGCTAAATGAAAGAGTCAGAATAGGCATGCACCTTTGGAACGGAAATGATCAAAAAGTAAAAAATCAGCACGACATTCAGCTTAAAAACATGACAAGTTTCAAATTATTCAATTACGAAATTATCCGTCATGGCATTATGAAAACTCAGTAGCATTCTTTTGATTCTCAAAACAAGCAATGCATAGAGATTCTAAAAACCTTTTTTGGCTTTTCTTCAGGTCTGCTTCTTTTTCTCACATGTTCTGGCTGAGGGGATAGGGATCGCTTTGCATGACCAACTTTTCGATGAGCTTCCTCCTCCTTAGGAATGTTTTCGGCCAAAGAACTACGTAGAGAAGGGTGTCCATCACTAACAAGCCCTTTCCACTCCCTTCGGTTACGGCTTTTAGATTTATTTAATTTCTCTTTATCAGCATCAGTGTCCTGGTGGTGCATATCATTCTTTGCAGGCTGCTCCGCAATAGCGGGTTTCGTTTTTGCCCCTCCTCCTGTATCAGAATCCTTTTGTTGCACATACAGATCTATATTTGATCCCAGGTGATCCCATAGCCTAAATAGCATTACCAAGAATCAGAATAGTAAAATAAATACTTAGCTCAGAACACATACTGTTAAGCAAAATATGGCTGTTATATTACCAATCAACAAAGGAGACACTGTCTTCTCCAAGAAAAACATTCAACTCATTTCTTGCTTCTTCTTTACGCCTACCATTTTTTAACAAGACTATGACATATTCCTGCAGGTGCACAGCAAAAAATTAGCATCGTTAACTTTCAGGAGAAAACTGACACTCCCATAATGAATGCCACATCAAGAAGTATCTGTAATAACTAGACTCGAAGTCTGATGTAATACGATAATCTGATACAACTAAAAATGAGGCTCCAAAGATGCACAGAAGTCAGAACAATATAATAAGCCAAAGAGTGAGAATGATCAAATATCTTGTGCAGAAGAAAATACATGGATCTAAACGAATAAACAGTGGGATCCTTCACATTCATGACTATGAGATATATCAACATTAATTGTCCCCAAATTTAGAATACCAACAAATTCCAATAACATAGTACATGAATAAATTTGATATGTCACATGACAATTCTTGCAAGTTGACAACTTGACATTACATCAAAATGATGCTTTAACATAATGAAAGCTTAAAGTTCTAAACCGGAATATAGCAGAGTTCTGGTTCCAGAAAAAGAACCAGAAGCTCCGCATAATGTCAACCATGGCTTGCAAGGACGTTGTAATGACGCAGGCTTCAGCATGAGACAACATATACTTGATACAAGCCCCTTGAGAAACATCTGATAAAATTGGAACTTTTGAATTAGCAACTAAGAGTTTGTCTAAAGTAGAAATAATAAAGATTTTATATCCATTTTTACCGTCTATGTATTTTGTAAGCTATTTTCAAAAAAAAATAGTGTTCAACCAAGCTTGCACGCACTAATTCGATGTACCTTGCTACCCCCCACTCACACAAGTACCAGGTAACTATGTCCACTAAGAATTTCATGAACTGCTTATTTAAACCCATTAATCAAAATGAGGAAGTTACAAATCAAATGTATGTGAGCATCTAAACTTGAATGTTAGAGGATGAGCTAACCTTTTTACGAGGCAATTTCGATAAGAAAAAGCTGATCACTATCAACAACATATATAGATTCATAGAATAGGCAGCTTCTCCCTTATCCCTATGATAATAGATCTGTGTTGCATATACGAAACATAAGATGTGTAACGTAACTTGCACCACCAGAATGGTGCACTGTACAGTTTAAATGACCTATTGCATCCATGTTGCCAAACTTACTCAATTTTATAATATAAAATAAAGTCAACCTTCATCTTCAATCTTAAGGTAATGTGTGATAACCTACCACAAACAGATGTGGTGCAGGGGATGGGGCTGCTCCACCCTTAACCAAATGGCAAAGGTCCGAGAGGAAAAATCCTGAGTAGGGAGCACTTCCCTCCAAATGGGGCCCTACACGGTGTCAATCCAGAATAGTCGGGCCCTAATGCGGGTACCAGGTATTGGACACAAGGTGGGATCCCCCAAAAAAATGTGATAACCTCCCTAAAGTTTTTAATGTCAGGAATAAGCAGGCAGCTTTAGGGTGCCTCACTTGACATAAATCTCTTTGCCCAAAATAACTATACACAGTTGTGAGCGTCAACGAACTTCTTAAGTGGATTGAATCCTTCAAAACAATGAATGATGAATTCTTTTTATATAAGCAAATAAGGACATTAGTCCACAAACAACAAAAACAGAGCTAATCAGGAACAACAAATGATGGGAGCTTCAAACAATTTGAAATAAATATGAATATTTTTGTGTTTTTACTGCACACTGAGCACAGAACTAGGGAATTCCCTGCACAAGACCTATATCCTAGCTTCTTCAGGAGCAATTTTTGTGACCAATAGACAACCTCTTGTCCAATAAAACATTATTATGCTGTAAATACTGATATAAAGGTGTCATTCTTTTCAAGGCCCCTCTCGGATCCAGAACCAAAAAAAATACAAATTGGAATTTTAAAACTTAAATGTTCCACAAGTAGAGAGTTCATAACAATGTCACGTAAGATAAGAGATCAATTCCACTGCAACTTGGATACTATAATTGCACAAAACTTCATCCAAATTACTGAAGCAACTCAATGATTAAAAAAAACTCAAGGATTGCAAGCCCTCCTCGTTGTAGAAACAAATTTTTCAATAGATTGAAACGCCTATACTAATACACAATTATATATGTAATCCATACTGATGGCAATAACAACTTTGAAGCTTATTTCAAACTTTTTTAACAACATATTCCGCAATCCAATTAGATTATGGAAGCAGTAACAACAAAAGAAACTTGCACAGACTCAAAAATCACGTTTGTGGAATTCTTAAACACAGAGTCTAAAAGGTAAATGCTGGTGAAGCAAATACCGAAATCAATTCATTTAAACTCAATACTACATCAAATTTATACTCGCACTATCCTTCACAACTTGCATCCGAAAAATTTCAACAATATGTTCCGTAATCCAATATTGTTGTTCCAAGCCCTAGAAAAAAAACCATACCACAAGAGTATCATCCGTGTAGTCACCCATGAACTCCTTGAGTTTCTCATTAACTCGTTCCCGGAGCTTCGCAAATCCTTCAGCAGTGAAATTAACCCTAAACGTCCGATCATCTTCTCCATCTCCACTCCCCATTATTTAACCAAAAATTCCTATTTCGATTTCCAAGATGATGATTCCCCAACACGATTAAACAAACAAAAACGTACCGATTATTCAAAAATTCTCTTTGATTTCTCAAATACGAATTCGCATCAAAAACCCTAAAAACTTCAAAGTTATACTGAGAAGTGATTGTAGAATGAGAAGATTCAATAATATGAATCGAGGAAAATGCTATCCGCTAATTAGCTAGGATTTTTTCAGGGAAATCAATTCATGGCGGAGACGAAAAGGGATAAACGGAGAAACCCCAAAACCTTTGGGGAAGGAACTCGTAATGTAGTGTTAAAATGACTTCTAACCCTATGTATCACGAGACCAGTGACCTATATTATTATTCTACCGCAAAAAAGGTAAAACATATTCTCAAATTTTTTCAATGTTTGTGTTTTTATCGCAATTTTAATTATTGATATGAGTGGCAGGTTATTATTTCATGAAAATCTATTTCGTACATATAAAATGCTTACCATATAATGTTTATCTGAAAAGACTTAGGTTATAGCGACGGTAAATTATTCTAAAGTTTTAAAAAAAAAAAAATTTTTTGTTTTTTATGTCAGAGAAATTTTTTTTTCAATTTTTTAAATGTTAGTTTTAACGTTGAAACTGACATAACAAAAATGAGTTAAGATTACCGTTCAACTATTAATATCGTTTAATGTTATAGTTATATAACGGTGGATCTCATCAATCAACAAGTCATTCTAACCTAATATACTAGTTTAGTATACGCGCACTTTGATCTCAAAGCGCATATCCCATCTAAAAACAAGCAAAACTAAACTTAGCTAAATTAAATAAATATTTAAGTATGTGTAGAAGCATTATATAAACTAAAAATAAAAACAATAATAATAGGCTTTAGTTGGATTAGAACTCTAATCTCAAAGGTGATACTCCTAGCTTGTACCAATAGTACAAGAGCACTTATATATATTTCATGGGTATACTTTTAACTATATCATAGTTTTTATCAATTTTTCAAAATAAATATACATATGATTTTTTTTATAGTGTAGATCCGCCTCTACGCGTATCTATCGACATGCCTTGTAATTACATTGATGAGAGAAAACTTTAAAACTTGTATCATATGTTTTTTTCTTATTATATATTTTAGCATTTCTTAATTTTTAAAATATATTTTTCCTCTTATCATATACTTCATGACTCCTTAATTATTAGTTCTTCTAAAAAAATAATCATATATTTTAAAATTTCTTAATTAAATATTAAAAAAAAATAGTGCATGACAAATTTATGAATGGTACATAATGTTATAAAGTTTGAAGGAAAAAGGGTCAAAAATGTCCTTAAACTATGAAAAAGTAACAAAAATGCCTTCAGTTTATAGTTTGACTCGAAATTGTCCTTGCCGTCAATACTTTGGTTCGAAAAAATCCTTGCCGTCAATACTTTGGTTCGAAAAAATCCTTGCCGTCAATACTTTGGTTCAAAAAAATCCTTGCAGTCAATACTATGATTCATAAATACTCATATAGTTACTAAATGGGTCAAAAATGTCCTTTTCTGAATAACTATATTATTTTTTTCTTTTAAAACATATTTTCTTCTTAATTAAATTATTATAAAAGAACCATGTTCTTGTTTTCTTTCTTTTAACATCACTTTAAAAAATAAAAAATATAGGAAATATTTTTTTTCTTAATCTCATCTTATCAATTAAAATCGAATAATTTCATGAACTCTTTCAACATAAAATATATGTCATATATACAAGATCGTTGTATATCCATCATTAATTTATATTTATATAACGATAAAATATAATTATAATAAAATAAGAAATATTTTTTATTTTTTATTTTTTTCTGAATTAAAATAAGATAAACATTTGCTAATTTAAAAAATATATTATTAGAAATAGAATGTGTTAAAAAGAAAATAAATAATATATTTATTTGAAAAAATGAGCATTCCAAAATAACAATAAGGGCATCTTTGGACCAAAGAATTGACGAAAATGACATTTTTTTACCAAACTATAAACAAAGGCATGTTTGTTCTTTTCTCATAGTATAAGGGCATTTGGACCTTTTTCCCAAGTTTAAATCTTGAAACTGCTGAGGCACATGTTTTCTATTAAAAACTCGAGACTCTTTAAAATTGTGAAGAATATTGAGAGGTTGTGTTTACGCATATCATGAAGCTATATAATTTATTATTGAGCAACTTTCATATATAGCAAACACAAAATTTATATTTGTATGCTATAGCAAAGTTTACATAATTGCGCTCCATAGCAAACATAAATATGTATATTTCGCTATACATATAAAAAAAACAGTTTTATAATTAGCTATACATATACAAAGAAATCAATTGTATAATTCGCTATACATATACAAAAGAAAGCAGTTGTATACAAATCAATTGTATAATTTGTGTATGTATAAAATGAGAAAGAGAAAAAGACAAAAGAAAATTGGGCAGGAGAATATTTTTATTGTATAATTATAAGTGTATCGGACGAAGATATATGTATTTGCATGTGTATATACAATTTTCTCTCGCTTTGTATACAGTTCGTTTCTGTTTGTATAAGCGATCGAGGCGAGCGAAATTTGGGAGAGTGATGAGCGAGATCTGGGAGAGGGGAGAGAGAAAAATAAAAATATATGTATATATACAATTTTTTCTCGCTTTATACAAACACAAACCCATTTTATACATTTGTGTTTGTATAAAAGCGAGAGGGAGCGAGCGAGAGAGGGAGAGTGGCGAGAGAGTTTGAGGGAGAAAGGTGACCGACAAACAGTTTGTTACAGGGCACTATAAAATCAAAGTGTGGTTATAACATTGAATTTGATTTATTAGTTTGTCATTATATATAATTTTCCTTTATTAAAAAGGATGTGGTTATTTAAATTAATTTCGATCATATTGCCTCAAGACGTGTGATTTATAATAGGTGAAAAAAAATGTTTTTAAGATTTTTAAAAATATATGAAACACGATTGTTGAAAAATTACAACTATATCATGTTTTTGTGTTGTAAATATCATACATCATTAATAGTATTGCGTTTATATAATAACTATTAGACACAAAATTTGTACTACACGTAAAAAAATTAAAAGTTTTTACAATGTAATATCATATATATTTATAAATAATATTGAATTTACATAACTCACCAAAAAGACTGTAATTGTTGGAATCATTTTCATCATTGTCTTTCAAAGCTCGCAATATAATGGTGATGGATGAAAAAATGTATTTTTTTCTCTTCAATGAATGGGTTGAACATGTTCAATAGAAAATGACGGTTAGACACAAAATTTACACTAAACGTGAATATATTTGAAACTCGTTCTTTTATGATGTAAATATAATATTAAATTTATATAATTCATCTAAAAGATTGTGATTGTTGAAATCTTTTTCGTTATAGTATCTCAGGCACATGATTTGTAATTGATGAAAAAATATATTTTTCTGTTCAATGAACGTGATGAACATGTTTTACTTAATGACATTTATACACAAAATTTGCATTAAACATGACGATATTTTGAAACTTATACTTTTATGATGTAAATACTATACATATTCATACTTTTTATGAAAATAATTTTTTTTGTAAAATTGAAGAACATTGAAAGGTTGCTTAATGCAAATGTTAAACCTATATAATTCATTAAAAAGACAATGATTATTAAAATTATCTTCATTATATGCTTCAAGACGTGCGATTTTAATTCAGAAGAGTTTAATTTTTTTAAAATTCAATAATATGTTGAACACATTTACTGAAATACGACAATCACGATAGAATTGATAAATGTGTAGATATTTTAAGAGTCATGTTTTTGTATCGAAAATATATTATACATATTTATGAAGTTAGTAGTTCATTGATTAGTTTATTATTCCAAATCTTTCTCATATTTTTTTTGTTGAATTATAAATGTTGCTATATCATATTATAGTGGCTATATATTTTAACAGAAATTAACTTTTGATGAAAAAAGGGGTTACCAATAAGCTAAAATGATAGTTTTTGAACATAGCATATACTTTCAAATCAAAAATTAATTCAGCAATTTTCTTTGATGTCATGTTTTCTTAAAAAACCAACATCTAAGTTTTTTCCTTATACAAAAAATAATTAAAAAATGATCATATGTATATTTTTTATTTTATTTTTTTTAGATTTTTTACGATAAATTAATCAATATTCAAAGGTCTATTATGGAAACATATATTTCAAAAAAAATTGTTTTAGACTCAACTTTCATATTTTTTAATAGTGAATATTCATAGTTATTTTTGCACATAACAGATTTAAAAACATTAAGTTAAAATGTTATGTAGAATACTATTCTTTGATCAAATTGTGAAGATTTATGTTCAATCGTTATATTAGAATATAAACATTTTAAAATTAATGAATTTAAAGATTTTTCGTCTTCTATTTTTATATACTGATTTAGTTTATTAGAAATGTTAAATACATTAAAAATTGAAGGATCAATAACTTTACTATTCACTTATTTTGTTATTGGTGTAAGTTAAAATGCAAATTCATCAAAGAAAATATGATACCATAAAGTTGAATAATATTGAATGTTTATTTCATGCCTATATTGAACTCATATAATTTGCTGAAAAAATTATGAGTATTCAAATTACTATTAGCCTAAGGCACATGATTTATAATTGGTGAAAAAGTCTAAATTATTTCTAACTTTAAAAATATATTAACATGCTTTCAAACAATTGTTAAATGACAATTGACAGCCACACACAAAAGTAGTATAAAATGTGGAGATGTTTCAAAACTTACTTTTATGATGCAAGTATTATAATATTGATGGATCTTAAATATAGAAATTTCATTGATTGACTTACACATAAAAGTATTTTGAGAAATCAGTTTAAGATGATTGGTATCAATTTTTTAAAGCAAAATTTATTTAAAAAACATTTATAAAATCAATTGTTTTCTGACATTTTTATGATCGATTTATGATATAGTAAATAGTAGTTATCCCTATGCATAAAAAAAAGAAAAATAATATGTAAAGCGTTTTTGTAAGATGTTTTTTGTTTAATTAAATAGGGAAAAATTATGTTCAACTCTTTACTTTAAAAGAATATGTATTGCTTCTTTTTTAGTACTCATCATTTTAAAATACAACGAATTTGAAGATTCATGTATTTACTGAATTAGTTTGTTAGAAATATCAAATAGTAAATTATAAATTGAAGCACTGATAATTTTATCATACATTTGATTTGTTATCGATATAAGTAAAAATATGAAATCACCAAAGAAAATTTTTGTATTATAAAGAGGAATAAAATTGAAAAAGTTCTTAATTATATAATACGTTGAAAAAAAATGCGATTTTTTAAAACATATTCGCCATATTGCCTCAAGGCACACAATTTAAAATTGATGATTTTTTTAAAAAAAATAAATGTGTTGGATACTTATTACAAAATGATCGCGTCACATAACATTAGCACTAATCGTAAAGATATGTTGAGGCTCATACTTTTACAATATAACTATGTATTTGAGAACCTTAAATAAAGTAAGTCATTGATCTGACTTATATTTTCAAAAATTTTACTACCATACCTTATTAAGTTGAATTATAAATATTGGTCTAATATATTCTAAAATTTCATTTTCTTTTAATTGGATGGAAAGTGAAAAGTGATTTAAAAAAAATAAGTTTATGACTAAATTAAAACAATAGTTTATGAGAATAAATTATTTAGTTTTGAATGAATGATTAGCTCAGCAAATTTGAAGAGTTCATGTTAATTTTACTGAGTTTAGTTTATCAAAATAGTCATACATTTCATAAATTGAAATACCATTAACTTTAGGGTAATTTTCACATATAGCAAATAAAAAATTCATATTTGTATGCTATAGCAAAGTTTGAACAATTGCGCTCCATACAAACATAGAAACTGTATAATTCATTATACATATACAATTGAAGTGAATTGTATAAAATGAAGTATATAAAACGAGAAAGAGAAAGACACTTAGACAGAGAATTGTATAAAAACGAAATGTATAAAACGAATTGTATGATTATAAGTATATAGAACGATTATATACAATTTGAATTTGTATAAAATGAGAAAGAGAGAAAGACAAAAGAGACTTGGGCAGGGAATATACAATTGAATCGAATTGTATAAAACGGTAAAGAGAGAAATTAGATACAATTTGAATTTGTATAAAACGAGAAAGAGAGAAAGACAAAAGAAACTGGGCAGGGGAGTATTTTTATTGTATAATTATAAGTGTATAGGACGAAAATATATGTACTTGCATGTGTATATACAATTTTCTCACGCTTTATACAAACAGAAACACAATTTATACATTTCGCTTCTGTTTGTATAAGTGAGAAATGCGAGGGTGGCGAGCGAGATTTGGGAGAGTGGCGAGTGAGATCTGAAAGAGGGGAGAGAGGGGAACAAAAATATATGTATTTATACAATTTCCTTGCTTTATACAAATAAAACAATTTTTATACTGAGGAAGCGAGCGAGAGATTGGAGCGAGAATGGGAGAGTGGCGAGCGAGATTTTTAGGAGAGAGCGACTGACAAATTTTGGCAAACGTTTGCTATGGAGCACATTAAATTAAACCCTACTACTATTTATTTTAGGTTATTATTTGCTATTATATGCAATTATCCTTAACTTTAAGTATGTTTTTTTCCAGATGTAAATTAAACTATGAAGTCATTAAAGAAAAATCATTGTGTTATAAAATTGTATAACATATTATTGAAAAGTTTGTGATTTTTGAAATTATTCTTATCATAATATTTCAAGGCACGTAATTTGTAATGAATGAAAAATGTACTTTTTTTTCTTCAATGAATGTGTTTTTTTAAAACATATTCAGTAGAAAATATCAGGTAAACACAAAATTTATTGTAAACACCGAGATATTTTAAAACTCTTGCTTTTATGTTGTAAATATTGTACGTATTTATCGAATTTATATAATTCATCAAAAAACTGTGATTGTTGAAATCATTTTCAACATCATAGTCCCTCAAAATACATGATTGATAACACATGAGAAAATGTATTTTTTCAGTTCAATGAACAATTAAACACGTTTAATCAAAAATTACATTTAGACTCAAATTTTACAGTAGATGTGAAAATATCTTAAAACTCATATCTTTATAATATAAAAAATATCATACATATTCATGAATTTTAAATATAAGAGAAAATGGCCAAAAAATCCTTCAAACTATATTCGAATTTCCAACTACACACTTTAATTTCACGGGTGTGCTATCACCCCCTAAAGTATTTAAAACTGAAATTATTACACCCCTAAAAAGTCACAACCACATCTATGTTAGACATCTGAATATCACGCGCTTGACACTTGAAAATATCATTAAATTTTATTTTTTTCAACTTTTTTTTTATAGTTCTTTATTTTTTCCCTCTTATAACTTCGATCATATGCATTTTCACCATTATTGTAAAATCCAAATATCTTGATGTTGCACTTGTGATGAAGAAGAGTGAATAATGATATGTGAGATCTGAAAAACAAAGTAAACAAAGTGAGAAAGAAGGAAAGAGAGGGGATGAATAGAGAAAATGATGTTGCCATTAATGGAGATTATTGGATATAGGCACTATTCTCTTAGGGATCGTTTGGTAGAGTGTATAAGAATAATGCAAAATAAGATGCATTAGTAATGCTTGCATTAGTAGTGCTTGCATTAGTAATTCTGCATTAGTTATGCAAGCATTATTTCTTATACATTGTTTGGTTTGATGTACTAAAAATAACAAAACTTGCATAATTTCTATTAAAAACATACATGTTTACAAAAATATCCTTCACACTTTATTATTTGTACACATCATTTGCAACAAAGTTATTTGTTAAACATCAGAAACTATTCCTTTGCTAAAACATCATTAACTCTTCATTCTTTTTTTTTCAAAAATAATATTAACTAATTATACTATTGCGTTAAAATATTTTTTTGAAAAATTGGCAAACAATTTCTTTTGTCTACATTGAAAATAAAGCATTTAGGTTGTCATCAAATACTAATAACATACAGGAAAGTGATGCAATCAACTCAAGAAAAGAGAGTAATTTACTTTTTTCACATCTAATTATTACTTGACTATTAAGATAAATCAACTAAGATCAGATTCTTTTAAAACAAAAAAAATTCTACCTTAATTTTTATTCATATTTTAAGGATGAATTTATGTACTACTAATTAAGAAAATAACGGAGGTGAAAAAAGAATAAGTTTTTTTTTTTGAGTTAATAAGTTGGGGTGAGGCAGTGGGTTACTTAAAAATTTTCTAGCGTCACAACAATATATTTTTAATTAAATTATATTAATTTTTTTTAAAAAAAAATTAGTTAAGAGGCCATAAAATCTATTAAGACACCAACAATTAAAAGATAATGAAAAGCAAATCAAAATTTATGACAAAAAAATGAAAAAGACTTTAAGGGTAGTTTTGTAATTATTAAATCTAATGCAAGTGTTAAAATGCTATGTATTACTAATACCTAGAATTCCTTGGTATTAGTAATACACAACTTAATACACAATAGAGTGTATAACTAATGCTTGCATTAGTTATACATGGTATGAAAAAGTGTACCAAACAAAGTATTGCTAATACACACATCTAATGCATGCATTATATTTTTAATACACTCTACCAAACGACCCCTTAGAGTTAGAGAAGATGAAGAGGAGCCGGCGATGTGTTTCATATCATTGTCATGTCGTCGCAGACGACAATTTTGAAGAGAAAAGTATTGATTCACCAACGATTGAACAATCAATAAGATTGAAAATACATCTGAAATGTAGTTTATAATTAAAGAGTCTATTACTAAAAAAATAATTTTATTTATTTATGTTCAAATGGATTTGATTTAAATTCAGATTAATTTTCCCCCAGTAAGATTCAAAGATTTATTGTGGGATATAAATGCATACTCATATTAATTTGTCAATAGTTTATTAGATAGATTTTGCGAATTTGTTTAATAGCGAGTTAAATTTTTTTCTTGAATCAAGAATGACGAATTTGGTGACGATGACAATGGTAGTAATGGTTTAGAGATGGTCAGTTTTGTCGGAGGAGGCGATAATGGTGGCGTTGGTCGAGCAGCAAAGGGAAAAATATATTTTTTTAAAAAATATTTTCATTTGAGAGTGCACTTGAATTTGATGTAAACCCAATTTAATTTTATTTTTTTTCAAATCTGATTCTAATTTATCTTTTTGGATGATATACATATATGTCATTTATCTTGAATTGAATTGATTGATTCTTAATTTTTTTTTTATACAAGCGTTTAAAAGTTTGTGTGAAATCAACAATGGTGAATGAAATTTGGTTGCTTTTGAGAAGAAAGACAATAAATAAGAAATAAAAATAAAAAATACATATATTTTTAAGAGATATTAAAAATAAAGTTTTAATACTTGTTTTTTATGCTCACTCTCTCAGCCAGCTAAACATTCAGGGAGGTATTAATTTCAATTTAAATACTTTAAGGAGGTGATAGTACCCTCGTAAAATTAAAGTGTGTAGCTAGAAATTCGAATATAGTTTAGAGGGACTTTTACCATTTTCTCTAAATATAATACTATGTTCATTATTTAACTTTCTTTTAAATATTTTTTCAAGTTAAATTATAAATATTGCTAACATCAAATTTTGAGATTTTTTTACTCTTTCAATTTCATATAAATTAATCTGAAAAAAGAATTCACCAATAAGTTTAGACAATTATTCTAAACATAAATTACTTAGATTTTCATCAAAAAATAATCTAATCTATTAATTTAACTCGCAACAATTATGTTAGTTATTATAAGTCGAATCGACTATAATATTTTTATCAATCCTCTAGTCAATTCGATATTTTTTTTGGTTTTCATTCGATATTCGGAGTTCATATTGAATTAAGTTTGGATTGCACATGGTAGAGCCCATTTGGAGATGGCGCTCTCACAAATAGGATTTTTTTCATACTCAGCGCTCGAACCCAAGACCTCTGATTAAGGGTGAAGTACTCCCACCAATGCACCACAACCAATATTGATTGTCGGTTCGACCTATTTCAACTATTAGTCGGTTAAAAGCCGATCAACAACACAAACATGCCACGTTTCACATGATTAGCTCCTTTCAAATCATTAAAAAAAATTAGTCCACTGAACAAAACCGAAGCCCAACATGCGTGAACACGTAAAACTTTCTGCAACAATCTCCTGTACTCACCCACACCGTCTTTTCATCTACTCCCTATTTTCTTGGCTATTAGGTACCTAAATCTTTACGATATCCAATTAAAATTAGACACGTATTAGACTATTAGAGAGTAGAAATCTCCCAAGTACAAATTCTGCTTTATACTCTCTATATAACATTAATAAATTACTTTTTCTTTTCTCCAGTTTCTTCTTCGGCTCCTCCTAGACTTTCTCCTGTTCGCTTCTAGGGTTAGTTTTTTTTCATCGATTTTTTTTTCTTGCTGGGTTTGTTTAAAGATGCAAAATTTGAAAACCCTTTTAGGTTTTTATGTGGGTTTAATCTGTTTTTTTTTGAATTTTTTGAAGTGGTGTAGTGTTCTGTATGATTTAATATGTTTCTTTGTTCTTTTTGAAGGGATAGGAGGTGAAATTTTTATAAAGATCGGATTTTTGTTGTGTCTTCAGCAAACAGGTGAGTTTGGTATTTCTTTTTATTTTGTTTCAAAGTGAATTTTGGTGGTGGGTAGTTAATTCTGAGTTGTTTTTTTTTTGATTTGAGATGTTTTGGGTTTCTGTGTTTCTGATTTTTCATGGTGCACCTTTTTTTGTCCTGATTGTTATATTGGTCAGTTTACTTTTGAGCTCAGCAGTCAGGTTTAACCTATACTTGAATCCAAACCAACCAAATAGCTAAACATATGTGTTCCTTTGCTATGCTTAATTGGTTTTGTAAGATCAGACCTCTAGCTCTGGTATTCATGATACTAAGCATGTATTTTTCTTCTTTTTATATAGCTATTATCAAGGACATTCATCGACAAACTGTGTAAAAAACTGACTATCAAAATCAGATGCCAATCTTACTTAGAGTGGCTGATATATGTAGCACCAAATAATTTATGGAGTCTAGTGGTTCCCTTGTCTTAGATTGATTAACTGTTTATCTCAGTTTGTTTTGTCAATTTTCCTTTCATTGTAAGTTGTAACTATGCATCTTCTTGATGCCCTTTTGTGAAGGAAATATCTTGCTTTATAAATAAGAAAAACTGACTATTAATCCATAGCATGTATATTGGATTTAATTTATTGGCTGAGCTTTATAATCTTTCAAATGGATTTTTTGAAGGGATGAGAGCCCTTTCAATAGTATTTAAGTTTTCCATTTATAAGAGAGATTGTGGAGCAAGGGTAATGACTTTGGTGCAATGGTGTCAGTCTAGTATGCCTCATTCCACAAGTAGTTTTGTTGTATGTATTCTGATCTGTGCGAGATACTTTTTTTTGGTTACTGAATGATTTGTCTATGAGTAGAATTATAAATTTGCTAAATTAGACGCACTTTGATGTTTACCTCAACACAAATAATCAAGTTTATACAGAACAAGAAGAGTATAAGAAGACTCTTGACAAGCGACTAATGTTAGTTTGTGCATATTCGGTGAAACTGTGGGTCTTTTGAGATAATTTTCTTCTATGTGTTTTTATGTTTATGTGGACCTTCTTTACACCTCCAGTGACCTATAGGCATATTTTTTTGCATTGGAGTATGTACATATTGAAGCCTGCATAGGATGATCAAACCATCTTTGGAGGTTATTCTTTCATGTTATCCTAACCGCATGCGGGATCTGATAATTTCTGATCACGTTCGCTCATGTATTAGGATAACTTAAGATCTATTCTTATATGGGTCTCAGGGGCCAAACATTCCCTCCATCTATCGTTGTTGGTTTTACAGTTTTTTACACTAGCCTTTTAGTTTATTTGATATCCATAGCATTCCCATGTAGTTCCTCCATTTTTTTAATCGTATTCAGATCACATATCTTTGAGTTGTCTAACTCCCACTTGATCCTCATTCATCAAATGATGACTGAACTTGTAATGCATATATCCTATCTTGCTTTTTACTTTCTTTTGAAATCCTTGTTTTCTTGAGTGTTGTAAATGGAAGTATGTTGTATCTTATTTTTTTTGCCAAATGCTTATTTGTCGCCGAGGTTAGAGGAACATGTGGAGGTAGTTTTGTTGCTCTGTTGCGGAGCTTAGTTTGATTGCTTTCAATTCACTATCTCCTAAACACATCCATCTGAGTTCAGCATTTCCCAGGGTGACACTGCGTCAGCTGTCGGTCATTATTTTCTTTATCGTTCTTCTTAGTCTGAACTTCCTTTTGATGCTTCCTGTTAATCTGCAATGTTCCCCTTCAACCTTCTGAGATCTGACCATGCAATTTTTACATGACCATACAAGTATTAGGCTTGCTCACTTGTCTGTTTGACCTCTCTGAAGATTTATCTTGGACCTCTTCATTGTTCTATGCTTGTGGCTTCCAAAAGTTGGTCTTTTGTTCAGGTAGATTTAATTGTGGTAGAATACTAGAATTCTATACCACAGGTAGTGAATTCTTTCAAGGTGGTCCAACCCTGAATTTAAAAATGCCCTGCGATGTAAATTTGTTATGTTGGAACTAACAAAGAGGTGGCAAGGAAGGATGGGCATTATCCTTGGTAGAAAGGGCCCCTATTATAGGCTTTCAACGGAATGGAACAGTGTCCCTGTGCTAACTGTCGTAGCTTGTGTTCCTTTCTCATTTTTTTTAATGGGTACATTCATGTCAAACTCTTCTGGACTATGGGCCAGTGGTGATTTTATTGTTGTATTTGTGGGGTGGCACAACACAAGGTGGGCTTATAGTTGTGTTGTTCTTGGTGGCGGTTTTTGAAGGCATGATTCAACTGGTTGTCAAAATGTAGCGGCAATCCACGGTTAATGAAGTTAATAGGTATTTTTGGTTACGATATTAACTGGCAGGTAGGTATTTGTTGGTTCTCAAATCACTAGGATGCACTCATATGGAATGACACACTTAGCTTTGGTGTATTTGAGTTCCCATTTTCTCAAGGTGTTTTTTTTGCACCTTGCCTTTCCCCCATGCTAGAAACTGTTTTAATCGATTTAGCTTATACGTTTTGTGAATGCAGTCCTCTACTAGGTAGGAGCAAGGTCTGCATACACTCTACCCTCCGCAGACTCCACCTGGGGGATAACACTGTTGTTTTGTGAATGCAGTCTATAATTGTGTATCAGCTGATGAATTACCATAGTTATTTGTTGCAATTTTCTGAGTTTGCTATTCCAATATAACTTGGTATACTAGACAATTCTGATCCTCTCACTTGGTCAATATGTGCTAATGGCCTTTTTGATGAATATTGGCTAAATGTAGTCAGCTTGTTCTGTATTAGAGCACATACTGATCAATAATGGGGTAACATGATTTGGAATTTTTCACATCTGGCTGTTGCTAGAGTGGTAAATTAACATCGTCCTTTTGTTGCAGGAAAATTCAATATGGAGCAAAATGATACAGGCTGCCAAGCTCCTCAAGCTCCTGTCCTTTGTGTTAACAATTGTGGGTTTTTTGGTACTGCAGCAACAATGAACATGTGCTCAAAGTGCTACAAGGATATGATATTCAAGCAAGAACAAGCAAGCTTTGCTGCTTCATCTATTGAAAGCTTTGTAAATGGAAGTTCAAGTGCTAATGTGAAAGCTGTTGATGTTGCTGTAACCGTGCAGGAAGGTCCTGCACAGTCCCTGGTTATACCCGCACAAGTCACGGCACCAGTAGAGAGTGAACAAGTTGAGAAGGCTAAGGAAGGGCCAAACAGGTGCAGCACCTGTAGGAGACGAGTTGGTTTGACCGGCTTCAATTGCCGATGTGGGAATCTTTTCTGCTCAGCTCATCGCTACTCAGACAAACATGAGTGTCCATACGATTATCGCAAGGCTGGTCAAGATGCTATTGCGAAAGCCAACCCAGTTGTTAAGGCTGAAAAGCTTGACAAAATATGAAGGAACATTCTGAGTTTATGAGCTGCAGTATTATTGAAGACGTCTTCTATACCCATCTGGTGACTACTATTGTTTGGTGCCTAGGATCTCGAGGGGGTCGAGAGAAAGAATCATAAGGCATCTTTGCAACTTTGAGGGGTCGTAATGTTGGTATCAAGTAAGAAATGTGGTGGTTTCCATCTTTAGTGCTTGTTTTGTGCTTGTGATGGACATTCTTTTGGTTTATCTTTTGATGTAGTAATTCCAATTTTAGTAAAACATAAAAGTTGGTGTTCTCTAGTATAAAAGCAGTGTTTCTTACTATCAAATCCTTTTCTTCAACCCCCTTCCAATTGAGCTTGTTTATTTTGCAACAGTGTGTGTTATCTCGGATATATTTTATTAGTGTGAAAGAGCTTTTAAGCTACGTATTAATTTGTTGTCGCGAGTAACCTGCATTTATTTTCAGGCAATTGATTCCACTGGAGTACCGGATACATTTAGTTTTCTTTTAGGTGAGCTGATGGTATATCGAAATCGAAATTAAATTCTTGCTGAATTTGTACATACGAGGCGGTTACCTGTTATCGTTCACATGTTTTGACAGTGTCGAGGAGACACTGATTACATGTTCCCCTTTGTCTTCTCCTTTGATGTGTTTTTGATTGATAAATTTATCATGAGGTTGGCTACAGTCAAGACAGTAGTATGAAGTCTCTCGTGGTATTGCATGTGAAATCTGCACATGCCAACGCAAATGCAGCTATCTTTTCCATAATTTGCATTGCACTTGAGTTAATGCAATCTATGGCCATTCTTGTTACTCTAGCACCACTTTCTACCATTTATCTTAATTTTAGTATTTTTATTACAGAAGGTACAGAAATTTGTTAGTCTTTTTGATATAAAAATGAAGGATTGGATTTATGTCTCATTCTTAAAGATAAACATGAGGCATGCTAATATTTCACTCTTCGAAGGATTTGGGTCTTTTTGAGAAAATGATGTTAATGATTACAACAGCAACAAATGCTGGTTAGCCAGCTGTTTCACAACAATTGTGTTTGCTCCTCTCAGCCTTCTCCTTGATTCGTGGCTTCTTGTTCTCTTAGGCGCCTGAAAACTCCTAGAATTTAGGGTGTGCGCATTCTTTAATTATTTATGTTTGATTGATCAATAGTTCGTTAAAGATAATAAATTTTTTATATTAGTAAAAGTAGAAAAAATGAATTTCATAAGTTTATTCTCCATTTTTCAATGTACCTCATTTTCATCTTGTATAGCCAGCGCATTGCCATCTCCACCACTCCTCACACACTTATACTTTCTTCCCCTAATATTTGTTTAAATTATATATAAATATATTTGCTTACGTATTGAACACAAAGAAAACCTTTGTGTACATATTCATCAAATCATGTAAATTTATTATAATTAAATATTATTAAAAATGTATCTTACTCACCTACTGTTTTTGTGTATGAGACACAATTCATGCATCTATTAGTTTTGTACATGCACTATATACGAGTATATGATGATTGGTTCAACGGGTTATTGGATATATAATCTCTTAACATAATTAATATAATATTTTAATGATATTATCATGATTCTCGCATAACTACAACGCGTGTATGTATATATATCAATGCATATTTAAAAGGGATAATTGTATAGAATAACAAACTAATAATATAAAATAAATATAGTAGCTATCGTTTGATTTACTTATGTTCCATAGCAAACTATTTGTCATTCCCTCTCTCCCTCATATTCTCGCTCACTACTCTCTCTCGCCTCTCTCGCTTTATACAATAAAATTGTATAAATTGTAATTTTAATTGTATAAAGCGAGAGAAAATTGTATATACACATTCAAATACATATATATTTGTCCTATACACTTATAATTATACAATAAAAGTAATCCCCTGCCCAATCTCTTTTGTATTTCTCTCTTTCTCGTTTTATACAAATTCAAATTGTATATATTTTCTCTCTTTCTCGTTTTATGCAATTCAATTCAATTGATCTTCCCTGCCTAAGTCTCTTTTGCCCTTCTCTCTTTCTCATTTTATACAAATTCAAATTGTATATAATCGTCCTATACACTTGTAATTATACAATTCGTTTTATACAATTCTCTGTCCAAGTCTCTTTCTCTTTCTTGTTTTATACACTTCGTTTTATACAATTCGCTTCAATTGTATATGTATAGCAAATTATACATATATATGTTTGCTATAGAACACAATTATGCAAACTTTATTATAATATATAAATATAAATTTTATATTTGCTATATGTAAAAGTATCCCTATTTAAAATTCACTCTATGAGATTATCTGAATATATTGTTATATATTAGGGGAAAAAAAGACTGTAAAGGATATATTCTACTGCTATTATATAACAATTTATGTATTATATTAGCCATACTATAATAATATATTTTTATTGTTATTCCCTGTATAAACAATGCTTACATCATAATCCATAATTTTCACATGAGCAACGTGTATGGGGTGGGTAAGGAGCAGGGGAACTTGGTTTGGTGACGATTATTATTTGCCAATTGGATCTTACTCTTTGCTTTTATGAATAATAATAATAATAAGAATTGTTATGTGGAGGCTACTAATTTAATATTTTCTTGACTTTTATTAACTTTTTACTTTGTTTCATATATATGCTAATATACACATCTTATTTTGTTATGTCTAAATAATATGTATATCTTTCCATATAATTTATGTGGATATTAGCGATGATAAAGGCTAATCAAGCATAGCAAAATTAATTGCGGTGATATTATTTATTTATTATTACTGAATTACTATGTAATTCAACATTAACACCGATAAAGCATGAAACATCCCAAAAGCTAATTTTATCAAAATGACAGTAAAAATCAATTTTTTTTATTATAACCTATTCAACAGTTAAAAATTTTAATATAAAAAAGGTGAAATTGTGCAGGAGGAATATGCATATTTAATTTACTATATCTTATTTGGAATAAATGCATTCTTGAAGCACTTTATGTCTATTGGATAAAAAAAATTAAGTATCAAATGATTGCTTTATTTCAAGAACTTTTTTTATGCCTCAAATTTGAATAGTATTTCCAAAAAGCAGAAAAAATAAAAAGGAAAAGAAGGAACATAAAGACTAAAGCGGGACCCAGTCTTCAAGGCACAATTTATAAAGGAATTGTGGGACCAAAACCTTGACCGGTCCCACAAAATAGTTGCAGTAAGGGACCACTTTGAGAAATAATCACATGTGAACTAGCAAAAAGACATAGTATACATCCTAGTTCACAACTTGCCACGTAACAAACTAACAGCCAAGGAAAACACACCTTCTTTCATGAACTTGCTCGTTTACTATATTTATTATGGGTGTAATGATACTTTCGATGGTAGGTTTGTAAAATTTATATCATATCTAATTTTTAGTTATTTTGATTTATATGATTAAAATTAAATTTTAGTTTTTCAAAAACGTCTTATTATCTTGATTCTTTTTAAAATCAATATGGTTGAGTTAATTTTAGTAGTATTTAATAGAAAATATTGAGTTTGAACACATTATTCATCTATATTCGTATATAATTTTAATTATTTTTTTAGATATTTTTATTGTTTAAAAAGCGATAGATCAAGAAAAAATGAAATAAAACAAATGAGATTCATTCAATTATTTTATGATGGTATAAATACACAAAGATAAAAATAAAAAATAAAAATAAAGTCTTCACTTGTAGGACTTTGATGGTTTATGTTAATCCTACAAACTTGAGTTTTTCATTATCCCATCCTGTGGGCTAATGCACATGTAGAGATTTTGACTTTCTTAACATGATTCATTTGATAACTTATTACATGAATATCACGAATTTATTGATATAAAATATAATCTCATTCGATGTTCTCTCTTAATGCCCGATCTTCCCAATTCTATAATTAGAAAGCCTTTCCGAGTAGATCATGGCATATCAATACATGATGGATTATGACTCTACATTGAACAAAGGCAAATATGAGGATTTGAGATTACATATCACATTTAGAATTTTAGTACTCTAGTCATAATATTAAACGTCAGTTTTTACCTTAAAGTGTCAGTCACTTTTTTATATAGAAAATGGTCAAATAATTCTCGAGCTTATACTGAATTTATAACTATACACTAAGATGTCATAAGAGTTCTATTATTCCACTGGATTTATTTATTTTAAAGGGAAAAGCGTATATTGGTGGTTATGACCTTATCATTAAATTAAAGTTATTTTTACCCTGCCGTTTTAAATTTCACCATTTATACCCTTATGTGGACGGAAAGCCCCAAATTGGCCAAAATTTACCCAATTTTAATTAAAATTATCCGATTATCTATTTTGACCCAAATCCGATCCTACTAACTTAACCCAAACGTCTCTGAAGAAAAAACTCAAAAACTTGCCCAACAAATCAACAAAACACCCATCATCTTCTCCAAAAACCCATCTCCTTTGAGAACCCAAAGGGCAAGAACTCATATTGAAAAGCAAAAGTGATGCACATGATCTTTTATTGAGGTAAAAAATGGAACTCTGCCGCCGCATGCTCCTCTTCTTTACACTTTTCGATTGGATGGTAAGTGTAACTCGGCGAGATTTGCGATACGATTATTTTTGGGATCAATTCGGCATTGGGTCTATGTTTTTGGTGGCTGTTTGACATTTTTGTGGCTATCGTTCTGGGTGCTTGATAAAAGATATTAGTTAATGAATTTGATTTTTGTATTTATGAATATAGATTCCTCTTTTTGCATAAAAAAGTTTTTCAAAGAGAACACTTGTTAAAATTCTGTATACATTGTAGCAGTCTGTTTACACTGCAGCAGTTAGTTATGCATCTACAGTGACTTTCCTATAGTTACTTAATTCGTTATGTATAGTTAGTTGATGCTTTTACTAGTTAGTTATCTCGATTAGTGTGTCATATAAATAATTAGTTACTCAGTCTATATAAGTCATTGTATTGCACTGATTGTACAGAATCATAATTCAGAAATCAATAATATCTTCTTCTCCCTTTGTCTCTAAACTCTGTCCAGATACATTTCTGTAATGGTGAGTTCATAAACTCACTTTTCTTCATGGTATCAGAGCAGTATTTCAATGGATTTTAGATCTCTTCAAGCCGATTGATCATGTGTTCTTCTTCTAGACGAGTTTAGATCTCTTCTAGCTTGTTGTTTCGTGTTCATTCTTCTAGATGAGTTCATATCTCTTCTAACTTGTTGTTCTGTGCTGTTTTTTCTTTGATTCAAAGCTTGATAATGGTTGTCTTAAGAATTGATCAAAGCGATCCTCTATACATTGGTCAATCTGATTCATCAGGAGCTATGTTGATTCCTATCAAATTGACCGGATCTGAAAACTATGGTGTGTGGAGCATGTTTATCAGGATTGCACTTCTAAGTAAGAGGAAACATGGCTTTGTAACTGGTGCTTGTACCAAGGCGTTATACAAGGATGAGCTGCACGAGCAGTGGGAGACCTGCAATGCCATCATTTTGTCATAGCTAATGAACACTGTCAGTGAGGAACTTCTTAGTGGTATAGTCTATGCCACAACTACATTTTCAGTTTGGGCAGATCTCAAGGAGAGGTTCGATAAAGTCAATCGCATGAGAGTCTACCAACTGCTCAAAGAGATCACAACGCTTACACAAGGTACAAATTCTGTGTCACAATACTTCACTAAGCTTAGAACTTTATGGAGTGAGCATGATGCCGTGACACCACATCCTAGTTGCAATTGCTCACAGTCTAAAGAGTATATAGATCATCTTGAACAATTAAGACTAATCCAATTTTTGAGTGGCTTAAGTGAATCATATGATCAGCCTCGTAGACAAATACTACTTAAAGGAGTGACACCTTCTTTGAATCAAGCATATGCTATGATCATAGAGGACGAAATACAACATTCAGCATGCTTGGCCAATGTAGTTGATAAATCAGAATCGATGGTGATGAATGTGAATAAGGCTCAAGGAAAGGAGTTTTTCAAAGGAAGAAAATGTGAGTATTGTCACTTCAATGGACACACCAAAGACAATTGCTATAAACTGATTGGTTATCCAAGTGATTGGAAACTGAGGAAGAAAGCAGGTTATGGTAATAGAAGCACTACTGTTAGTTCTAGTGGTTATGGAGGAGTGCCATCAACAACTAACAACCAGAGGTTTGGAGGACAGCATGTTGCCAACAATGTGTCCAGTGATTCCAACTCCTATGATTCATCTCAAGTAGCTTCAACCAGTCAAGAGAAAGAGATTGTGCACACTTGGCAAAGGTACAAGCATTTACTGAGAAGGAGTAAAAATAAATACCGGACATGTTGAACAAAAAAGAGCCAAGAAGAGTCAAAATCCCAGGTATTACAACTTGCTTAATGTCAAAATTTGTTTCACAAGAATGGATTGTAGATTCAGGGGCAACTCATCACATCACATCACAAAACAGTCACTGATAAATAGTCATGAACTGAATAAGTCACAGAAGAGTCAGGTACATTTACCTACAAGAGACAGGGTGAACATTAATCATACTAGTGAATCAGTTATATTTGGTAATGAAATTGTGAGAAATGTTTTACATATGCCAGACTTCAAGTTCAATTTGATATCAGTGTCCAAGATTACAAGGGAATTGTCCTATTTTGTATCATTTTATCCTGATTTGTGTGTTTTCCAAGACCTCTTCAGTGTCAGGGTGAAGGAGATTGGTAAGAAAAAAAGAGGGTTATATGTGTTCAAAGGAGAATCAATAATAAAACAAAAAACAATGGACAATGTACACAACAAGTAATGGCTGCAGGAGTGACAGATAAAGATATCCAGCTTTGGCATCAAAGACTTGGACATCCCTCCCAACATGTCATGAAGCATTTAAATCTAGTTCACAAACATAACAATGAAACACTTACTAGTTGTCATGTTTGTCCTTTAGCTAAACAAATAAGACTAGTCGTTCCTAGTAGTAATTCTAGAGCTTCTGCTTGTTTTGATATGGTTCACATGGATCTATGGGGACCATACAAGACTCCTACCCTAGACAAGAAGCATTATTTTCTGACAATAGTAGATGACTACAATAGGTTTGTTTGGATTTACTTGTTACAGTTGAAGTCTGAAACCATTATAGCCATAAAAATTTTCTTCTCTATGATCAGAACTCAGATTGGTGCACATGTTAAAGTTTTAGATCTGAAAATGGTACTGGATTTTTTAATTCTTAATGTATTCAACTGTTTAATGATCTGGGAATACTTCATCAAAGTAGTTGTCCACACACACCACAACAAAATGGTGTGGTGGAGAGAAAACATAGGCATATTCTTAACATAGCCAGGGCCATCAGTTTTCAGTCATAGTTGCCTATTAGATTTTGGGGATATTTCATCAAGGCTGTGTCTACTTGATGAATAGACTGCCCTCCTCAACCATGGAAAACAAGAGTCCTTACGAGCTCATTCATTCCAAAATCCTAACACTTTCTCATCTAAAGGTTATAGGTTGCTTGTGTTATGCTTTAGTGTTGCCTAAGGGTGATAAATTTGCAGAAAGAGTTATTCCACTATATTTCTAGGCTATTCAGAATTGCAAAAGGGCTATATACTGCTTGACATCAAGTCTAGAAAGTTCATTGTGAGTAGAGATGTAGTGTTTCATGAGACTATATTCCCATTTTCTGCAAAACACACAGATTCTATACAAGATGTCTATGGTTCTCCATTAGAGGTTATTGATACTTTCATTTCAGATTATGAGACTGATAATGCTACATACACAGAAGTGCATCCTGATGAGAATGTTGCTCATCCTACTATGCAGTATGAAGACAATGCTAGTACTCTTATCGAGACTGAGATTGATGAAGTTCCTACCACAACAAATATTCCTACCCAAATCAACCAGTCAGAAGGACCTCAAGGAGCATTAAAGAACCTGTTTGGATGAAAGATTATGTAGGGAATAAACAAAGTAGTACTAGACATCCAATTGCCAACTCTCTTAGCTATGACAAAGTTACACCTTGTTACAAGGTTTTCTTGAGCAAGTTATCAGAGTGCATTGAACCAAAACACTTTCATCAAGTTGTCAAAGATGATAGAGATTCAGGCTATGCAACAAGAGATCAAAGCTCTAGAAGACAACAACACCTGGACAATAGTTGAATTCCCAAAGGGATGTATACTGTAGGTTCTAAATAGATTTACAAAATAAAATACAAAGCAAGTGGTGAGGTGGAAAGATTCAAGGCCAGGTTAGTATCTAAGGGATACAGTTAGCAGGAAGGACTAGACTATCATGATACATTTTCACCAGTTGAAAAATGGTGATAGTCAGATGTGTGATTGCCTTAGCTGTTTCAAAGGGTTGGAATATGTCACAAATGGATGTCTATAATGTCTTTCTCAAGGAGATCTAGATGAGGAAGTATACATGGAAATGCATGAGGGTTTCAAGAAGTCAGGGGAGAATAAAATATGCAGGTTGCTTAAGTCCTTATATGGGCTTAAACAAGCATCCAGACAATGAAATTTGAAGTTAACTAATGCTTTGGTGACTACTGGGTTCACTCAAGTGTTCATAATTATTTCTTATTTACTCTAAAGAGAGGTGCAAAATTGTGATCATTCTAGTTTATGTTGATGACTTGCTCATCACTAGGAGTAACACACAAATGATCACTGAAGCAAAGGAGAATTTATATAGACAATTCAAGTTGGAGGATCTGGGTGAACTCGGATTCTTTCTTGGCATTGAGATATTGAGATCATCAGAAGGGGTGATTTTGAATCAAAGAAATATATCTTGGAACTCATCTCTAGAGCAGGCCTAACAGGTGCAAAACCTGCTTCTACTCCTATTGAGTCTAATGTGAGATTAACATCCTTAGAATATGATATAGCAAATGGTCATACTGGAGATGAAGTGCTTCAAGACATTACAACTTATCAAAGGGTAGTTGGGAAGCTACTATATGTCACCATCACCAGACCAGATCTTCGCTATGATGTACAAACTCTAAGTCAGTTCATGCAATCTCCTAAGAAGTCACATTGGGAAGCAGTAATTAGAGTGATTAAGTACCTAAAGGGTACAATTGGTCAAGGAGTCTGGCTACAATCTAAACCTACTACAACTTTGTCATGTTGGTGTGATTCTGATTGGGCTGCCTGCCCAAACACTAGGAGGTCCATTACAGGATATATAGTTGAGTTTGGAGACTCATTAGTGTCATGGAAATCTTAGAAACAACAGACTGTTTCCAGAAGTTCAGCTAAAGCTGATTACAGAAGCTTCAGCTGTGTCTAAAGTCACTTGGCTATTGGGATTATTCACTGAACTAGGTGTGCACATTCATATGCCTATTACTATATTTAGTGATAGCAAATCAGCCATACAACTAGCAGCAAATCTATTCTTCCATGAAAGAACAAAACACATTGAAATTGATTGCCATTTCATCAGAGACAAAATCAAAGCAGGAACCATTGACACTGCCTATGTCCACACTCAGCACCAACTTGCGGACTTACTAACAAAAGGGTTGAGTCAAGCTCAACACTCATACCTTTTAGGCAAGCTTGGTGTGCTTAATATTTTGCACCCTTCAGCTTGAAGGTGTGTGTTAAAATTCTGTATACAGTGTAGCAGTTTGTTTACACTGTAGCAGTTAGTTATGCAGTGTCTTTCCTATAGTTAGTTGATGCTTTTATTAGTTAGTTATCTCGATTAGTGTGTCATGTAAATAATTAATTACTCAGTCTATATAAGTTATTGTATTGCAATGATTGTACAAAATCATAATTCAGAAATCAATAATATCTTCTTCTCCCTTTCTCTCTAAACTCTGTCAGATATATTTCTGCAATAGTGAGTTCATAAACTCACTTTTCTTCAACACTAAGCTTGAAAAACGTATTGAAACAATTTTGATCTTGTGAATTTGCTTTGTTATTTTGGGAGGGTAGATTCTAACGAAGATCTGTTAAAGTAAAAAAAATTGAATTCGCAAGCTAATGATCTTATATATGTTGTTGCAAATGTATGAAGTTTGTATAGAGTGAAGAGATGAAAATATTTTAGAAATTGATTTTGGGATTTGATTTTTGTGAGTTTTGTTTTGCGGGTCGGATTCAAATTTGGGTAAAAAAGATGAAATCGGGTAATTCAAGTGAAATTGGATAATTTTGGTCTATTTGACCTTTTCATCCAATTGAGGATATAAATGATGAAATTAGTAACGACAGTGGTAAAAATAACTTTTATTTAACGATAAGGGCATAATCAATCAATAAAACAAAGTTGAAGGGTATTTTGGACCCTTTCCCCTATTTTAAAAGTCATGAATTCAAGAATAAATTGAGCAATTATTTTTTAAAAATAGCCATGGATTCAAGAATAAAAAAGTTAAAGTGAAGCGATTGTATTTTTAGGAAATATTTTCAAACTTATTAGAAGGAATTGAAACAGAACAATTTCTTCTACATTTTTTGAATTAGAGCGAGAAAGAATAGGGAAGAAAGAGAGGGATTTCTCAAATTAGTGTTACAAATTGATCTTCTCAAATTCATGTTTGTTGGTAACTTACCAGCAACCAGATTGCCGTCTAATAACATTTTGAAAACAAAAAGTGTTTCTGTTGCATTCATTATATTTTTCTTCAGTGTCTTTTTACGGATTTTACTGATTCAAACATTACAAAATCAGAAAAGTCTGCTGACAAGTAAGGTGAAAATAGACCTAGACATTTAAACGTGCAATTTGAGTTCTTATACCTTTTCCTGTGTCAATGTAATTAGGAAGATAATGGAGAAAAAAATGTAAATGAGAAAGCAAGTTCGTGTCAGAAAATAAGTGGAAGAAAAGGAAATTATAGAAAATGAGTAGTAAATAATGGAGAATAATTTTTTGGGCTCAATATATATAAAAGTACTACATCCGTTTATTTTTATTTTTATTTACTTTAAATTTGTATAATGATTAATATTCTAAATATTATTATACTATTATATTAATTTGTGTTTAGTATGCAATTTTAAAAAATAATTAATTAATCTTAAGGTTAAAATATGAAAACAAGAATTATATATTTTTTTGACATATTTAAAATGACAAACAAAAATAAAAATGAAGTAATTCTCACTCATTACAAGGGAAAGTAGAAAATGCTTCGACTTGCCTTCATTTCTCTCCTCATTTCTAAGCAAAGTGCGTAACACAATTATTTTCCTACTTGCCTTAATATTGCTAGGCAGCTTGAGAGGATAGGAATTGACATCAAGAATTTTTTTAAAAACGAAATTTCTTTGATCTCTATCTAATTGTATTCTTTATGATCCCAAAACTTAGTATTTTCTCAGTTTAAAAAAATATATATCTATTTCCTTTTTAGTTGTTTAAAAAAGAATGATTCCTTTCCTTCTTTGACAACAATTTACTTTAACTTTCCACGTGGCGTGTTTAACACCACAAGATTAAAGGGCATTTTGATACATTTGACATAACTTTAATTTAGAACCACAAAATTAAAAAATCTTCTTTCTTTTTTTAAACTCCGTTCCAAGTTAAATTAAGCTAATCTTTTTTAAACGACGGGATATTACCTTTTGTCATTTTCTTCTATTCATCCTCTTTTATATATAAAACCAAACAAAAGAGAAGGACATTTTCTTAATTCTTTTCAAATGTTATTATATGATGGTGGGTTCCATAATGTGGCCGTAGAATCTTTCAAAGGAAGCGCATTAGGTGACGCGGGGAGGTTAAGAGGAAAATTAGACTACGCCTATATACAAAGAATACACGTCGACTGCTTCAAGGTGCCACGTGGATGTCATCAAATATTCATTTGTGTTACATCCACATCATAATGCTTATTTTTAAAATAATATTATTCCACTAAAAAAAAGGAAGTCATTTTGTGGTGTTTTAGGTGTCGAATTATATTAAACATCACAAATTCATCAGTTTAGTTTAGAGTTTAATTACGTGACTTTTCTTGAGACCTATCGTGCCAGTTTGGATCACCACATACATAAATTTAGTATATCTAGATAGATTATTTTTTACGTAAGAATAAAAATTAAGTGTAATTTATTTTAAATATAATATATTAATTAAATTTTTTATTTTATGTGTATGTAGAATGTATCTGATATTTTAGATACATAAACTAATGTGTTTTTATATGTATTTGAGTTTTCACTCGCTTCTCTCGTATTAATAATTTTGAGTATATCTATAGAAAAATTCAAATATGTAGATATTATAATTTTTTAATTTGATATAAATTTATTAATTAATGCAATATACATAATTATTTCAAATTATGAAAAATTAAAAAAACTGATAAAAATATTTATATAATTAGGTACTTCTTTTATTGTCTTTCTCAGAGAAATTGTCTTCACAAATTAAACAAGCGACTTCACTCACTTCTCGACATATTAATTTCATACCACTATTCCAACTAATATTTAAATATTATTTAATGATCGTTTACGCTATCTAGCACCCTCATAATAAAAAATAAATTCAAATCATAAAAAGTATAAGAATCTATTTTATCCATCTCACTATTAAATTAAGAAAAATAGCACCAAGGCGTAAAAGAGCTTTCGACTAAAAATTTATTCCCCTCTAACAAACTATCAATTTCTTAATACACAAAATTCATGAATCTATTTTTCACTCGTAAGCTTAAACATCAACGACAAGTAGTAATTTTTTTATCATACAAAACGCAAGATAACCTCAATTTAGTACTTGAATAATTTTTAATTAGTTGTAAATTAACACATTTTTTAATAGTACAAATATCAGAATATTTTTTTCTCTTCTCACAAGGACAACCCAAGGGAAAAAAAAGGAAGACGGTCAGAGTGGGCGGCTGTAAAGCTGGAGCTGAGACATTTTGCCTTTCTGCTTTCCTTTCTCCTTATCAACTTAAAGTCGCTCAACTTGTGGGGTAACAAGGTATGTGAGAAATTACAAATATAACCTCTACTTGTATGTATGACCACTAGACCCAAAAGATAATACTATTTTTTTCTTTTCAATAAATAAATTTGCCGTCTTTAGGCAAATCAAGTCAAGTGGTGAGGAAACAAAGAGGAAAAAGGTGTATTGCAATTTCCTATGGAAGTTGCAACCTTTTTTTATATAGTAAGGTACTATTTCACGTGCCCAAAGTGACCAAATTAATCTCATTGGTAAGTCAAGAGAGACAGCCATTTGCAATGTAAGAAATAAAAGTAACAACGTTTAAATTTTTATTAGAAAAATTGGCCACTCGATCAACTTGGCCCTTTAACGTTACTATCTTGTTCATTTTTTTTAATTTGTGTTTTGATATTTGCTTAGAGGTTTGATTCTTTGACTTAATCTTCCTTGCTTGTCTGTATATGATTTATAGTATCATGGACTTAAATTTTTATTTAAGTTTTATCATTTGATAATTTGCTCATAAATTTTTTTCCATCTTGCAAGCTTATATAAGCCTTTTAATACTAGATCACTAAGGGAATAAAGAAAGACACAAGAGAATTCCTTAAGAATTGTTTATTTCATTTCCAAATAGATGTTTCTCTATTATACTATTAACTTAGATGCTAATATGTAATAATAATTGTACAAATCCCTACATATTTTTTAAATACGTCCTCATTTTAGATTTTTTACAACTAGAAATTTTCAAGAGCCTTTTATAAAATCATTAAATTTTAAAATTTACCATAAGAATGCTTCACGTATCTCTAAAATCTTTCACTATGAACTAACCTTTTTCCAATTTAAAACTTCCACATGAATAACTTTATGTCACGTAACACCTAAATGGTATTATGACATGATGAATCATGATAACAAGATTGGTAACTTGATATTCACCACAAAATTCTATGAAGATATATACTCTTAATTTAACCTACTTTCTTTAATAAAATAAATAAATAAATAAATCACATCCTTTTTTTAAATTAGTTGTCTGGTATACTTGTAAAAATATAAAATTAGTTTTAGTGGTTATTCCTTTTATTTTACTAGTATACTTAGTTACTAAAGAAATGATTAAACTACTTCTTTTTTTTAAAAAAAAATTTATAATAAAACGGTCGCTCAACATTGCTTATGTATCACAAAATCACACTACACTATTCATGTGACGAAAGAATTACTCAACCTTTTCTATGTATTATTGGATTTATTTTATACATATAAAAAAATATTATTTAGCAACTCGCCCTTTAAAAAAGACATTCTCACACAAGAACTTGGATATAGTATTGTAAAACGTTGTGTATAGATCAAATTCTTTTAATACATTCTTTTAAGAGTTCATGCGTGCTGAAATTTATTTAGCACGGCTATATGACATGTTAAAAGAAATAACCCCTTTCTGGAAAAAAGTCATATTTGAGTAAAGATAAAGACAATAATTTAGTCAAATAATACCTTATAATTAAGAGAAAAATTCAAAAACAGCTAACATTGGAGATATAATCAGGCTCTTTAGTTAATATTTTACTAATTACTATTCGTAATTACATACTTAAAGAAGGAAACAAATGAGAAAGATACAATTGATTTCTATATTTGATTGATAGTTGTTCATAAGGACAATTGAATTATATAAAAATTAGCTACTAGAGGGATGGACGAGATTGAGAGAGAGAAAGGAGAGAGGAGAGAGGCGAACTAGAAAGAGGAGAGGCGAGAGACGAGAGGCAAGTGAGATACGATTGATTTTTATATCTTACCGTTAATTTTATAACAAATACAATAGACACAACTAATATGTACCAATGAATACTTGTATAAAAAACTATTATATTCAATTTGTTTATGCAAACCAACTATATTAAATATATTAATGAGTATATATCACTAAATACAATTTTACCGTTATTATAATGGGCAACTTTCACATATAGCAAATAAAAAATTCATATTTGTATGTTATAGCAAAGTTTGCATAATTGCGCTCCATAGCAAACATATAACTGTATAATTCGCTATACATATACAATTGTATAATTCAGTGGCCTAAATTGTATAATTCGCTAGCATCACCATACATATACAATTGTATAATTCACTGGCCTAAATTGTATAATTCGCTGCAATTGTATATTTCGCTGGCAAATTTTGGCAAACGTTTGCTATGGAGCACAATTAAATCAAACCCTAGCTACTCCATTTATTTTAGGTTATTAGTTTGCTATTATATACAATTATCCCTATTATAATTCTTAAAGACACTGAAAATGAACTAGAATGAATAATTAACAATTAGCTCATGCTTTTTCGGGGAAATAAGGATTTAATTACTCTTTTAAGTGCGAATTATAAAGAAAAGTGTTCCACAAAAATGATATACTAAACTTATTCGTTACTCAACTATTATTTTTTTTTCAACCAAAACCAATTAAAGATTCTAACAATAAATTCACCATTAGTAGTCATATAACTATTTTAAAATTTATTTTAGATCATTTTATTTTTAAAATTTTTTATGCCCTTGTTAAAAAGTCATGTCTCATTAGTTGAGACAAGTATAAAAAGGAACTTTTAATGGCATAAGATGTCCTCCAATATTAGGGTATGCAAATAGGCACATGCCCTCTATATAACGTCCTACTTTCGATATTTAAAAACTATATAAAAAATACTATAAATTATAATCTTTTACATATTAATATGATGAGAAAATATATCGTAGAATATTAATCAAAGTTCTTATAATTTGCTCTTAAAAAGAAAATTATAACAATTAAAAGCTAATGGAGAGAGTACATAACGATTTGTAACATGATATTTTACTTATACTATTATGTTGCACCGAAAAATATTTATGTCTATTATTCAATTTTATTTAATATTTATGCCAAACTTTTATCATGTTACACAGGGGCGGAGCTACATTGCATTAAGGGTTCATCCGAACCCCCTTCGATGGAAATTATATTATTTATATATGATTAAAATAAGTTTATATGTATATATAATAGATGTCAAACCCCCTTCGACTATCTATTTTTATAGGTTATGAATCTCTTTATTGAAAATTTTGGCTTCGTCTCTGATATTGATACATATTTGGATGTATTTAATTTGTGAGAGTTGGAATGGATGGGCAGCAGGGAGTTCAAGCATGGAAATCGTAAAAACATGAACATCTATAAGCTGTCCTCTTAATAAAAAGAGCCATTTTCCATACCTTATCCAGCCTGTATTGACATATCCCCTATTTTTTTAAAAAGAGGTCACCGAAGCACAATTAAAATACTATAGCTCTTTAAAAAAAAGATATCCTCAAAAGTGACGATTAAGTAAATAACACGTCAGACCTAATCTAGAAAGAAGCACACACCCTCGACCCATCAAATTTTCCATAATTACCCCAAAATTTATAGGGGTATTATCGTCAATACATCACCCTCACCCCACAATTTGCCTGATACGCGTATCCAATGAGGCCATTATTCCATCGCCATTACCGACCTCTCTCCTCCTTAAAACCTCCATTTCCCCTTCCCCTCTTTCCCATTTCTTCATCCAAACCAAACCACAAATTACTCTCCCCATCCCCTCTCTTTCGCTCTACAAATTTCGTATTTTCTCTTTTTAGATTCAAGCAGGCAACCGAATTCTGTCATAATTTTAAATTTTACACACACAAAAAAAAATGGCTCAGAGAACGGAGAAAGAAGAGACGGAGTTCAAGGCCGTACCTGAAACGATAACGCTTTGCATCAACAATTGTGGAGTTACAGGAAATCCAGCCACAAACAATATGTGTCAAAAGTGCTTCAACGCCACCACCGCGGCTACCTCAACTTCATCCAGCTCGCCGACGGGGTCGTCGGTGACGATTCCTCACAAGTTCGCTGAAAAATTGGTCAGATCTGAAAAATCGGGGAGATTCAGCTCGTTGAGGTCGTCGCCGGACAGGAAGTCTGATCTGGACAGGATGAGTCAAGATCTGAAGAAAGTTGGAGATAGGATGATGGTAAAGGAGGAGGATCAACTGAAGGCAAGCTTACCGCCGGCTAAGAGAGAGGTGAATCGTTGCTCCGGTTGTCGAAGGAAGGTAGGATTGACTGGATTCCGATGCCGGTGCGGCGAGTTGTTCTGCGGTGAACATCGATACTCCGATCGTCATGATTGTAGCTACGACTACAAAACCGCCGGCCGAGAAGCGATCGCGAGGGAGAATCCGGTCGTGAAAGCAGCAAAAATCATTAAAGTTTGAAAGGATAACACGAAAAACCGCGTCCTTTTTACCTTTATAATCAAATTTCAAATGATGAAAAAAATGGAGAGAGATCGAAATTCCGATCTCCATAACTGCTGCTGCTGTTATTATGCTTTTCGTCGTCTCAGAGGGGGAGAGACGCACAACGAACGCAAAATCAAAAAAATACCAAAACTAGAGAGTAATTCGAAAAAAATATATTTTTATTATATATTTATATAATTCGTAGTGATGAATTTGTTGTGTGAAAAATTCATCTCCTTCTCTGAATTGTTATTTTGAAGAATTAAATCCTTTTTAATTTTTTTCCAGTGTTCTACAGAAAGATTGTGGCTCTACAGTTTCTTTTATCTTCGTTTAGTCCTTGTTTGGTTATTGAGCAAAATGGAACCATTTGATCACACCTTCAAAGAACATCAAATTATCATTTTTCCCTATAAAGCAAACGCGGTTTTACATAATTTCCATGACCATGAGAGTGGCATATGGTCGTAAATTGATGGGAAGTGTGGGGGTGATATGTTATTTGAATTTCTTAAAGTAAAAGATAAGATATAGAGAAGGTTGGGCCCACCAGGTGGCCAAGTGGTTGTTGGTATCGTGATAAATTGGGAATGAATCGAGGAGACGTGAAAATGAGGTAACAGAAGAACTGGTTGATTTTAGTTATCGAGTAGTCGCTGTATTTTGTTGAGATGTTGAAAGTTCAATCTATCTTTAATATTTGTTGCATTGTATTTTGGGGATTTGCAAATAAATTTGACCTTACGTTAGCAATAGAAGTGGTCAAGAAAAGAAAATATCACCAAGCAAAAATTGGAAAGACAACTACTGAAAATATTTATGAACTTGGCACATTTATTAGTTTTGTTATTTGAATTATTGACAGGTTTAAAAATATTAGTCTCGTTTTTATCGAGCTTGATTCTCTGTAACATAGACATTTTTGATTGGAGACGAATATAAAAAAAGTGTGCAGCGAGGGTGCTTGTAATTCACTAGGTAGCCTAGCTCGATCAGAGCAATGTCTAAAAGTCTCATGCCTATCTTGGTTGGACTAACACAATCGATTATTTCTGACAAATCTTTCTGAATTGGGAGGCTTTTTATATAGGAAATATTGTTGGAATTTCAAAAACTTACAATGGGTCACCTTATTTCGTTTTTATCGAGTTTGATTTTTTATAACATGGATCTCTTTGATTGGAAGGAGACAAATATATAGAAAGGTGCAGTGAGGGTGTTTGTAATTCACTAGATAGCCTAGCTCGATTTGAGCAATGCTCAAAAGTTTAATGCCTTTATCTTGGTCGGATCAACTCAATCGGTGATTGCTGACAAATCCTTCTGAATTGGAAGACTTTTTATATAGAAAATATTGTTGGAATTTCAAAAACTTCCAGTTGGTCACTTTATTTCTTTGTTGAAGGTGCGATCCCCTGTTCCATCAATGCTACTTTCCTTGCTTTGATTTCTAATACTTTGATCTAATTAATTAAACTTATCTATACCCTAATCTGCCACATAAGTATCAAATTCTCAAAAGATCATGAGAGTTTTAATAAAAAACTGACGAAAATTTAAAAACGTATTTCACTCATATATTGTAACAGTAGAAGTGCACAGTCAAATTGATGAGCGCTTTTTAACTATCAATAATTTAAAAATGAAATACTAATTCACTGTCAAAAAATATTTTCAAAATTAGATAAAATATTAGTATGACATCATATGTTTTACTTATTCAATTTAGCTTATTATGTTGAATTAGTGGGCGTATAAGTCATAGCATATATGATATTATGATATAATGATAAGATTGAATTGTTTGGAAGGTGAATATCTTCCACTTTTAACTTTTCAAGTTTTGTTTGCGTAATAGGAAGAGAGCAAAAGGCGAGCTTCTAGAAGAGATGTTAAAAATAAAAAGAAAAAGTCATGAAATATCGATTTAGTATAGCATTATGCTAATAGTCGACCTAATTGTCTCTTAGAAACACTCAAAGAGACAAAAATAAATACATAATGACAAGTAAAATCATGATAAATCAATATGATATCATGCTCTACTTAGTCTTTTTAATTTAATTTTATTACACTTAATTTAGTATGATGAATTGTTATGATTTCAAAACTAGAAAAGAAATAAAAAAGCCAAAAACATTGACATTAAATTCATGATGTCGAATACAAGTATATTCAATTCAATTATTTTATTAAATTATTCACAATTTATATGTATTTTTTTTATTTTAAAGTTATAAATAAAGAAAGTTATTTTTTTAAATAATGTGATCGATATGACTTTAAAGTTATACCCAACCTAGCTATAAAGTTGAATTATACACAAAATCATATATTGACTCTTTAATAACGGTATGTTTTGGGTTTGCGTTGTCAATGTGGATCAATCCGACTCGATCCAATCCAAAATTTATTTATTTTTGAATAAAAAAAAAGAGAAAAAGATAAGTATTAATTTAAAAAGTGGTGGGAAGAGTTACATAGTAACTGTTCCAACGTTAATATTCTCACCTTGTTAAATTTTTTTTTTTTCTTTTCTTTTCTTAATGCTTCATAAAGGAAAAAATAAAAAGAACAACAAAAACTCTAAGGATTTAGATTAAAGACACCGTAAAAATATTTAATTTGTGAAACTATCTTTGTTTCCTAGTGATTCAAAGAAGGATTTGGAGTAAATCATTCAGTTTGTGAATTTCATTCCTCTGCAACAATCAAAGATACACAAATCTTATACCAAACGTTGTTTAAATTCTTTCAATAATAAACCAAAAATAATAGTAGTATTTAGTCAGAAATGTAACATGCAGCTGGTTAATATCAAATATAGAGTCCGGAGCCTAAAGGGTACAAAATATTAACAAAAATTCTAAAACGGTATATAAAATTTTATATTAACCAAAACGGCAAAATCGCTGCATCAGCAGCGATTTACTCCACCGGAAAATTATAAATCGCTGCCTCGGCAGCGATTTATGATTTTTTTAATTTTTTTTTTTTTTTTAAAATAAAGAAAATCGCTGCCAAGGCAGCGATTTTCAAAAAAATTTTTTTTTTTGGGTAAATCGCTGCCTAGGCAGCGATTTTAATAAATTTTTTTTTTAAAAATGTTAAATCGCTGCCTTGGCAGCGATTTTATAAAAAAAAAAAAATTAAAAAAAAATCGCTGCCTAGGCAACGATTTTAGGAAAACAATTTTTTAAAAAAAATTTAAAAAATAATAAATCGCTGCCTAGGCAGCGATTTTAAATAAATTTTTTTTTTTTAAATATGGAAATCGCTGCCTAAAGAGAGAAATCCACAAACTTCATTTGATTTTTTCATTGATGCACGGCATAAACAATTATACAAATATGATAATGCGACTGCTCCCCATGCTTGAGTTGACATTAAGAGTGTGTTTGGTATGAAGGAAAATATTTTCTGGAAAATGTTTTCCAATTTTCCCATGTTTGGTTGGGACAAAAGTTATGGAAAATGTTTTCAAATCAACTCATTTTCCTCAAAATTAAGGAAAATGACTTCCCTTCAAAAATTAAGGAAAACATTTCTCAAAACTCTCCTCAAATTTCAAATTACATTTTTTTTGGGAAAAACATCAATTTTAAAAAATATTTTCAATTTCAAAATTTTATTTTTTCACCCGATCCCTGACCCCCCCGACCAGCCCCCCCCCAACCCCAACCACTCCCCAAAAAATTAACCCACTACCCCACCCCACCCCACCCCACCCCACCCCAAAAAATAATAATTTTGATTTTAAAAAATATTTTTAATTTCATAAATTATTTTTTACTCTAGTAAAAATAAAAGATGTCTCTCAAAAATATTTTTCATTCATAAATCAAACACTAAAAATTATTTCCGGAAAATATTTTTCACTCACTAACCAAACATGAGAAAATAAGTCCAAAATCTACTTTTTTCCAGGAAAACATTTTCTAGGAAAACATTTTCCATGGAAAACATTTTCCTTCATACCAAACACACCCTAAATCTAAATTTCTCATGTCAATCAAAATGTCCAAATTAATCTTATTATTAGATTTATCCGGAAATATTGATCCACCACATAATCATAATAAATATAATCTAAATCTTTGTTGCACTTCATGCTCAGTTGAGTGCTCATTAATACCATCCAAACCTTCAATATAATCAATCAATTTATATGTTAACAATCTACTAACACCAGAAAAACAACTGGTATCGGGTAACCATCCTGTTAATTCAAATATCATTTCTTGTCTACCTATAATCCCTAAAGAATCAGCTCCATTTAAAATTATAGGACTACCATCTACTACCATTCCGAATAAAATTTCAATATCTTGTAAAGTTATGGTAGCCTCGCCAGTTCGCATGTGAAAAGTATGAGTTTCCGGACGCCATCTTTCAATTAAAGCAGAAATTAATCCGGAGTCATACGGCACACATCCTACATCAAGAATTCCTTTAAATCTACAATTTTCAAAATATTGACGAATGCGAGAATGTAATGGATGATATTTTATATGTTGCCAAAATTCAATATCACCACGACGCGTATATAAGCAAGACCTCTCTTCTTTTATGCTACCATTCCAAATTCCTTCGGAACGATGATGAACTTGAATTTTTAATACATCATGCTCTACTGGACCAGGATGTACGTATACATTTGACTGATGCATATCTATACACAAAAAATAAAAAAAAATATTAACATTAATATAAGTATCAAAAGATTGAATATATCAACAATATCATATAAAAGTGTAAAATTAATTAAATAAATTAAAAATAAAATAAATTCAAACTCACTTTATAAAGAAAAGGCTTTTAAAAGCTTTAGAAAATTAGAAAAATAGAAAGGCTTTTAAGATTGTAGGAAAATTGAAAAAGTACAATGCAATATGAATGAACAATTCATCAATTTATAACAAAGTAAAAATGTTGACACTATTTGCACGTGAACTTGTATTCAACAATTTATAATAAAACAAAAACTACACTATTTGTATGTGAATTCAATCAATCCATAACAAAATAAAAATTACACTATTTGCATGTGAATATTCAGTCAATTTATAACAAAATAAAAATTACACTATTTACATGTATAATACAATTCAATTAATTTATAACAAAATAAAAATATAATATATGAATACACTATTTGCATGTGAATTGACACAATTTTTTATAAATGCATGTGAATTTTTTAAAAAAGTTTGAATATTTTTGTAAGAATTTGACATGTCACCTTTTTTTTAAAGTTGACATGTGATTATCTTAAAAAAAAAATTAAAAAAAAAAAAAATAATATATATAAATATAATATATATATATATATATATATATATATATATATATATATATATATATATATATATATAAATTTAATTATTTGAATTTAGAATTCTATTTAAATTCAAACATCATTTAAATTTAAAAAAAAAAAAATTTAAAAATGTTAAATCGCTGCCTTGGCAGCGATTTTAAGAAATTTTTTTTTTTATAAAATCGCTGCCAAGGCAGCGATTTAACTTTTTTTTAATTTTTTTATAAAATCGCTGCCAAGGCAGCGATTTAACATTTTTCAAAAAAAAATTTTTTTTTTTATTAAAATCGCTGCCTAGGCAGCGATTTACCAAAAAAATTTTTTTTTTTTTAAATCGCTGCCTTGGCAGCGATTTTCTTTATTTTTTTTTTTTTAAAAAAAAATTAAAAAAATCATAAATCGCTGCCGAGGCAGCGATTTATAATTTTCCGGTGGAGTAAATCGCTGCTGATGCAGCGATTTTGCCGTTTTGGTTGATATAAAATTTTATATACCGTTTTGGAATTTTTGTTAATATTTTGTACATTTTAGGCTCCGGACTCATCAAATATATATGACTTATTGACTTCATGCTGTATTCAACCTATCAACAAATTAACAAATTATTCACAAATCGCATTGAATTATATATCATAATTTTAAATTATTGTATTTAATTCTTGATTCCAGTTTTAAAAAATGAATGGAAGTTCTTTCTATCAAAACATTATTCTCAAGCATATTTTGGTGTAAAATAATAAGACAAGAATGATTATATTCCTCATTTTTTTTTTTGATATCTTGTTATAATTTCTTTTCAATTTCGAGTTCGACAATAATTTTTGGAACATGGCCTAAAATTCGAATTATTTACTAAAACTGTTCCATATATCACATCAAATGAATCCATCTATTTGTCTTTTTATGAGTAATTAGGCTAATAGAAACTTAATATTAGTGCTAGTTTTAATATATTCTTTTGTTTAATTTAATGATAAGTTTGAAATACAGTTTCATGAATCATAAGTACAATTTTTAATTATTTGTTAATTTTATATTTGGTTGATGAAATATGTTAAGGAATAATGCTAATAGCAACGGATTTATGATTTTCGTTAAAGAGTTTCGAATGAACCATTGAACTCCTCTGATGCGAAAGTTACTCGACCTCATACTTTGAAATTGAAATGATTTTTTTTTTAAAATATCTGGAATTTACTCTTTTTAAAAGAATAAATTGAAATTGAAATGATTTTTTTTTAAAATATCTGGAATTTACTTTTTTTAAAAGAATAAAATCCATGAATATAAAATCCAAAAAATTTAAAATAGTAACGAACCAACCGATGAACATGTAATTGTCAAATTATGCTATTATTGGTTCAAAAAGTTTTCAGTTTTGTTCTGTAATTTAAGTACCAACAATTGAAAAGATCCAATTTTACTTCACAATCAATTGTACTCAATTCATCATAATTTTAATTAAAATTTGACATATATAAATTTATTATCATAAAATACAATTTGATACTCATAATTCAAAACTGAATTATTGCACTGGACCGGACGATGACATTTTGCCCAATTTTTCCTCCCTGTGTCTTTGGTATTAATATTTTTTTCAAAAAAGAAATAAGTGATTTTCGTAGTTATTATTCTGCGAGGATTTATACGTATTATAGAAATTATTATGTATGATGGAGTGCAGGATGCATAGTGCTATGTAGGGTTCATGAAATTAATACCTTTATTCGAAGATGTCGTAAAAATGGATCTATCAAATTTATTTTTCTATTAGATAATAATTTCTTGAAATCATATGATGCATTGTCCTCTATTTTTTTTGTTCTTGTCGAATAAAAAAAATTCATTCTTAAAAATACTTACTCACATTAATATTTATATCATATTCTATCAATTTATCATATAGAATAATTTAATGAAATATAACCCATTACCATATAACTAACTAAGCTTAAATTATAATTGGTATTATATAAATATATATTATATAATTTAATTTAAAATAAACATCAAATTTCGATAAAATTTTATCATATGTTTGCCAACTTTAACACAAAAGACAATGAATCGTATCCTTTCGGCAGGAAAGAAATCTAAAAATAAGAAACATGTTCTGGTATCTAACCTAACCATTTCTAATTTGGAATCAACAATATTTTTCTATTAATTCTCTGATTAAAATCATTGGTTAGAATTTTTATATGATTAATTAAAGTAGTTAATAGTATAATATATTTATTAAATTTAAATAATTGATCAATGTCATTACGACAAGACAAATCATCGGTGGAATAAAGTAGTTTTTAAAGTGTCAGGGGACCATCTACTTATTTTTTGCATTAACATATATATAATAACAAATTATTTATTTAAATTAAATACTATAAACATAGTTTAATTTCATTGTATCCTATAATAAATTATTGTTAATTTTACCTCTCCCTGATGAAATCTCGCTCGCTATTATCATTTTGGTGGCAGTCTCGCTCGCCTCTCTTGCTATTATACAAACATAAATATATAAAATGCGTTTGTATTTGTAAAAAGCGAGAGAAAATTATATATATACATATATTGTCGTTCCTCTCTCCCAGATCTCGCTCGCCATTCTCTCTAGCCTTTCTCACTTTATACAAACATAAATGTATACATTGCGTATGCGTTTGCATAAAGTGAGAGAAAATTACATATATATATATATATACATATACATATATTTTCATCCTATACACTTATGATTATACAAATACAGTCTTCCCCTGCCCAATTTTCGTTTATCTTTCTCTCTCTCGCTTTATACAAACACAGATTATATAATTAATCTTTTGTATATGTATATCGAAACAGCTTATACAACTGCTTTCTTTTGTATATGTATGACGAATTATACAACTGCTTTCTTTGTATATGTATAATGAGATATACATATTTATATTTGCTATAGAGCACAATTATGTAAACTATAGCTATAACATATAATTTTTTATGTTTGCTATACGTAAAAGTTACTACAGTGAATTCTACCTAAATTAAACTTTTAGTTTCACTTACAAAACGAATATATTATAATTTAAATGAGTAAGGTTCGATTTTATCAATCCTTTTCCTTTATCTTGTTCTTGATTTGGACTTGCATATTCCCAAGCAAAGCCTTATGAAAGGTATAGGACAAGGGAAAAGAGAAAGCAATGTTCATGCTAATATTTCTTATTCAAATTTTTGAGATACGACTTTTTCCAGAATCCTACGTGAATACAAGCTATTTTATGCACCAAACTGTTTTTTCTCTTTTCGATTTTACTTTCAAGATTCTTTATTTAGTGCAAAATCAGATAAGATATTGCAAAAAAAAAAAACGAGATACGAAACTAGTGCTATGGACAATCATATTATAATAAGATTAAAAAAGTTAAATTAGATACATGAAAATGTCACATGAAACCCACTGAGTAATATTGGTTATTTATTATTGTCGTAAAGCAAAACAAACAAAAATAAAATAAAAATAAAGATATTTTGTTTCATTATTGGGGATGAAAATTATAAGTTTGTTGAGTGTCATAATTTGAGCGTGACATAGATAGGATTGAAAGTGATTTGTTATCTAAAATACCCTATTCCATGAAACCAAGAAAGATTCTTTTTTTAGTAGACTCTTATTGGAAGTACTTAACTAATTAATAGAAAAATTAATTGAAAGCCATTTTTTTTGTTTAATTACGAAAGCTAGTTCAAAAATATATAAAGCTTTTACACTAATCATATTTATTTATACTTAAATATACAAAAAAATATTTATTCGTGACTGTTTGTATATCAGATCATTCAAAGATATTGAACTATAATTATCTCATTAAAATAAACTCCACTTTTTTTTAATGAATAATTTCTAGTCCCACAGACTTTTTAAGCATTCCAAAAGTTGCAACTTTTTGCCTTAGTCCAATCATTTTGTCATGTCTTAATTCATGAAAAGATGCTCAATGTTTTAGATTAATGTCAATGGCTTTATAGATTGGCCAATGAGATGTAAACAATGAGCTATCCCTCACAAAGCTATATTTTAATTAATTAAAATCTTACACCTGTGTGTAAGTGATAAGGTGGAAAGACCCTAGTGATGGATTTTAAGTTCTATTCCCACTATAAAGGGTTGAGTCTTTTAGCAATATGTTGGTTTATTTTTTTTTCATCAATTACAATTGTATACAGTAACATATGATTACATTCTCTCCATTCCATTTCATTTGACAATCAGTGACGAATCCAGGATTTAAAAATTGTGAATGCTTATGAAAAAAAAAAATTAAAAAGAAAAAAAAAAGGATGCAAAATTTGCTGCAAAAAGAAAAGGAAAAGAATGTGGCAGGTGGGATTCAAACCCTACAAGTGTGCTTTCCAGGCCTCTTGTTTCCATGTTAAACCACATCGCTCATGATTACTTTCATTTTATGGATGCTCATTTAATTTTTAATTACGGATTTATTATATATATATATATATAAATTCGGAGTCCATGGATGCTCGAGCACCCGAAACTCACTTATTGGGTCCGCCCCTGGTGACAACATTTGATCGAACACGAAGTTTAAGAAATAAACTAAAACTTTGAAATGTTTACTAAATTGTCTTTAAAAAAAAAGGTCAAAAAGTAGACTTACTTATCGCTCTTCTCAAAAATATATTTGAGAATATCTTTCAAATTAACTAGAACCAACAAGAATAAAAGAAGAATAATACCTTTAAATACTTACCATATAAGGAAAAAAAATGACAAAAAAGAAATGATATCACATAAAGTGAGACGAAGAGAGTAATACTTATTTATCCCCACTTTCCTTTGGTGTCTAAATTAGCTTTCATCATTTAAATTATATTCATAACGCGCTCACATTTTTTTTTTACTATGTACGTAGTCCCTTATTTCTATCTTTGTTGGATAGAAAACTATTCCCGATAGATCCTCAGCAATTATTTACCAATTTTACAGCTCAAAAGCAAATACAGCACAAAAGAATTATTCAGCTAGCAATTTCTTTTTGATTTATGAAGCATTTTTTAAAAAAAGAAAAAGATAGGTTCCAGACATTTTCGGTGCAAATTGTAAAATGGAAAACATGAAAACTATTTATAAGACATTTTTACAACTAGAAAAAAACAGTTTTTGGAGTAGTATGAATCTTTAAATTAGAGAGAATGTTGTAACAAAATATTGATGCAAAATATGGGAAAAGAACATTTGTACAGAAACAAGCGACTACCACCTGACTTTCATACCCCTGTTTTTAACTACTAATGTGCGTTATATTGATGGTATCAAAGAGAAAGAAGCAGTTGAAAACACTACTCAGTTAATAACATCGGAGTATAAGGATGAAGAAGCAACGGTTCAACAAATAGAACGAGGGGCCAGTCGCGTAAAATATTTGAGCCATGGATCCAATTTGTGTAGTTTCCCCAAAATAAATTCCCTCAAAGAGAAAAGCTTCCATCCAAAACCAGTCATTGACTAATGAATGCAACAGTTAGTAACAAAGTTGATGAGAACGAAAAGTGATTGGCAACAATTATTTCATTTGTAAGAGCATTTTGTTGTGCTAACTGCTAAAAGGCCACATTATTGACTGGTAACAGAAAGTTCACTCTGTTCAGCACTTCACATTACAGAGCATCTAAACTTGTACTAAACTCTAAAAGGCCACCTCAATAAGAAGTTAAATTGACCAGTAACAGTACTTGCAAACATAAAATGCAGCAATGGCTGCAAAGATTGATCCTATTATCATGAGAAAGATGTTATCTTAGTCTACTAAATGTTCATAGAATAAAGACATTAAAGAAGCAAAAGAACCTTTTTTTTATAACTCGGCAACCATGATTGACAACTCTGAAACAACTTTTTGCGGAAGTTCAGAGATTACCAACCTAGTACTGGTGTTAGAACACGACTTGTGATGCTTCATTGGAGGGAAAAAAAATAGCGAAGCAAATCAACCAACAAGACAGCTTCTTGTGGGCTTTGGCCAACCTTCCACACTCTGAAGCTAGGCCCGAAGTAGTAACCAGCTTCACTCCAGTATTTCAACAATGTCAAAGAAAAAGGACCCTGTACGATACCATGAGGATCCATGTAGTTCCAAATTGCGACATCATGGTACATCACATCAGTAGACTGATTTCCATATCTTTGATCCTCAACATCTGGATCATCATCACTCAATTCAATTACCTCAGTTTGAGTTGCCTGGACCTGTACTTGATGTGTGACGACATCTTCTCCAGAGGCCACGACCTGCATTTCTTCACCTCTTTCAACTCTTGCAGAAATGGTAGAATCTCTTTGTTCTTGAATCATGTCTGCTTGTTGATCTGTGTTGAATCAGATACAGAATATTTCAGAAACCAATTAGAGGGCCATGTGTAACCCTACTTGTTTATTAAGTTATTAATATTACATTATTAGGTTCCATAATTGGAACTTCATGGTAACCAAGGTTTTTTTTCTAGTGCACGTACTTCATTGACAGGCAAATTAAAGTTCGCAAATGTTTCCTTCTTTTTTATACCCTTGACGATGTATCACACCATAATATTTGTCACCTTTTGATCACTCAGTGTTGTGGACGGCGAGAGGCGACAAAAGGCGACAAGGTCCTGCCTCGCCACGCGGCGAGGCGAGCGGCGAGGCGCTTGCCTTTTTGAATCAAGGCGCCAATTAATACCAAAATTAAAAATATTTAATTGCATATTTTATCCAAAATCTTAATAGTAATAACACATATTAGCAAATATTCAATTCAAAAACCAATAGTAGATACTAAAATGTCTAAAATTTTAAAGACCAAATAATTCAAAATACAATAAACTAAAACTTTAAAAGTCTATTCTTCTTTTATGTCCCTCTTTTTGCTAGCATCCGCCATTGGTTATTGAATTCAATCAATTCACTGTTTAGGAATAAATAATTAGGAAACTGGAAAGTTTTTTTTTTTAATTGACTGCCTATAATTTTTTTTAAAAAAATCACACAAAGCAGTAAGCACTGCTTACAGCCTTACACAAGAAAAACAAAATTGAAGAAGAACAGAAAAAATTTGAAGAAGAACAGAAAAAAATTGAAGAAGAAGAACAGAGACGATATACCTCGCTGTCCTCGCAGGCCGCCGCAGCAGAGAATCGCGAGGGAGAACTGAGAAGAGAGTCGCGACTCGCGAGGGAGAGAGTCTGTCGCGAGCAGTGTTACACTGGTCGCAAGTCTGTCGCGAGCGAGAAGAGAGTGAGGGAGAAGAGAGCGAGGGAGAAGAGTCGCGCAGGCAGGGAGAAGAGTCGCGAGAAGAGTCGCGCAGGCAGGGAGAAGAGTCGCGAGAAGAGTCGCGCAGGCAGCAATTTCAAAAGTATAAAAAAAACCTAATTTTGATTAATTAATTAAAAAGGCGGCGCCTTTGCTGTCGCCATTATGTCGCCACACCTCGCCACACCTCGCCATTTTGATATCGCCTCGCCTCAGTGGTGAATGGCGAGGAGGCATCGCCTCGCCTCGCCTCTCGCCAAAGGCGAGGAGGCGCTCGCCTTTTGTAACACTGTGATCACTAAATATAAATGTTACGAACCTTGCCAAACTTTAGGCTTTTTAAACCTAAAACCGCAGTTACTCTGGTCTCAATCAACAAAATTAGAAACAAAACTAAAGGTTCTTAATTTCAAAAACCAGGGAAAGAAGGAATCACCATTTCCATTAGCAGTGGGTGCATCTCCACTTACAAACCTCCTATCGGATGGGACCATTATATCTCCTGAAAATAAAATACAGTCACACTTGAGGTAAGTTAAGAAATCATGTCAGATATTGACTGAGCTAAGATTCTCCCTCCTCTTGGCCTTGCTTTCATCCCTGTCACATTTGAATTAGCTCCCAAGACAGGGAGTCTTCTTGAAGCTGTCCAAGTAAAGTAGTGCCAGATACAAATGAAATAGTTTTCTCTTTTTTAAAGCAGTCAATTCCTTATTCTATCCTCCTCTGAAGGGTTCCATAAGCAAACAGTGTTGTGGAAATCAAGGGAGAGTACCATTTTAGAAAAAATCAAATAGTTTTCGATTCTCCCAAGCTTATGTGTCAATTACTTGGGGTAACCAGTCGACTTAGCCTTCATTAAAACATCCACAGGGTGTTAAGCAAGGTGAGTTCTAAGAAAAAGACTCTTAATTTCAAAAACCAGGGGAAGAAGAAATTACCATTTTCATCAGCAGTGAATGCATCTCCATTTACGAAAATCCTATTAGATGGGATCATGGTATCTCCTGAAAATAAAATACAGTCACGCTTGGGGTAAGTACAAAAAATCATGTCAGATATTCACTGAGCAAAGTATTGTGATCCTTAATCAAATTGCAGGAAACAATATAACTAAAGAAAAATAAAAATGTAAGAATAGCTACCTATAATTACAGAAAAGATTTAGCCCTACCCTCACAACATGCAAACATAGTATACACTATACAAGTGAAAAAGGACTAGCAAATTTGATATAGCAAAAGATGAATAAAATATCCAGTTTGCAGACCTCGCATACTCAAATTGAATACTAAGCTTATCCATCAAGATTCAACTATTTGAACTGACTAACATAAATATCACTCGGTAGAAATCATTGATCTGATATGTCTCACCTTCCTTATCATATGCACATTAGAGGTGGGAAAGATTATAGACGAGGAACACTAAAGGAAAAAGAACATAAGAATCCTTTTTGCTACCACCTTTGTCCCTAACACATTACAGCCGCCTTCACTTTCACCAACTTCTCTTGCCAAATAAAAAATATCTGGTAGGCAACCCCAAATACGTTACTCCACCCGTTTCGAAATAAATACTGTTTTAGCTTGGGCATACTCCTTAAGAAAACTACACACTCCTAGAAAGTTAGAAGTGTTATTACCACCTCACCCTTAATCAAATGCCTGTAAAGAAGTAGCTCTTTATCCTTTAAAAAAAAAAAAAGCACCTCTTTAAAGGTTTCTTGGTTATGTAAATTTTCATTTATTTAAATAAGGGTAAAATTAGAAGAAGAATAATAAAGGCCTTATTAATTTTGTGAAGGACCACTTATTTTGAAACAAAATAAAAAGGTGAAAACACCATTTATTTTGGAATGGAGAGAGTAGATGACAGAGGTATGTATCTGCTCACATTAACTCAACTGGTGCCTCAAAGAAAATTAGACATCTTCAATGGTCTCTTGTATATCTACCACAACTAAAGATCATTTTCTTTTCCAAACACTATTGTCAAAAGGACAAACCTATCTCAACCATCGGGACGATTAGAACTTTTTTAACTCCAGGGGAAAACATAGTGGTATAGCATTTCAAGATTTCAAACAATAACTGATTCCCAAGGAAAGAAAAGTCGCTACTAACTTCAGCCCGTACGAGAGTTGTCTTCCAGTTTGACAGTCAATTAGTTTGGTTTTTCCATTACTCAAGCTATTTTAACCTGTCATTCCCTTTCATTCCTTTCCCTTCCACTGAAAAAATCTCCATTTACTGCTCCATCCCCAACCCTAGTCAAAACAATTAAAAATGGCTCTCTTGAATTCTGTTCAGATTAAAACTATTGTTTCAGGAATCAATCTCAAATAACTCATTTGAGTCCAAACTTATTAAGCTTTCAGACTGACAGATGAGGTAGTAAGAAAATTTTGTACACACATCCAAATGCTTCTAGAGAAATGGCTAAACTCCAAAAAGTAAAACAAAATGGGAAGGTTCAACTGAATAAGCTTTTAGAAACCGTGAAGTTGTGGCAGAGAGGATGTTAGAGCTCACCTGCACCAGAAATGTCAGTAGCTCCATTAGCAGTTGACTTTGGTGAACAACCATTTTCTCTTTCTTGCTCCACTACATTTTCTTCTAGGGCATCAACAGTTTTAACTTCAGGCTCTAATTCCTCAGCTACAACTTGTGGCATCACGGAAAAGAGTCTATCCTGTTCTTTTTTTGTGTGTAGCAGCTGCTTCCTCTCCAGAAACTCAAACAGTGTAACTCTAAAGTAGGTCAAGGAGACACTTATGTTCATCACCAGGATCAACAAGTAAAACAGGCTTTTAGCTTTTACACTGAAGTCCCAACAACCATAGAGACATAATTTTGTAAACTTCGCCTGAAAACTAGCATACAGAAGCAATATTGAAGCAATCCAGCAAAGAACAAATACGAACCAAAGGAAACTTGGATAACTTTCTCAGTGAAACCATACTAATAGGGGCTTTCCATTAAATAGGATGATATTGTCATTAATACTCTATACATGCAATAAAACTATCCAGAGTTTTAGAAACATGCATAAGCATGAAATTAAAATATTCCCCATGTAAAGAATAGTTGAAGGAGTTATTCTAAAGTAAGAACCAGAAAGAGATGTGTCGAGCAAATTGACTCAATCACCTCAGGAGTACTACTACTGTCTATTAATACTTAACATTGTTAAGACCATGTGGCGGTTAAGTATATATAACTGCCTTGTATAGTTTTGAACAATCTTCATAACTTGAACTAACTTTTGTGGTTTGAGTCAACAATCATTTTCTCAACATGGTATCAAAGTCGGACGTATCCTTGATGTTGAACTACCCAATGTTGGGCCTCCTATGTTATATTAGTGCATCTTCTAGATATTCAGTCTTGAGTGTGCAGGGAAGGGCAGTCAGAATCTACATGGGCCTATATGGGTTGTATCCTCTTTGAAAGGTCTTGGACAATTCTCATAACTTGAGCTAAATTTTGAGGTTTATCTCAACAAATTTGTTTCCAAAATATTTAACCTACTGTGTCTTCTGTTTCGAACTACTTTGACCAATTTCGTTACATGAATTATTTTTCCTCCAACTGCACAAACAATATAACTAATCCAGAATAATCAGAAGTACTTTAAACCAATACCGACTAATATAAACTAATATCCAAGAAATCCTCGAGGGCCAGTGGTGCACAGTTCAGAACTCGGTGAATAATGTCCCCCTCTACCCTTCCCACTTATATACCATGTTTTTGTCTACCGCAACGCGAAGTGGGATTACCAACATATAATCTGCAGACGACAATTACTAACAGTTACTTCTCTTATGCAGGGATGGAAATTGCTGCATTAAAGAGCAGAATTTTCCTTGCAACCACTAGAAGATGCAAAATATTTTTTAATAGCAGAACCTTAAGACATATGAAAGGATATTGTTTGCGCCATCCCTTTTCATTGGCATGATCAATGCGCTTTTGTAACAACACAACTTCTCTCTCAATCCACTGTAGCCAAATCAAAACATGAGATAGAGTAAAAATTAGATACACATGGAAATGAATGGTGATAAACAACATAGTTGCAAATCTGTATACAATAACAAGCAACTACGCGAGTAACAAATCATGCAACATCCTTTGAAAGAATGACAAGTACAAGTCCGCATGCTTCCGGCAAAAGTTCAAATACCATCGGGGCACATTTTAAACATGGTTGCATGTGAAATGATATTAATTTTACTTCAATGATAAGGTTATTAATCAAAAAGAAATATGAAAATTCTTAAAATATGAGATCAATTCAGAAGCACTTATTTAACTCATTCATCTATGATACTAAGGGGTCGTTTGGTACAAAGATTAATAATGTTGGATTAGTAATGCAGAAATTATTTTTACCAAGTATTTGGTTCATTGTTTCCCACCTCATTTTGTGTTTGGATTAAAACTTAATAAAAACTTCTTTCCAATTATACTCTTGAATTATTATGCAATTGAGTTAAGGTAAATAATTGCTTGACAATATTTTTTTTATGGCCTTCTAACTAGCTAAGAAAAGAACAATTTCGTTGTCATGTTTGCCTTGTTTTTACTTAAATTATTTGAGGATAAATAATTGTCATCTTAGTAAATTGATCACTTACAAATGTCAATTTACAATTTTTAAAAAAATAAAATCAACTTTTAAAATAGAAAAGACGGTAAACAATAGTAAAATTGAAAAAACCATCTACATTTACGCATAAAATTGCAAGTTGTAATTTTAATATGTATTCAATTTTATAAATTGTTCAAAATACAAATAATTAAAAAATCGCACAAATATATATATATATATATATATATATATATATATATATATATATATATATATATATATATATATATATATATATATATATATATATATATATAAAATTTGTAAGCTAATTTATTTAAATAAATTTACTAGCACAACCATAAAACGTAAAATTAAGAAATAAAACAAAATAAATAAAATGTTTTGAGGGATATTTTTGTCTTTAGTAGACTTATCCCATGGTATTATATTCCATGTATACTAATACCTCCAAATGGAAGGTATTAGTGATACATCATATAATACCATGTAGGAGGTATAACTAATCCATGGATAGTTATACATAGACCTAATTTCTTACCAAACATAGTACTAAATAATTCCTTCCATAATACATGGACTATTTATTTTAATGCGTCCTACCAAACGACCCCTAAATATTTAGTGTTCCACATTATTTGAGAGAACGGGATGGTCCCTTTATATGAGCTTGGGTAATTCCGACCTTATGAGCTAGCTTATGGGATTGAATTATATGTAAAGTCCATTTTCTTGACAAGGAATCAGAGCTAGATCCTAGATCCATCCCTGTTCTTGATTTACCCTTTCAAGCAAAGTCTATTATATTGTCCATGCATCAAATATCCAACTCCAGGTGCGTGAAAGGGTGTTAAGTGTCCTACATTGATCTCATTATATGCTTATGGACAATCATCATCTCATGAGCCAGATTTCAAGGTTAAGTTAGAGTCTAGGTCGATTTCATTTACAACTATGCCTCAGTCCCAAGCAAGTTGAGGTTGGCTATATGAATTCTCACTAACCATGTTACTCTATTTAAAGTTACCAATTTCAGAAAAAAAAACATGTTACTCTATCTAAGCTCACCTCACTAAGCATTTTATCAATTGTTGAAGGTAATTCATTCAGACAAAATTTTCTTCTATGATTCAATAAGTGAACTTGATAAAGTAGGGATTTTCAATGCCACAGCTTCTCATGAAAAGATGATATCACTGTGTACCTACCTCTAAAACTGATCTCATGTGGTGTAAAGAAAAATAAGAGAACAGAGAAATAGGAAGATGACTTGGAAAATAGACAACATCATAATTTATGAAGAGTGTCTGACCTAAACCTCATTCCAAGAATCCTATCAGTATCTCTCCTACGTTCCTTCCCACAGCCACTGCTCCTAATTTAATACTCCCAGCAGCAACACACTGGGTCGAATTCACATCCTTCACCAGATGAGAGCCTGTCTCCTTCATGCAGTTTCCTAATAGTTGCTCGAAAGGGTAGTTGGTCCAATAATAATTCTCAACATGGATGTGGAACTTTCATGTCCTAAAGATGGTATACTTTTGATGTATTAGAAAAAATTGGTATGCTGAATTGCAAAACCAACAAATATTACTCCTGTGAACCTGAATGTTGAGCTTCTTCTCGAACAGGTTATTACCGAAAATTGGTTGGCAAGCTCAATTATGTCATGATGACATGACTAGATAACTCATTTGATGACAGTATTTATTAGCAAGTTTATCCAAGTTCTTTGGGAGTCCTTTGAATGAAATTATTTGAATTGTTAGGTATATCGAAAAGCCTCTACAGGCATTGGCACCAAAGTGAATTTTCCAGCCTTTTCCAACATAAATCTTTCCTCTCGAAAGTCGCCTATCAATATAGTCGATCCGTCAATATATTTATCGTTTTGGTCAACGAAATAGTGTTCCCAGGAGTGGGAATCTAGTTTCTGCACAGGATTTATTGTTTTCCCGTGGCAATGATGAACTCTTTTGACTTTTGCAGAGTCGTATCAAGTCTTCCTCTTGACCTTGAATGAGATATTTTCCCCAAAAAAAAATACTCCCATGACTTCATAATATTCCTCCACAACCAAAATGATTTACTATTGTTGATTCAGTAATTATGGAATGATCTCATAATCCTTCGTTAGGTATTACATAATTACATTCAACAGCTTCCCTCTAAGAATAGGTGTTCTGAACATGTAGCCTATACACCTACAAACACTTTCTGAATATAGTTCACTATTATCGGTTGATTTCTATTAAATATTTTGAGTGATATTGTTAGTTCATCTTCTATACAGATTTATCTGAAGGCATAACTCCTATAACAATGTACCAAAAAAAATAATAACTCCTATAACAATGTACCAAAAATAATAATAACTCCTATAACGATGTACACCAGAGTGTGAACAAATTCCCTCTCAGTCACTCACATTTCACATTTCTGAGTCTTCCAACTGGAGTATGGTCTTAACATATACACAGTATTATTGACAACATCAATTTATATTAGGTCAAAGATCTAGCCTGGAAAAAAGGGTTGAAAGTTGGCATATAATAAGCATAGTGTAGATGGATTTTCACAAACCATTTCTTTGAGAAAATAACTTCCAGCTCAAAAAAATGCAGTTGACAAGGACAACCAGACAAAGAGACTCGGTAGAGAATTCAAACTTACATGCTTAGTGATATCCTTGTGCAGATTTTGCGCTTTTGACTCAAGCTCCAACTGCCAAGAAGTGGGTAATTCAATTGCCAACTTGAAAACAAAGTTATGACGTTAAAGAAAAAAAGGTCATACATTACTAATCTGAAGAAGAAAGTTATAATGCACTAAACATAACTCAAAATGGAATTAAATCTCAACCTATAGTACTAACAAGACAAGAAAACTTAAGATTTACTCATTCCCACATAAATAAAAGCATTCATAAGAAGAAAGAATAGGAGCAGATATTAAGAGTGTGTTTGGTATGAAGGAAAACATCCAATTTTCCCATGTTTGGTTGGGACAAAAGTTTTGGAAAATGTTTTCCAAATCAACTCATTTTCCTCAAAATTAAGGAAAATGACTTCCCTTAAAAAATTATGGAAAACATTTTCCAAAACTCTCTTCCAATTTCAAATTACATTTTTTTTTTGTAAAAAACATCAATTTCAAAAAAAAAAAATCTATTTCAAAAAAAAAATTCACCCGATCCCTGACCCCGCACCCACCCACCATCGGCCACCTCACCCCTACCCCCACCCACTACCCCCACCCCTACCACCACCTCAAAAAAATAATAATTTTGTTTTTAAAAAATATTTTCAATTTCATAAATTATTGTTTACTCTAGTAAAAATAAAAGATGTCTCTTAAAAATATTTTTTCATTCATAAATCAAACACTAAAAATCATTTCTGGAAAATATTTTCTACTCACCAACCAAACATGAGAAAATAAGTCCAAAATCTACTTGTTTTCCAGGAAAACATTTTCTAGGAAAACATTTTCCATGGAAAACATTTTCCTCCATACCAAACACACCCTAAGTATTAACATAGTTCAACTCGGAGGCCATGCAAAATCTAAGCTAAACATTCACACCAAAGTTATTCAGAATAATAAATCATTGAGAGTGTGTCAAAATCTAGAAGAATACAGTAACTGACAATTTCCAATGCTGCAGTCTACAGAAAAGTAATTTAGAAGAAAAAAAGAAGAAGTTATATTGGAAGAGGCGAGAGGTCAGACACTAAGATTGAAGCTATTAGTTTGTTAAAGAAAAGAACAAAGACAATTTGAAGAGATACGCCTACTCAAGACAATATTAGACACAGTACTTTTCCATGTATTTTCATTTATATATAAGTTGTCCAAGTGATCATTCCTCAGAAGGTCTACACAATCAACAGCAAAGAAAACCTGAAGTTTTCATGAAGAACTTTTTTTTTTTTTTTTTACAAATTGTGTATTTCATCCTCTCCTTGGGAATCAACAATATCCACCTCAGAGCGAAGAAGCGGAATCTTTTTACAAATCTCACTAGATTCTCTACCAAATACAGGATTGAGAAAATATCCATAATCAGTTGGCTACATCTTTAAAATCCTTGTAGAGATTCATTTGTTATCAAATCAAGGAAAATTGCACCAACAAAAAAAAAGAGATATGTAGACATGACTTAAGATAATCAGCTTCGTCTGTATGCAATAATTCTTGATTCCAGTTACGTCAAAGTGATAATCAGATTTCGAGCATAGCAGAAGTGAAGAAAGAAGAGAAATCGAGAATGATGGTAGGACCGTAATATATCACCTTTGACAGGAAAGGGACGTCACAAGCAAATGAAAATAGGAGATGCAAAACAAAGGAAAAAGAAAATATAGAAGCACAGAAGGGTTTGATTTGAGAGGAGAAGGGTAGAGGGTGGGCCCATTATCCACCGAGTTTTACGCCATGCGCCATTGCCCTGGGGGATATCTCGGTTATCAAGATAAATTGTAGAATGAAAGACTTGCTGGTGCTTTAGATATCTTACAACAGTAGGCCTCTTGAGCAAACCAGCTTTTATTCTTTCACGCAAATTCTCACATTCTTCCTGTCAAGAAAACTAGAAATTCTTATGAAAGAGGAAACATATACAATATTGAACAAATGAAGCAGAAATATAATGGTATATAGCAAGTGTTCATACAGAAGAAAAGCTTTTGACATTTGCACAAACAAATTTTATACATTTTTTTTTGTTTGTGTGTGTATATATATGAGTTAGGATAAAGGAGAAGTGTTGCGGTAGATTGACATCCACTATATGATGATGGATTGCTTGTGTGAATACAAACAAGGATACACCCACACTATATGCATATATATCCGACACACTCCTTCCCCCTGGTTGCATTTGTTCTCTTATCAGAGCCAATCTATATACCAACTTTTACATAAGATTGTACATAGATTAATTTCCCTTTGAATAATAACATTTAAAACTTCAGAAACTATATAAAAATTAAAAATAAGTAAACTTACAAAGCTATCTACAGTAATATCTTGGTCAAACATTATTATGTTAAATTCTCAAGAAGTGAAATATCTACAGTAATATCTTGGTCAAACATTATTATGTTAAATTCTCAAGAAGTGAAATATGATGAATATTTTGAGACACGGGTATATTTAGGTATGGAGTCATAAAAAATTAGTCAATAAGAAACAGGAGCCCTCCAATCCTGTTAAAGTTAGCAAATCTATTGACTAACACCATACAAGAGAGAGACTACTCTATATACCAAAGCCGCTGTGTTGAAAGAAATTGACAAATACACTCAATTTAAAAACATCAAGCAGTTCTACAAATATGAAATATGTAGATGCTAAATGCAGAGTACTTATAGTAGTAGCATATTTAGTATAGCTAAATAGTGACAAGGAGTTTCTCAGACCAAGTACCTAGGTAGTCCACACAATCAGAAGTAGCTTTACCAATAATACGCAACTTACGCACTCAAGGGTGTGTGACCTAATGGTCAATGAAGTGAGACAATATCACAGGGGACCAGTTAACGCGGTACCTATGCTAGTGGGAGATGGCAGTTACGTGGTGGCATACGTTAGATGCACATAAAATGACATGGACACCACCATTTTTGAAAAGATGAAAAAATAATTTAAAAAAAATAAATTTAAAACATTCAAGCTAGTATATTCCTAGTTTTGATCAATTATTAAGCATCCTCTGGTGCATTTCTCGACCTTGAATAGAATATATTATCAAGAAATCATTTTTTCTTTTTTTTTTTGTGAAAATTAAAAACCACTCAGATTTGCCAAAGTCAGTTTCAGAATTGCCATAATCCATCCCAAGAGGGGGCAGAGAATGGAGTAATTTCGAATCAGAGCCATCCAACACTTTGATTGACCATATATACTGTTAACAGTTGCTTACCTCATAAAAATTATCATCAGATAAGGATGATATTGGAATGTCTTTCATCAAATTTGAAAGTTGAAGGTGAATTTCAAAAGCTGCATCACTGGCTGCCATAACCTTTTTTACACCTGTGAAGCATTCAGCTTTACAATGAAAGAAGCAAGGAGGATAGAGAATATTACTTAATGGAAAAGACAGCATTTGTTTCCCCTTTGATTCAAAATTGCCTTTGATCATCAAAGTTTCAGGTAAACTACATATTTTAGGATTCATAGTTAGGCAAACAGTATTTTTTGGGAGTAGCTATTTTCTTTTTCCTTTTTGTTGTGCAGCACCCTCATGGGAGTAAGCTAATTGTTTTTGTTGCCCTTGGAGATTCATGAGAATTCCACTAGGAACAATGACGATGAAAAGGAGAAGAGAGAATGGCATTAGGAGGAGATTGTTAAACACCCATAACATTTGATGTTTAAAATATTCATTGGTTGTTATAAGCAAAAATAATCCTAAAAGTTTCTTTATTTCTTAATGTTATGAAAAGATTAAAAAAATTATTCAAATTTAAAATTTCAAAAGATAAGCATATTTCACTAATTAAAAATTAGATTAATACATTATACTAAATGTTAGCACTTTGTCACCACTTTATAATGATTATCAAGGGAATGAAATCTTTTAATGATGGAAGTGCGTATCCAAAAATAATACTTTTGAAGAAATAAACAAATTCAATCTCGGCGTATGTTAGCGTGAACTGCTAACATGAGCCCACTGACGGAATGGAGAGCGGACGGAAGAAAAAGGAAGCACCCAAGCTGGTGGTGACACCGGGAAGGGTGGAGCATAGAGGATAGGGCTGGGCAGGTTTCAATGGAACAGTGGCCACCTCTCCCAACGAAGGAGGTAACCACAAACACTATTGGAAAAGCACAAAAGGAAGCAAATGGCGATAAAGAAGCTCAAGGTGAAATAAGTTGTAGTCAAGGCAGTGACATACAAGACCCAAAGGAAGCAGAGCCGGAAAAGAAATGGGTAAATTTCTTCAACTCAAGTAGGTTGTCAGCTAAAGGGATGAGTCTGAGCTATATAACTCCTGTCATGAAGAATGGAGAAAAAGTAATTGAGCTGAATAAGGAAGACAAAGCAACAGAGGAGTGGAAGCAAGCCCTCATTCTCTATGTTGTAGGGGAATCACCTACCATAGCTGCAATGGAAAGATACATAGCTTTACAAGTTAATACTGTGAGTAAGCCTAAGGTGTATTACCATAATGACGGATATTCCTTGGTGCGATTTGCTAATATGGATGATAGAAATGGAAGTGTTGTGTTCAGGACCACATATGCTAAATAATCGACCTATCATTGTGAAGGTTTGGAGTCCTGAATTTGATTTTAACAAAGAAGTTTTACAAACAGCACCAATTTGGGTGAAATACCCAACTTTGCCACTGAGTTGTTGGAGTATGTATTTCTTGAGCAGGATTAGTAGTGGTTTAGGAGAACCATTATATGCAGATGAATGCACTACTAAAGTTGATCGAATATCTTTTGCTCAAGTAGTGAATGAAATGGATGTGGCCAGGGAATTGCCTAGAAAGTTGAAAGTTGAAGAGCCCAATGGAAGGATATTTGAACAAGGAGTACAATATGAATGGGTACTAGAGTATTGTGCTAAATGCATGCAAGTGGGGCATAAATGTCATAGAAAAGAAGCGGTGAAAGTTCAGGCAAGGAAAATAACTAAATGGCAACCTAAGATGGTTGCTAGTACAACAGGGGAGGCAAAGGTACCAGAAATTAAGAAACAAGTAGCAGCAGCTCGAGGGGAGACATGGAAACAAACACCATCAAAGGCAGCAGGAAGAAGCACAAGTAAACCACAGGATATGCAGATGATGATGCAGAACAGGTTTGATACTATACATGTGTATGAGCAAGGAAGCAAAAGTTTCGAGGGTTGCCAACATATGCACAAGGAGGGTGAAGGTGACTGAACCCAAGAGCTCATGCAGCTAGTCACCTGGAACATTAGAGGACTAAATAAACCTTATAAACAGAAGGAATTAAAGCTGTTTATGAGGGAAAATACTAGAGCATAAAATAAAGGAAGGATTAGCTAATAAAATAATTCAGAAAGCTGCACCAGGGTAGAGATATGAGGGGAACTATGCTTATACTACTAAGGGTAGAATTTGGATATTATGGGATCCTAAGTATGTAGACTGTGTAGTGGTAAGAAAGACTGCCCAATACATACAAACTAACATAAAGATTAAAGGAAGTGGAATGGCATTTGTGTTTGTGGAAATTTATGGATTACATACCATTCATGATAGATTGGGACTGTGGGAGGATCTAAGGACTAAGGGGGTTGGTTACTACAGCTCAAGGTCCCGTATTGTGCATGGGAGATTATAATGCAATATTGAGAGCTGAAGACAGACCACAAGGTAGTCAAGTACAAGATATAGAAGTAACAGATTTCAATGAATTCCTATGTGACACTGGTATGCAACTATGCATGAGTTGAAGACAGTTGGGGGCACTTGGTCGAATGGTCACACTTGTAGTAGGATGGACAGGGCTTTAGTGAATGCAGATTGGATGATACAAATGCCAACTATGGAGGTTGCTATACTCTGATCAGGGGTGTCTGACCACTCGTGAGCCACAAGAAGTATAAAGCTTTCAGATTCTTTAATTGTATTGCAGAGCATGAAAGATTCCTATCTTTAGTAAAGCAAGCATGGCAAGGAGAGGATAAAGAGAGCATGAAAGAAGTATGGAGGAAACTCAAAAGGGTCGTCAGAGTCATCAAAGTGTTGAATACACAGAATTCAGAGGAGTTATAGACAAGATTTAAACTATTAGAACACATCTGCAACAAATCCAACATGACATGATAGATCACAGGCAGGTGCAAGCTAATAAAGATCAAGAAAAGGCATTAAAACAACAACGGGAGAAATGGAGTTTAATTGAGGAGAGTGCTATGAGGCAAAAGTCAAGGGTTCAAAGGTTGAGTCTAGGAGATACAAATACAAGTTATTTCTTTGCTCACATGAAGAACAGGCTGGCACAAAATACTATATCTAGCCTTACAAATGCTGCAGGTATAAGTTTACATTCTCAGGAGGCAATTGAAAAGGAAGCTATTACCTTTTATCAGGAACTGCTTGGTCAGAATGCAACTAGGCTGCCGAGTGTGGATAAAAAAATAATGAAGGAAGGTGGAAAGCTTAATAGAGAGCAACAACTGAAATTAGCAGCTCCAGTTACAAAAAAAGGAAGTGGAATCTGCTATGCAGGGGATAAATGATCTTAAAGCACCAGGGAAGAATGGACTTAATGCTGTTTTCTTCAAGAAAGCTTGGCCAGTGGTGGGGGAGGAGATAGTTAAAGTTGTTCTAGAATTCTTTAATACAGGGGAAATGTACAAGGCGATCAATTGATCAAATGTAATTCTCATTCCTAAGGTGCAGAATCCAACCAAAATCAGTGAATATAGGCCTATATCATGCTGCTCAGCATTATATAAAATCATAGCTAAAGTCATTACTGCAAGGCTAAAACCTGTTATGGAAACATTAGTGGATCCAAATCAGTCAGCTTTTGTGCCAGGGAGGGCTTTGAATGAGAATGTGATATTGAGTCATGAATTGGTCAAAGCATATGGTCAACAAGGAATTTCCAGGAGATGTATGGTAAAAGTAGACATGAGAAAAGCATATGATTCCTTGGAATGGACATTCTTGGAGCAAATATTGGAAGACGTTCAAATGCCAGCTTAAGTCATACAATGGATTATGCAATGTGTCACCACAGTCACTTATTCTATCCAGGTAAATCGACACAGAAAAAACTTTTAAGGCAAAGAGGGGAATAAGACAAGGAGATCCAATGTCTCCTTATTTATTTGTGCTACCCATGGATTATTTAACCAGAATTTTAAAGACCTTGCAGCAAAAACCTGAGTTTCACTACCATCCTAGATGCAAAAAGCAGAAAATAGTACAGTTAAGTTTTGCTGATGTTCTGCAGAGGTGATCTAAAATCAGTAATGTGTATCAATAATTGTTTTATGATGTTCTCTAAGGCTTTTGATCTGGTTGCAAATGTGGAAAAGAGTAGTGTTTACTTTGGAGGAGTAAAACATGAACAACAAGAGGAAATTTTTCTAAGAGTTACAATATGTGAAAGGTGATCTACCATTTAGGTACCTTGGAGTGCCATTGAGTACTAAAAGAGTTTCCATAGTGCAATGTAAACCTCTACTGGACAGGATGCTGAGTAGGATCACAAGTTGGACAACAAAGTTCTTATCATATGCAGGTAGAGCTGAACTCATCAAGAGTGTTTTGTATGCAATTCAAATGTTTTGGGCTCAGATTTTTGCTCTTCCAAAGAAAGTTATTCAAGCAGTGGAGTATGTGCAGAAGATTCTTATGGACAGGGAATATTGAGACATCCAGGAAAGCGTTAGTTGCATGGGACAAATTGTGTTGGCCAAAAGCAAGTGGTGGAATGAACTTTCTTGATATATATACATGGAACAAAGCAGCAATAGGTAAGTTGTTGTGGAATTTATGCCAGAAAAAAAACAAGTTATGGGTTGTCTGGATACATAGTTACTATGGGAAACCATGTATTTGGAACATACAGGCTCATCAAGCTTCTTCGGTGGTACAGAGGATCCTGAAGGCTGCAAAACATTTACAAGAGGCAGGGTCACTGAGGAAGACATAAGAAACATGACACATTACAACATCAGTAAAATCTATAGGCAGATGAGAGGTACAAAGAAGAAGGTAGAGTGGAGATCACTAGTTTGGACAAACTTTGGAGCTCCCAAAAAATTATTCGTCATGTATCTGGCAGTAAATGGAAGACTTGCAAAAAAAGACAGATTGGCAAAATGGGGAGTTCTACAAGTGCTAACTTGTCCCTTATGTCAACTAGTGGATGAAGATCACGACCAGATTTTCTTTCAATGTGCATATGCAGCAGAGGTGTGAAGGGGTACATTACAGTGGCAAGGCATAACAAGAAGTTCAATGAACTGGATTAATGAGATACAATGGGCAGTCAATACAGGAAAGGAAAAAGCAGTAGGACACTTGTGTATAGAATGGCAATGGCCAGCACCATTTATCATATATGGTAAGAGCGTAATGCCAGAATATTTCAACAAAAGCAGCAGACAGCGGTTTCTTGATCAGACAGATAATTCAAGACATTCATGGGAGAGGTATAAGGTATCCTAGAATAGCTACTAGATTATGCAATTTGAATAATTATCCACACACATAGCTAGCAGATACGAATTGTTGGTTTAGCAAGGATGGATCTTATGTCCATACCGGCTAATTTTTGCTTTGTAACGTTTACTTGGTAAATAAAATGTTGACTTACCAAAAAAAGAAGATTCAAAGTATTTGGTCAAAATCTCTAGATTTATATTGGTTTATCTTCAAGATTTTATTTCTATAAAGATGATTGTTATATTACCAATAAAAGAAGAAACTCGTTATAATAGAGGAGTAATTTTACAAAAAGAATATTGTTAATAAAGATGAATGTTGTTGTTATGGGTAAAAAGCTGTTATAGAAGGGGATAAAATATAATGTAGAAAATCGACTCCGAAAAAGAACTTGGCTTTTATAGGGTGGCTGTTACAGAGAGATTTATTTTATACACATGTAAAGAGGAGCAACAATTCTGAAAACAATCTTTCTCTTTTAAAAATATAAAGATGGGAAAATCTCAAGTTCATCTCTGTTAAATATAGCTCTTAAAGAATAACAATGTATGTCTCTGTAACACCAAAAAACAAGGTAAAACAACAAACACTTACTTTACGTAAATAAATCACTCTGATGTTATTGTACATTTTAATCATGAAACCGCAATTTTTGAGTTATTTGGTAATTTTGTTTTCTTTCTTATTTGCTACTTTCTCCTTTTTCTTACCAGTTTAAGTATATTAAAGAAGTCTGAGTACTTACAACTTCCATATTAATGTTAGAAAACAATCAGCAATCACATCTTTCTAAGTTTAACCAGAAATGCTTCGCAAGGAACCATGACTACGGATTTGTTCACACAAAACACACGGAGGAAAACAGCATTTAAGGGCTGGATTGTTGCTTCCCTCACTTTTTGCCCAAGTCTCTCTTGTAGGGAGGGAAATCTTTTGTTTTGGAAAACATCAACACAACATCGATACTATCTAGTCACTATAGGATTTTCAGAAAATAAAAGTGCACAATGAAAATATACCTTCAACTTGCTGAAGCTGGTAAGTGTTTTTCTGAAAGTAGTCATTTGGGTCAGATTTTACCCTCACAAAGCTACCCACAATTTTATCTTCGAAACTTTCAGGGGTCTTCAGAAGATCCTGAACTAAGCTCCTCTTCAGGTACACAAGTTTAATGTTTTCAGCAATAACAGCTGCAAAACAGCTTTTGGGAACAACAGGAACCTGTTTCATTGGACTCCCTCTACTTTTTCTTCCCTTAGATGCTATTACAACATCCTCCTCTTTCGAACTGTCAGAAGATTCATCCTCCGATTCATCATGGTTCTCACTGAAGTGCACTTCCAACAAATTACCGATCTTTATCCGCGGTATAGCTTTCTTTCCGAGAAGGGAATGAAGTCGTGCATCACACATAACCCTCTTTTTCTTTTGTGGATTAAGAAGACCATTCAAATTTACATATTCAGTGACAATCGTCGTCACCTCTTGCTGAGAGTAAGATCTGCTTGTATCTTTACCAATTGATTGAAGGAATTCAATCAATGGTTTGGATCCCCATCCAACAAACTCTAGTTTCTTGATCTTGACATTTCTCTTTCTTTTCAAAGAAGCAGGTAACTGATCCTTGACTTCTTCAACCCAAAAAGAGTTCCCATCCATGCTGTCGGGATAATATGCCAACACGAGCTTTTACACTTCTGGAAAAGCAATTGTCACAAACTCATATCATAATAGGGACAAGCGCAGAACTGTTTCATTACAAATAAAAGCTAAAACAAAATCCCAAAATGAAATGGTATTTGATGATAAGACAAGCCTCTCCGTCTGTCATGGTTAAAGGCAGAAGTGACGCTCAATTTGCTTGGAAGATCATAGGAAAGAGTTGTGCAATGAAATCAAATTCAAACTAAATTAACGCTGCATCTGATTTTGGTGATGTCGACTTCTAAACATCATTTTACTCAATCCGAACACAACTTTACCTACAAATATGTCTGAATCTCCGTCTAGAGGACAGAAACCAGAGATTTTCATCTGGCCCAGGCCAAATTAATGATTTTATTTCTGCACAAGCTTGAATCTTAATTTGGAAACCCATGAAGGGGGTAGATTGTACCTTCTTCACTACCTCTTATCTCAGAAGTGTCTTGAGTGCTGCGGCTGCTGCCACAAGGACTCTTTCCAGTGATTGATTAGCAATAGCACCACTAAATATATGTATTCGTCTTCATAGCATTCATACGAATTTCTAGTCAAGTATCTTTCGAAAAAATCTTTCAAATATTTATCTACAAAAGCAACAAGATCTCCCAGATTAGTAGATAAACTAAAGATTTTCATATGTGAAACTCACAAAAAGAAACCCAAGAGAATAATTTGATGTACCTTCAGAAAATACCACTTCCTTTGAGTGAAATCTAAAGCATGGTTGCTTTATATTGTTGAGTAGACCCTCTTCATCTTCTCTTGTTGCTCGGTCTCTCCGTCAAAGAGAAAACATACAGCCAGCTGTTTTAAATCAGTGCCATTGAATGAAATATGCATATATAGGTGAATATGTGATGTTTTCTCTAGAAATATTTAATAGATCAATCTTAACGCCAAAAAAATGAAGAAAAAATTAACATTTATAAATTCCACACAACTTAACTACAAAATGCTATTCATTTCACTAAATTTCATCTACGATCTACGTGTCAGTTACATATTAACCTCTTCTTATTGCTAAATCTTAGGGCCTGTTTGGCCTTAGATTTCTCAAAAATAGTATTTGGGAAAAATTTTGGTAAATAGTGTTTGTCCATACAATTTACCATTATTTGGCAAATATTTTTAGCAAATATCTCAAATTCCCAAATACTAGTTTATTCTAGTATTTGACTAAATCTCATTATTTGGGATCTTTTGAAAAATGAAATTTTGCGCCAAACTTTTGTCTTTTACAAAAACACTCTCTACAGTAGTTGTTTGCGTTGCATTACATAATTTTTTTACGTGAACATCAAAGTAGTGATGACAGTGAATATGAAAGTGATGATATGGTGATTGACGAAAAATGATGAACAATCGACTCAGAGACACAAAGTCATGTGTTTTGGACAACGAGAGGCGACAAGGGCCTGCCTCGCCATGCGGCGAGGCGTTCGCCTTTTTGAATCGAGGTGCCAATTAATACCAAAAATTATAAATATTAATTGCATATATAAATATCCAAAATCTCAATAGCAATAACATATATTAGCAAATAATTCAATTCAAATGTCCCTCTTTTTGCTAGCATCCGCCATTGAATTCAATCAATTTACTGTTTATGGACAAATGAATAAATAATTATCAAAGAATTATTTTTTTAAAAAAAATTATAGACAGCAAGCAGTGAAAAAACAGAGGAAAAAAACAAACAAACAGTGAAGGTAGCAAGCTACACTGATGAGAAGAAACAAAAAAATAAGAGAAGAAGAACTCTCAAAAAGAAGAAAAAAAGTAGCAATCGCGATAGTCGTGCGATGAGTAGTTACCTTCGAGGGATTGATTTCAAGTCGTGTGATGAAGGAGGAGAAGAGACGAGAGGGGGGAAGAGGAGCAGTCGCGACAGTTGACTTCAAGTTTCCAATCGCAGGAGCTCTAATTCCAGTCAATTTCAAGTCTCCAATTGAGAAGGAGCAGTCGCGACATAAGTTTGAAAAATACCAAAAAAAAACCTAATTTGATTATTTGGCTTTCTAATTATTAAATTCACACTTTTTTTAAAAAAAAGGCAACGCCAATTCCACGTCACACCTCGCCTTGAATCGCCTTTTTTTATCTCGCCACGTCTCGTCTGAAATAGGCAAAAACCCGTTGCCTCGCCTCTCGCCTTAGACGATGAGGCGCTCATTAATACCCCGTATCCAAAATAGTACAAAAAATGCAGATTTTCAGAAGTTGCAGGTGCTAGCGACGGAGAAAACTACGAAACGTCAATCGACTTACGGTCCATCGGTCGACTCCGTCGATGGGCCAGCTGACTCTAAGTTCTAAGTCACAAACGACGGTCAACTAGTACGGACCGTCAGTCAACTTACGGTCCGTCACTCGATTCCGTTGATTGATCAACTTACTTCCAGTTCTCAATCGCGAACGACGGTCGACCAGTACATACAGTCAGTCGACTTACGGTCTGTCAGTCGACTCCATCGCTTCGCCAACTGACTTTCAACTCTCAGTCACAAATGACGGTCGACCAGAGTTTAAGAATGTGATTCAGCTTTTGGCTCAATGTATGACCAACCAAAATAATCAGTAGGTTTTAGTTCCTAATAATAGAAATGGTGGATCAGTGGCTACTAGGATTCAACATTTGGTTAGGAAGAATCCACCTGAGTTTTAGGGTCCTAAATTGTGTGAGGACCCATAAATGTTCATTGATGAGGTCAAGTTAATACTTGGTGTGATGCAAGTAACTGGTAGTGACAGGATGAAATTGGCATCCAATCAGCTTAAGGATGTGACTCACATATGGTTCACTCAGTGGAAAGACAACAGAGACTACTTTGTCTTTTGTAACTCGGTATAGTAATAAACTTCACTCTTAATACAGAAACTCTCTCAAAACCTTTCTCAGTCTCTAATCCAGTTGGTGACCCAGTTATAGTTAGACAGGTATATATAAAATGCCTTGTCACAGTTTCTCAGAAAGTCACCTCAGCATCCTCAGCAGATCTTGAAAAGTTACAAATAGTAGGCTTTGATGTCATTTTAGGCATGGATTGGTTACATTCTTGTTATGCCTCAGTCGATTGTAGAACTAGAATTGCTTGTTTTCAGTTTCCAAATGAACCAATCTTAGAGTGGACGGGTAGTAGCTTAGCGCCTATTGGACGATTCATTTCCTACCTTAAGGCCAGAATGATTTATCTCTATCATCCAGTTCGGTTAACGATTCTAGCTCTGAAACCCCAACTCTTGAGTTAGTTCCAGTAGATAGTAAGTTTCTAGAAGTGTTTCCAGAAGATCTTCCCGGAATCCTCCGAAAGATAAATCGACTTTGGAATTAATCTCCTTCGAGATACCCATATTATTTCTATTCCTCCCTACAAAATGGCTCCAGGTGAGCTCAAGCAATTGAAAGAGCAGTTGAAAAACCTTCTAGATAAGGGCTTCATCAAACCTAGTATTTCGCCAGGGGTGCACCAGTGTTGTTCGTAAAGAAGAATGATAGTTCTCTCAAAATGTGCATTGACTATAGACATTTGAACAAGGTCACAATCAAAAATAAATATCTCATCCCTATGATTGATGACTTGCTTGACCAACTTCAGGGTGCTAGTCATTTCAAAGATAGACCTAAGATCGGGTTATTATCATCTCAGAGTCAGAGATAGTGACATTTCAGAAAAAATCTTCAGAACTCGGTATGATCATTATGAATTTGTAGTTATGTCGTTTGGACTAACATATGCTCCTGCAGCTTTCATGGATTTGATAAACAGAGTGTTCAAAAGTACTTGGACTTGTTCGTTATCGTCTTTATTAATGATATCCTCATTTAATCTAGGAATGAGGAAGAAGATGTGAGTCATTTGAGAGTTGTTATGCAGACTCTCAAAGATCATGAGTTATTCGCTAAGTTTAGCAAATGTGAGTTTTGGTTGCAATCCATTGCTTTCCTTGGTCACATTGTATCTAGTGAGGGGATCCGAGTGGATTCGCAGAAGATAGAAGCAGTGAAACAATGGTCCAAACCTACCTCTACTATAGATATCAGAACTTTCTTAGGTCTAGCGGGCTATTATAGAAGGTTCGTGGAAGGATTTTCATCTATAGCCTCACCATTGACTAGGTTGACTCAAAAGATGGTCAAGTTTCAATGGTCAGATGATTGTGAGAATTTTTTTTGCAGAATTGAAAACTAGATTGACTACAACTCTTGTCTTGACTCTACCAGAGGATTCAGATGGTTATGTGATCTATTGTGATGCACCCAAAGGTGGCCTAGATTGTGTGTTGATGTAGTCAGATAAGGTTACAGCTTATGCTTCTAGACAACTTAAGATGCATGAGAAGAACTATCCAACTCATGACTTAGAGCTTGCAGCAGTGGTGTTTGCACTCAAAATCTGGAGACACTACTTGTATGGTGTTCATGTGGATGTGTTCACTGACCATAAGAGCCTTCAATATGTGTTCACCCAGAAAGAGTTGAATCTTCGCCGGGGGAGATGGCTTGAGTTCCTTAATGATTATGATATGAGTGTGCATTACCATCCTGGTAAGGCGAATGTAGTAGCAGATGCTCTTAGCAGATTATATAGGGTAGTGTAGCCCATTTTGAGGAAGAAAGGAAGGAACTAGTGAAAAATGTTCACAGGCTTACTCGCTTGGGAGTTCACCTTATGAGCATATCAGACAGCGGTGTAACAGTTTAGAATGGGGCAGAATCTTTTTTTGGTAGTGGAGGTTAAGAAAAAGCAAGACAGTGACCCAATCTTGCTTGAACTTAAGGGTACAGTCCATAATCAGATAGTGGAAGTTTTCTCCCAAGGGGAGATGGTGTACTTCGCTACCAGGGTAAATGTGTTCCTGATGTGGGCGAGTTGAGACAACATATTCTTGCAGAAGCCCATAACTCCAGATATTCTATTCACCCAGGTGCAACTAAGATGTACCGCGATCCGCGGGAAGTCTATTGGTAGACTGGCATGAAGAGGGATATAGCAGATTTTGTGAGTAAGTGCCCCAATTGCAAGCAAGTCAAGGTAGAATATAGAAACCAGGGGGTATGACCCAAGAGAACGACATTCCTACTTGGAAGTGGGAAGTGATCAATATGGATTTCATCACAGGGTTACCTCGTACTCGCAAACAAGACTCCATTGGGTGATAATTGATAGGATGACTAAGTCTTCTCGCTTTTTGGCGGTCAAGACTACAAATTCAACGGAGGACTATGTCAAGCTTTACATTAATGAAATTGTGAGGTTGAATGGGGTTCCTTTGTCTATCATCTCCGATAGAGGTCCTCAATTTTTACCTATCATTTCTGAAAGTCATTTCAGAAGGGTCTTGGTAATCAAGTTAACCTTAGCACATCATTTCATCCGCAGACGGATGGACAAGCAGAGCATACCATTCAGACCCTAAAAGATATGTTGAGAGCTTGTGTGATCGATTTCAAGGGTTGTTGGAATGATCACCTTTCTCTTATTGAGTTCTCCTACAACAATAGCTATCATTCCAGCTTTCAGATGGCCCCTTATGAGGCTTTGTATGAGCGTAGATGTAGATCTCCTGTTAGTTGGTTTGAAGTAGGTGAAGCAGCTTTGATAGGACCAAATTCAATCCTTTATGTTATGGAGAAAGTGCAACTCATTAGAGATAGACTTAAGACAACCCAGAGTTGTCAGAAATCTTATGCAGATGTAAGAAGAAAGGAACTAGAGTTCCAAGTTGATGATTGGTTTTCCTGAAAGTGGCACCTAAGAGGGGGGATGAGATTTGGCAAGAAAAGGAAGCTCAGTTCTAGATATGTAGGCCATTACAAGATCTTGAAAAAGATTGGCAAAGTGCCATATGAATTAGAGTTGCCCACAGAACTAGCAGCAGTGCATCCAGTGTGTGGGTGATCCAGCATCCGTAGGGCCATTAGAGAGTGTGGTTGTGAAAGATAGTCTTTCTTATGAGGATGTACCAGTTGAGATTCTTGATCGTAAGGTTAGAAGGTTGAGAAACAAAGAAGTCACTTCAATCAAGGCTATATGGAGGAGTTAGTCCGTAGAGGGAACTACTTGGAAAGCAGAAGCAGCCAAAGCCAAGTATCCTCACCTCTTTCCTTCCGATTCCACTCCAGCTTGAGGTAATAGTTCCTCTTCAGTTTTTCAGTCATTCATGCGTAAATTCAGCCTTAGAATCATGTTCCCTCAGTTTGTACTTGCATTTTCAGCGTATTTACATATTCTTGGAACTCAATTAAGTCAGAAACTCAGTCCTCAATGTTTAGTAGTAGGGATTGCAGCTCTCTCCCTCTATTTCAGCTAGTTTAGTCATCATTCGATGACGAATGGTCCCAAGAGGGAGATAATGTAACACCCATATCAAAAATAGTGCAAAAAATGTAGATTTTCAGAAGTTGTAGGTGCCATCGATGGAGCCAACTACGGACCGTCAGTCGACTCACGATCCGTCAGTCGACTCTGTCGATGGACCAGCTGACTCTCAGTTTTAAGTCACAAATGACGATCGATTAGTACGGATCGTTAATCGACTTACGGTCTGTCAGTCGACTCATCACTTGAACAGCTAACTACCAGTTCTTAGTCGCGAACGACGGTTGACCAGTACGGACCATCTCAGTCGACTCTGTTGATTGATCAACTTACTTCCAGTTCTCATTCGCAAACGACGGTCGACCAGTACGGACATTCAGTCGACTTACGGTCCGTCAGTCGACTCCGTCGCTTCGCCAGCTGACCTTTAACTCTCGGTCACAAACGACGGTCGACCAGTACGGACCATCACTCGACTTACAATCCATCAATGACTCCGACAACTTTTAAGTCGGGGATCTTTTGATCTTTTCCTTGTTCGTTTGGCCCCTAAGCTACTTCTTTTAGACCATAAACCATGAGGGTTTTAGTCCATTTTAGCCTAGAAACATAACTAGAACTTATCCAAGTCAAAATTATTAATCAAAACTTATAAAATTAGAAGAAAAACAGGAGAAAAAGGTCAAGAACCCTAGTTCAAGAATGCAGAAAGTTTTCATCAGTTCCAGCCCCATAATCTAAAGATTTCTCCATAGATTTCATCTCCAGGTGTGTGGGATTTCACTAGTGGGTTCCTTTCACCATTAGATCCCTAGTTTTCAATCAGATTCTTGATCTCCTTATCATGATTAGACCTAAGGTTTCTAGAACTTCAGCAGATTATCATGAATTAGTTAGTTATATATTCCAAATCAGATTATCATGTTAGTACTCAGATTATTGCACGAATTTCAAAACCCTAGCTATGTATTTTCTTAGTTCTTGAATTACACATGCTAGGTCAAATATTTTAGTTATTCAGTTATACATGTCTCAGTTATTAATGCATCATTATCAGATTAATTATTGCATTCTCAGTTTGCATGTTCAGTTTTGAGCTATCTAGTATTTACAGAAATTCAGTTATGATATGTTAACTACTTTTCATTAGCAGTAGCATAATATCGAGTTGGAATAGGGTTCAGCGTACCCAAATAGTCCCAAAACTACTAGCTAAGTAGGTTGTAAGTCCCCTCTATGGGCATCAGTTTAGTGATCACGTCAGCATGCCTTTATACCTCTGACAGGGTATATTGGGTCCTCTCGATGGGGCGTATACATCGGACTCCACATTTAGCTCATGTGGTTTTATTATCGGTTATTAATAGCTCCTATAGTTCAGTAAGAATTTATTGCATTGACCGTATTTACAGATTAGTTACTATTCAGTCTCAGCATGTTATAAATTTTGTCATTGAATCCAGTTAGCTCATCATTTGGTATATCATGTTCAAAATATTATACTTGCTTTTGTGTTTGATTATGTTTTATTTCATCTTTACTCTATCCTACATGCTCAGTATCTTTCAAGTACTGACGCATACGTGCGCTACATCTTCTCGTGATGTAGGTTCAGGTTCTCAGCATCCAGATCACGTTTAGATCGATTCTCGATCTCCAGTTCAGCAGAATCAGTAATGAGTCCTCATTCTTCGAGGACAACAGTCATGAGTTTCTTTCCAATATTTTTAGTCCTTTAGTTTAAGTTTTTGCTAGATTTGGCTGGGGCCTGTCCCAACATTTCTAGTCAATTAGACGTTATTTTCAACCATAGTTAGTTTCAGCTTAGTATTAAGTTAATATTTTCTTTCTATTAAACTCATTAGTTTCAAACATCTCAGTTATAGTATATGGGTATTCCCCATCTTTTTATTTTATTTATGATTTAGCTTTCGTATCAGTTTATTATCTTTAGTATGCTCATGATCATGCCAGCAGTGTTAGCTTGGGATCACTTGTGGTACTAGGTCCCGTGTCCGCGTCTCGGGGGTAGCTCGGGGAGTGACACGCTCGCCTTTCTAAACACTGGTTTTGTCTACTTCAGGATGTATGGAATGATGTTTGTTGCACTCACTCCAAACTACCACATTGCTCTAGTGTCATGGACTCTACTTGTTATTTGTTGCAACGAATATCCAATTAACTTGTAATACAAACTTATGGTTAGTTTTGATAGTTTTTAAAACTTACGGATATAAATCATATTTTTCTAAAAAAATGAAATATGTTTCCCAAATACTATGGCCAAACACATAGTGAAATTTCACTCAAATTTTCACTCAATTAATATTTGTCAAGAATATTTGAAAATCTATAGTCAAACGCTAGCTTAAGGTCATTTAAGAGATCTAGAAATAAAATAATAAATGGGTCACCAAACATTTTTCATTAGTGATTGGAGAGAAAAGGGAATAAAAATACCAGCAATTGTTTTATTTTGAGAAGGTAACACTGTTTTATATCCAAATAAGACAGCACAGTCAAGGTTAACTACAAAAGAATAAGATCAGTCTCCTAATCCTTAGATTCACAATGTTCCTATAACATCTACAAAGGATTCATGATCTTATATATACTAATTTACACCAAAAATAAAACAAAGTTAAGCACTTCATCTTTTTATGAGAAAGTTAACATAAGTTAAGCACTTTATCTTAATACCCTGGGTGGAGCTGCATTTATCTTCAAAGCATCTTAGGTTCCTTTTCTTCCACATTGTCCACCAAATACAAGCAGGGAAAATTTTCCATCTTCCCTTCTATGTAGCTAAGCTACTATAACTTGTCCAATTTTCCAGAATCTACAAAATACTTATGTTAGAATAGAAATAGGTTTATACAATCTTATTGGAATAGGAATAGAAATGGAAATAGGAATATTAAATAGTATCCTACATGGTAAAGAATTATATTCTAAGGTCTCAATGTAATAATGTAGACACGACACAATTCAATACTCCCTCTGTTTCAAAATGAATGACTTTCTTTTCTTTTTAGTACATTTCAAAAAGAATAACCTCTTTCTTTTTTTGGTAACATTTTAATTTCTACTTTACATGTGGCATGTTTAAGACCACAAGATTAAAGGGTAGTTTTGTACATTTCACATAACTTTAATTTAGGACCACAAGATTCAAAAGTCTTCTTTATTTTCTTAAACTTCGTGTCAAGTAAAATCATGTCATTCTTTTTTAAACGGACGGAGTAATATTTTACTCATATATTTGTCACATGGTATTAGAGTTGGATTCAATGATTAAGTCAGGTTTAGTGGTTCAATAATCGATGATTGAACCATGTTAGAAAGATGTATTCGTCTTGACGGGTATAGTTCTAAGCGCAACCTTTTTTACAGTAATGTAGATTTTTGTTGCAAAAATTGTTCAGAGAGGTTCTGTGTGTTGAGACATGGATTTGATGAAGGAGACTATGGAGAGAGAAACAAACTGTTGAAGATTATACAAAAAAGTTGGACAAATTTATTTTGTCAATTCAGGCTAAGGGGGAGATTTATTGGGTATCAGTTGCCCTGAGTTTCTTACCATAAATAGGTTTTCCTTTTAGAAAAGGGAAAATGCTCAAATATGCCTCAAACTTTTAGAAAAGGCTCATTTATATCATCCGTTAAAAGTTTGGCTCATTTATGTCATCCGTTAAAAGTTTGGCTCATTTATGCCATTGTTGTTAAAGAAAAGACTCGTTCATGCCATGATTTTAACTCTGGTTTTGCAAAACAATTTTTCACACACCGAACAAGGTTTAACACTTTTCTATTGATGTTTTCGGATCAAATGTATACTTTTTGCTTGTTTTTCTTTATAAACACCAAGAGCACATGAAGAACATAAACAACTCCCAAATTTTCAACATCTTCAATTCTACACGAAATCCTATCAAATTTCGCTACATCATTAATTTCTTTTTAAAAAAACTAAAATTCTAACATCATTTGTAGAGTTCAAAAAAATTCACCCATACTTAAAAATTATATTTCAAAAAACTAAAATCAGTCCCAAAATTTTAAAATTTTCTTTGGTTCTTGTTTTTGAAGTTTTTTACATTAGATCTTTGTTGTGTTTTTTGAGTTCATGTTTGTTGACACCCAATTTTGGCCTTCCACAATAGGAATTAATTCATGAGCTTCTTAAATTCTCAAACAACTTAAAATAATTAGTTTTGTGAATTTAGGAAAAATATAAAGTTTGCGTTATGTTGAATAATTTTTGCCGTTTCTTAAAGTTTTTAGATAATATATATATATATTACATAATTATGTAACAATTAGTATATTTTATGATTATTAAAAAAAAAAAAAAACATCTCAAAATATTTTAAATTTAGTAAGTAGTCGTTTAAATTAGTTTATTTTAAATCATGGTTATATTTTAATCACTAAGTTTACGATTAAATTTTTTTTTTTTTTTTTTGTTAAGATTAAGAAGCTCGTTAATTAATTAATATTAATTTGTCTTATAAAGGTTTAGCCAAATTTATTAATGTAACACAATTTTGCTATTTCTTAAATTTAATTCATCTTAGACTTCCAACTTAACTCTACTTTGAGAAAAATTTGGGCCCATTTACTCACATTTTCAGTAGCCCACTCCCATTCCCTTTAAATATCAAGCCCAATAGCAATACATCAATTTTAACCCAAAAGTAAAAGGGTCCACCCACACTTTAATCTTCCTGCAATACCAAAAACCCACATACCCTGTACGTTCTTCTTCTTCATCTTCATGTCTTCTTCCCCAAAAAATCAAGCAGCAAATCACGGCTTACCAAACCCGGAAATTGCGCCAACAGTACTCTCTCATACGCAAGAGTCAACTTTTTTCCTGATTTTGAGCAGAGATTTAGGGATCTTGGTACAAATTTGAAATTTAAACTCATTCAAGATCTGCCCGTTTTCCTCCTAATCGAGTCAGTTTTCTTCCTATATATACTCTCCTTCCATAAACGTTGAGGGGATCTGGATCTGGATCTGGATTTTTTCGGAAGAAAAAAAAATTGATAAGGAAAATTTTAGAGAAGAGCAGCTAAAAAAAAAAAAAAAAAAAAAAATCCAAACATTAATTTACTTCCCTCATTGAAATCGGCTAATAGTGGTGGAGTTCTTCACGGTCAAGCTCGTCGTCCTCAGTTTGCTGCTCACAGAAAGGTAACCTCTTCAATTCATTTACCTCGACTTAATATCTATGAGATTGTAAAACCTTTGTTTTGTTTGGCTGCTGCTGTTCCGATGAAGAATTTATTTTTTATGCCAACCAACATCTTGTTCTTATCAGTAGTTAGTAATGTTCTTGCTAGATTCTCGACACTATTCATATATATATATATATATATATTTTTTTATTTATTCTTGTTTAAGCTTTTCGAAGTAGTATTCCTCCTGACTTCAGTTCGGTTTTGCTTAGATTATAGTGATTTCTTTGTGTTATTATTTTAGCTATTATGAAAATTATTTTGTGTCTTAATCTGTGATATCTCCTGGCGGTACTTCAATTTGAGTCGTTATGTTCAGAAATGTGATCTATTTATGTGACTAGTTTGTTCAAAAAAAGAATAAAATAAAAATAAAAAAAGCAACTTTTCTTTATCTTAAACCAATTGAAGTAATTGAATGTTTATTCCATTAGGTTGGCTTAGTTACTCTCTTCTCAAAATTTGAGTTAATTTAGTATATTTGTTTACTTGCTTATTCTATGATGATAGTTGATCCACTAGTTAATCTGGTGCCAATTAAAATACGTTTGCTTTAATGTTTTGGCCTAAGATTCCATCCGTTTATTTGTATGAATTAAAGCAATGTTTTCTAGTTTATTCCTTTTAATATTGAGAGCATGTACAAATTTGTATTTGATTAGATGAAAAACAAAAACATGATGGGTCATTCCTTTTCTTAAAGTCATTTGACATGATAAGTTTTTTTGGTCCAAATGGCTTTTTGGTTTCCATTTTCATGATTAGATGGGCATTAGCTAGTTATGATTTAATTGTTATAATTTTTTTTATTTTTTTATTTTTGAAAGTGTGTCCTTTAAGTTAGTTGCCTTTTGGAATGCTACCTGATGACATGAACTTTTAAAATGTGTAGTTAGTTTGGTTTTGCAATGTGTTAGATCTTTCTTGTCCATTAACTTAGGAATTTTCTTTATAGTTGTTAAGTTCTTAAAAGTGTCAAGTTGTACTTAAAATGATAATTTTCCTCGGTGGCCTTGTTGTCTTATGCAGTTGTGCATGATAATCAATTTGCTTAGTTCATCTTTGATCTTGTCTTATCTCTTTAGTTGATATTATGTATTTTTGTTTAGTTAGGAAGTTTTCCCAAATGGCTTGTCCCGTCTTCAATTATTTTCCACAATCATCTCTCATGTGAATACAATATAAACACCCTTAATGTTCTCATCTCTTTAAATAATTTATGTGTTTATCTTTATGTGAGTTAATTATTTGATCATGTATTTGTTGGAAGCTTTAGTGTAATTTTTTTTAATTCGTTCATTCTCTTTGTGCGCATGTAAACCTCTTTCGAGTTCATGGTGTACTCATCTACCTTGCATTTTCCGAGTTGAGCCATAAAGGCTCGATCTTTGTCTTCTCCATTCCTCGAGTCAGTCCCCTATATATCCGGAAGCTGTTAAAGGTTACGGGGATACAATGAATAGCTGCAAATCAATTGATAAATATTCAAAGGCTGAGAAATGTGATGTATACATGATGTATACAATGTTTATACAGTTATATACAAGTTCATGGCAGCATATATGCAGCCAAAAATGTGAAAATACAGAGATGAGGTAAATTACAGGTGTTCGGAAGCAGGAGATACACGCAAAGAGTTGGTATACACGTTGATATACACTGATATACAACCAATGTATACAAAAACGGGATTGGGTTAAAACCCAAAAATCTGCAGCAAAATTGGCCCAAAATGGGGGCCCAATTTCATTATCTCTTTCACTCTCCTAATTGTTTGATTATGTTGACTAGTTTCATCTATCTCTCATTTTAGAATTGGTAATTAACTTACTTAAATCCCCAAAAGATGAGTTATTTTTTTTTATGTTGGTTTACTATTTAAACATCTTTTGCAATCATTTATTTTTATGTCAAGTAAGTAAAATTAATATCTTTAGTCAAGTCGAATCTATTTAAAAGATATATTCTTTAATGTTTTTCACTTAACCATTTTACCATATTTAAAAAAAAAAATGTTTTAAGTTAGACGAAGCTTTTATTCTTCTACTAATTTAAAATGGATTTTCATGCTCAAGTTGATCAATTTGGTTTGATGTTATTATCTTTTGAAATGATTAAAAATAATAATAATCTAATTCAGTTCTATTCACTTATAATCAATTTCAAGAATTCTAATTAAGTTTCCATTTTCTTAAAATAATAAAAAAAATAATTAATCTTTGTTTAAATATTTTCTTAAAGTTGAAGGAATGTCGTTAATCATTATTCGTATATTATATCATGTTCCTAAGAATAGTAAAAAAAATAATAATTAACCTGAGTCATAGGATAACCGCATGTTAACGGGTGCTTCAAATGCCTTAAAAACCTTCTTGAAGCATAAATAAGAACCTCTTACCAATTTTCTCTAAATTTATTAAGATTTAATCTGTTAAAATCTTTTTAAATTAAGTTTTCTTAATTTCTTTAAAAAATTAAGTTTTCTTAATTTTTTAAAAAAATTAAGTGGCGACTCTTTTCTAAGTATTTTTCTCAAATTGTTTTATACTTAGAAACATTTCAAAAAAAGTGATTTTTCTAAAGATAGTAAAAATTACGGCATAACAATGTTCAAAATCTCAAATGATTTGAAGTTGTGGAGAATCTACCATTAAAGAATGTTGAAGTTTTGTAACTTTGAAGAAATTTCAATTGGGTCTTGTTGAGTTAGGTTGAATTCGAGCTCAAAAGAAATTAAGTTTTGTTATCTAGCCCGGAGCGAAACTACCCTTGAAATTTGAGGCGATTCGGGAAGAATTGAATAAGTTTGAAATTTGGTAATTGTTGATGTTCTTATGTGTTCTTGGTGTTCTTAGGGATGTAAAAGCAAAAAATGTACATTTGATCCAAAAACACCAATAGGAAAGTGTTAAAACTTTTTTGGTGTGTAAAAAATGGTTTTGCAAAACCCCGAGTTGAAAAAAATGGCATGGATGAGTCTTTTCTTTAACAACAACGGCATAAATGAGCCGAACTTTTAACGGATGGCATAAATGAGCCTTTTCTAAAAGTTTGATGGCATATTTGAGTTTTTTCCCTTTAGAAAAAAGTTTTAATATTTAGTCCTTTTCTTGTAAGAAAGGTTTTAGGACTCTATAAATATAGGTTTGTTCTTTTTAACTTAATCAGCATTCACAATTTAATCTTAAGGGCTTTGAAAGTTTTGGTTAGGGGAGAATTGTGGGACACAAGCTTAATACGTTATTACTTGTGTGAACCTACCAAGTATTTCGAGTGAATTGGTTGAGGTTACTTCTCTCTATATTTTGTACTCTCACGTTTATATAGTAGATTGCTCATCTCCTTTGTGGACGTAGGTCGATTGCCGAACCACGTTAAACTTGTATTTTTTGGTGTGTTTCTCATTTGTCTTCTTACTCATGATCTTTTAAGGTTTGCTTTGCTTGCTTATTTTCAGTCATAATAAGTGGTATCAGAGCCTCTACGATCTTGGTAAAGAATCAAAGAGCTTCTATTGCCAGCAAACAGTTATTATCCATATATGTTGCCCGTCCGACCAACGATTATGTTAGCAAAAGTTGGGTCACCGTTCATTTTTCTGGTGACTACCTTTTTCATATTTAATTTGTGTAGCACTGTGTCGTCATTCCAGTGACTACTTTTTCATATAAAATTTGTGTAGCACCGTGTCATCCTTCCGGTGACTACCTTTTTTTTGCATCTCTGATGTAGCACCGTGCATCTCTCCAAACTACTTTTCATATTTAATTTGTGTAGTACCGTGAATTTTCAGAAATATTTCCTTATATGTGAGTTGCATAGCATCATGTGTCTTTTCAGTGACTCCTCAAATTTTATTTGCATAGTTCCATTCGTCTTTCCAGTGACTCCTAAAATCTGATTTGCGTAGGGTTGTGCCATTATTCCAACCCTACCCGTATAATTTTTCTTTTTCAGTAGAATCATGCCATCATTCTGACCCTACCCATACTATTTCTCTTTTCCAAGGAGTCGTTCCATCAATTCGAACTATCTTATATAATTTCTATTTTCTTGTTGGGTCGTGACGGCATTTTGACCCTACCCATATAATTGTATTTCTTATATTGTGACCACTTTTAGCCATCAAATCTAATACTCCGGCATATAAGCATGTTTCGGACATTTTTTTGGTAACTTGTTTAATATCGACTCATCTGTTGATTCCAACATGACCGTACTCAGGGGGATTTTAGTAGAGCATTGTATGTAGATTATGTGAGTCACTCTGTTAATTGAAACAGTCTTTGCAAGTTTGATTTGAGAAGTTCAACACTGTAATTTTATGCTTTATCGGCATTCTGAATATCTCACCAAGCCCCTCATTGGTACTCGTGTTAATTACATTTATTACAAGCTAGGTACATGAATTGCATGCACTATCTTGAGGGGGGTGTTAGAATAGGAATAGGTTTATACAATCCTATTAGAATAGGAATAGATTTATACAATCCTATTAGAATAGAAATAATAATAGGAAGGATTGTAGTCTAGGGCTTATAAATAGGGTCTCAATGAAATAATGTAGACACAACACAATTCAATAATATTTTTCTCATATATTTCTCACAATTACCACACAAGTCCTTTCAAATTTATAAAAATCCTCCACATCTAACTTGTTATTTTGCAATGTAAAGAAAGTCTGTGTAGCTAACCCACTATAATTGTTCCAAATCTCCATAGTCTACAGAATACTTCAGGCATTACCACACAAGTCCTTTTAAATTATGAAAATCCTCCACATCTGACTTGTTATTTTGTAATGTGAAAAGAACTGATTGATTGGTGCTGCCTCTTCTCCATATAGACAGCATATTGAACACACAATTGTAGTCCCCTCTTCATTAAGTTATCCTGAGTTAGCACCGCATTTCTAGTCGGTACCCAGGTAACACATGTTACTTCAAAGCATCTTAGGTTCCTTTTCTTCCACATTGTCCACCAAATATATACAAGCAGGGGAAATTTTCCATCTTCCCTTCTGTATAGCTAAACTACTATAACTGTTCCAGTTTTCTAGAGTCTACAGAATACTTACAGGTATTACCACACAAGTCCTTTCAAATTTATAAAAATCCTCTACGTCTAACTTGTTATTTTGCAATGTCAAGAATGTTTGTGTAGCTAATCTACTATAACTGTTCCAAATTTCCAGAGTACAGAATACTACCAGGCATTACCACACAAGTCCTTTCAAATTTATGAAAATCCTCCACATCTGACTTGTTATTTTGCAATGTAAAAACAACTTATTGATTGTCGCTGCCTCTTCTCCACATAGACAACATATTAAACACACAACTGTAGTTCCCTCTTCATAAAGTTATCTTGAGTTAGCACTGCATTTCTAGTCAGTACCCATGTAACACATGCTACTTTGTAAAGGATTTTGACTTCCAAATCAATTTCCAAGGCCAACAGTCAGCCTGATTGTTTGAAATATTGTATTTTTTGTAGGCACCTTTAACAGAACAAGTACCTTGGCTATTTCCCAAACCTTAGAACAGAATCTTCAGAGGTGGAAACTCCCTTGAATTGTTCCAAGGTAAAGTAGAAATCTGAAAGCTTGTCAATCTCCCAATCATTAAGCATCCTCCTGTAGCTCAGATTCCAACCTTGATTGTCCCAAACATCTCCAACAATTGATCTTTGTTTCTGATTCAGATTGTATACATTTTTATATAACTCCTTCAAAGGAGTTTGTCCTATCCATTTATCTTACCCAAAAAGAAATACTCTCACCATTTCCTACTTTCACATAGGAGTTTGTTTTTGGACTTTGACCACAGAAGCCTGATTGATTTCCAAACACTAACTCCATATGGACAGCTTACCAGCTTTGTCATCTAATCATCCTCCATGCCATATTTCATACTGATAACATCTCTCCACAGGGACTGTTCATTTGAGATAAATCTCCATATCCACTTCATCATGAGGATGTAGTTTTGAATTTTCAGATTTCTAATTCTCAAGCCCACATCCTTATTAATTTCAGTAAGAGCATCCCATTAAACCAAATGAAATTTTTTGGTGTCACAATTGCCTTGCCACAAAAAATCCTTTTCAGAGCATCCAGTCTATCCCTTACGCTTGCAGGAATTGAGGAATTGGGGAATACAGACATCATGTAAGTTGGCAAAGCATCTAATACTCTATTTATCAAAGTCGATCTCCACACACACACACCAAACAGAATAAAAAAGCTATTGACTCCTCCAGTTCACCAACTTCTTTTCACATTCTCCAATACATTATTCCAAAGTTCCTTGGACTTGCCCTTTGACCCCAGCAGCATACCCAAATATAATATGGGAAGTTCACTAATTTTTCCTCCAAGTATTCCAGCCAACATGCATATGTTTGTTACCTTATTAATAGGGTATAAGAAGCTCTAATTCCACTTGACATGTAACCTAGAGATAGTTTTAAATGGAACAAAAATCACCCTCAGCATCTTTCACCGCTTAATATCAGCATCACAAACTATCAGAGTGTCATTTGCATTTTGCAGGTGAGATATCTCCGGGCTTATATCATTCCTAGTAGAGACATTGAAGCCTTTTATCCAGTTAGTTGAGTGTGTTTCTTCAACATATCATTAAGACCTTTTATTTCAATGATAAAAAAGAAAAGGGACGCTGCTCACCCTGTCCCAAGCCTCTCTGAGATTAAAAGAAATATGTTGGTGAACCATTGACCAAATTAGAAAATTTAAAATAGAATTTGATCCATCTAGCACCACAACCCATCTTCCTCAAAGCTTCAACCAAAAGTTAGATGATCATAAGCCTTCTATATATCCAACTTACAAAGAATGCCCGATTGTTTGCTTTTAGTTCTTGAGCCCACACATTCATTGTCAATAAAAAAAAAGCATCCATGATTTGTCTTCCTCTCACAAGTCATTTGTTGTCCACCCACCAGTTTACCTATCACCTTTTTAGTCTTTCAATAAGTAGCTGGGAAATAATCCTGTAGATTCTATCTATCATACTAATAGACCTAAAGTATGTCAGCTCCTTCGTTTCATCTGCTTTGGAATCAAAGCCACATATGTGGCATTAAAGCTCTTTTCAAAAACACATCCTTCATGAAAATTTAAATAGCAACAATAACATCCTTACACAAACCTCCCAACTCTGAGAGAGAAAAAAGGCATGGGAAACCCATCGGGGCCAGGTGCTTTGTGATCGGCACATGCTTGTACACTACCCCAAATTTAGAAATTGTTTCTCATTAGGTGTGCCTCTCTCACCCCACAGCAAAACAATTAATCTTGCATACATAATGTTATAATCCGATAATTTTAGTAGCAAGGAAGAAAATGTACCAAACCATTAAACTACTCATTCAACAAAACCTCATTATACATCCTAACCCCTTCAGTAAAAATTATATGACATTCCGGGAAAAGGCAGTGCATACAAATAAAAGGAAAAACTTTAACAATAAAAGAGAAAGAAATTGGAGGGGGGAAGACAAAATCCCAGTAAAACCAAATGATACCTGTGAAGCAGTGGCAACGGCAAAAGATTCTCTGAGTAACCAAATTCAGCAATGGAAGAACTAAAGCTCTCTTGATAAGACTGAAATGTATATAGAATTGAGTTGCATATCAATGGGTATGATAAATTAAACAAAAACCAAAAATCAGACGGCAAAATTTCTGTCAAGCAAACAAATTAAACTAAATTTCCAAAAGGAGAAAGTTAAATGGAAACTTGGTTTATTGAGTTTTAACCTGAACAGAGAAATTCGCCGGCGAGTTTAAGCAAAAAGGAGAAAGCGAAATAAGAGTGAGTGTCGCCGGAGAAGAGAAGAATATGCTCTTTATTTTTCCGCTATGGGTTTTAGCGAACGTTACAACTTTTGTCCCTTTGTGTACAGATTGCTGGAACGGTTGTTTGACTCGCCTTTCTCTTGACAAGTGGTTTCTTAAGCTTAAATTTTTTATGTTTATGTAGTACTCGATTCCTTTTTTTTTTTTAAGTCTAGTCTAGAAGTATAAACACCACTATAGGTTATTTTAATTATTATATATAAGATGGTAAAAGTACATAAAAAGTTATTAGGGTGAAAATGTTGATAATCGGATGGCCATATAAAATTAAAAGACAATAATATGGTAGCCAAAAAGAATCAAAGAGCATTTAACAAGGGGGTGAGGTGAATATATATAGAAAAGTGTGGATGTATATGTATTTGTTAATTTGGAAAAAATTATAGATATGTGGTTATATATATATTGAGATATTAATATATATTTTCTTAGGCACATTGAAATACCAAAGTGAGTGTGGTGAACTAGTTGAAATTGCTACAAGCCTACAAAATATCTTTTTCAATGTGCAACATTGAAGGTCTTGGGTTCGAATGGTTTTTAATACTAATAATGAGATGAGTGAGATACTTATAAAATTTGGAAATTCTCTTTTTTTTGAGTTGGCTTTTGGGGTGTGAGTTAAGTCTAAAATCTAATTTACATGGTATCAGGATCAAGTCCATCCCAAGTTGTTGTTCATCGATATTGGGCCCCATTTAGAAGTGTTTATGCTCCAGTTAAGGTTTGGGCGTGCGGAGGAGTCTTAAGAAGCCCCGCATCGGTAGAGGAATTGGAAAATGATCTTGAACAAACCTCCCCTCATGAGCCAACTGTGGGCGCCCATTTAGAAGTGTTTACGCTCTATTTGAGGTCTGAACGTACGGCGAGTGTTAAAAAGTCCCGCATCGATATAGGAAAGAGAATTTAATCTCCTTATATGAACTTGTATCAAACGTAACCTCCCCTCATAAGGGAACCAAGGAAAAAAAATGGAAAATTTAGAAAGTTTTAAAGAAGGCAACATGTGCACTTCGCCGGAAGAAACAAAGGTTGAATGATCATTTACAGTAACAAATGAAAATTAAGTTTTTCTTTTTGTTTTACTTGATAAACATTTTGTTTAATTTTTAGGGTTAGTTTCAAATATATATAATAAAATAATTAGTTTACAATAGATATAGTTGTATTTTTTTTATATAAAAATTAGCCAAAAGGCATAGAAAGTATATATTGACTATACACTATAATTAGCAAAAGTCATAAAAATTATACATTGACTATACAATACACTTACCTATACACGAGCTATACAGTGACTATACATTATGATACACTCAAAAAATTAAATATAATTTAACTATACATGAAGTATACATTGACTATACATGAATCATACATCGACTATTCATGAATCATACATCGACTATTTAATCTCGATCAATTTAAAATCACATCTAAACAGTCGTAAAATTTTAGATATGTGTCACATCCGGGTTTACCCCCTAGACGTAACCGGCGTCGGCATCCTCTTAGAGGACTAAGACAAGCCTCTTAGTCTTAGATCATTGCATTTATCGATTAAAAATACAGAAGAATTTAAAGCTTTTCAACTACATCTAATCGGAGGTTTACATAGATCTCTACATACACATAATCATAAAAATATTGAGTATACATAGACTCGTTCGTATAAGAAGATTACATAGTCTTCTACTTTTATTCCACACACTTATATAATAAGGAAATAGAGTCATAAGTCCGTCTCATCTCATAAACCATCTAAACGAGAATAATAACATTGGGCATAGCCCTACATCAATAAAACATTGGGCATAGCCCTACATCAATAAAATTAAGCCACATATAGGCTTTATACAACTTTGTCTCAAATAGAAAATACAGTCAATACAAAAGTTATAGTAACTAAGTAACTTCATAAAGAGAATATTGGCATCGTCCTCGGGAAAATGAGGACCTACCACTTAGATGATAGAATATCCAAGTCTTCCTTCAAATCACTTCAAAGCAACCTCAACGACCGGAACCTAAAATGTTTGGGAAAAGGGAAGAAAATGGGGTTAGTACGCCACATGTACTAAGTATGAGACCATATGCACAAATATCAACAAAGTATGCTAAAAAAGGACATTTAAGAAAATCATGTTATTTAAACCATTCCCTTGAATATACTAAACAATTTAATTATATCATATGCATATCATCATACTTAAACCCATAATCTAATATAACTCTATCATCAAGTAATAACATCACAACATGAATAAGAGTAAAACACATAAATAGCAAAGCAAACCAATCAACTATAATCCTTAAGAAGCCACAAGTGCAATGGCCAAGCAAAGCCCCATAACCCCACTTAATCAAGTAACCCACCAAAGATCATAATTAGCAATTCACTTCACATAGCATAGTCTTCCATATCATATAGTATTCTTTTTTTAACAATGATAACCAATATCATATTCATAAGCATCTCATTCAAACATATAAAGTCATTTACACTATATCATCATTTATATACATAAGATTAACTTCTCAAAGCTTCTATCAAGGCAAACTAGTGCAAGACATAGGTAGAGTCCCATACCCATACCTAAGCTAAAGTCAAACCCCTCAAGTCACTTCAATTAGTCTATACTTCGTTCATTCATTTTAGTTTAGGGAACTCTTGCCTTAACCGACATAGACCACATGAGCTAATGTGGAATCTGGTGTCATAGACCTTACACCGATGGAAGGTGGTCTACCGATCAAGGTAGAACCTAACATAAACGTAGCTATTTAGGTGGATCCACTAGCTAGTATCCTATGGTGGCAACATAGTTCAAGAACTAAGAGGTAGATATCCCTATTCATACCATGTGGTAATTTGGGCCGCTCCTCATGGGAATCCCTTAGATGACATAACCCACAAGCAAGGGAGTTAACATCACATGGACAACTTTAGGATGAATATTTCCTTTTATGAATAAGTCATCACCTCCCATTATCAAGTTCACTCGGTGCTAAAAAAAATTCCCTTTTTATAGAATGTATTTATAGCCTTATTATCATCATACACTTTGTTAGGTCATAAGGTCTAACCCTTGTATATTCATCATCATAGCTCAATAAGAATTGTATGAGAAATAGTCCTTTCATTCACAATTCATATAAGTGAGGTCAACCCTTTGCATATCACCTCTTAATAGGGTGCATAATTACATGTTATCATCCTTATGGCATATACACCCTAAGCAACCTCACCACCAAAGCATAAGACATTTCAACTCAATCATCATATCATCCTATCACTCTAAACAAGGTATACTTCAATACAACATGATAACTTGATGACAATTAACCATAATTAAAGTGAGAATTAGGATAGTCAAGACTTACCAACACTCCTTCATAGTTCATCATAAAGGGCCTTACCATCAACCCATAGATCAACCCGATTTGGTTCATCATACCAATGTAATTCAACAACCAACATGATAATGAATTTAGAAGAGTCACTACACCATAATTCAATACTAAATCAAAACTTGAAAACATGATATCTAAGTTTATCTTCTTAACCTAGATCAATACTCAATGATTAGCATGAATGACTTCAATTCATCACTATAGATTCATGATTAATGTAATAACAATCATTAAGGATGAGTTAATCAATAATAAAATCAATTGCATCAAATCCAACCTAATTCATATCAAGATCATGCCTAGGGTTAGAGGTTAAGGGTCATGATCTACAATCTAGACCAAACCATATCAATTCATCCTAACCAAGTTACAATACATGATAATCTACTCATTATAACCCAAAGAGAACATGAACAACTCAATTCATAACATAAAATTCGTAATTGAAGGAAACCCATATGAAACACAACCTTTTTGGAAAACCTTTGAAGGAGCCCTTTGAGGAAAGAAGTCTCAAAGGTGAATTAGATCCCATACCTTAAGATTAGATGACCTTTTGATGGTGAATTCGTCCTTAATCATCCCCCAATGCACCTCCCAAGTTAATCTTCAATGGTGTCTTCCAATAGAGAGAAAGTAGAGAGAAGGAAGAGAGTTTATTTTGAGTGTTGTGTTTATCTAATAGGGGTTGAGGGTATTTATAGTGGGACTAAATCAACTTAATTAGTCTTCATTTAATCTCCAATTACCCCTTAACCACTTAATTAATTAAATGTATTTAACTTAAAACGTGCAGGGATTTGCAGACCCTCACCAATGGAACCCCGTTGACGGGCCATCGGTGAGTCGACGGGCAGCCCCTCCCACTGTCCTGCACTCCGTCGTCTTGGTCAGAGACTGTGCAGGCGAGGTTTCCTTAGAAATCAACTAAGTGTGGGACGACGGTGGCCTCGACGCCCCGTCGAGCCACTGACGCCCCGTCGACCGCCTTTCGTCGCGTGTAACAGTAGCTAGGTAAGCAAGAGCCTTCACACATCTTTCTAAGTGTGGGATGACGGTGGCCTCGATGCCCCGTCGAGCCACTAACGCCCCGTCAACCCCTTCGTCGAGGCACATTGCCAGGCAGTGTTACATTCCAAGCTACAAAGGTCCTCCTCAAGGGCTCTTGGTTGGTCCTTGGGGAGTCGTACCCGGACGTTTCAATCATGAAACATCTCTCACATGTGTTACACCTATTTCTACTCACTTTCGTTCGATTCTGACTCTTAAAACTAGTCAAACGGCTTAAGACACACTAGTCCTCTTATGAACCAACTTTCCGGACATGGACGTTCTTGAATATTTTGGTTCTTAAACACCTTAACTGTTCTATTTACACTTAATTCGACTTAGAATAGTGATTAGACCTCATGGAGTCTAGGTTAAGTTTTACAACATGCCTTGGGATTTCGAAATGTTACAATATGAAACCCTCTTAATATTTTAAAGTCTTTTAATATATTATTCATTTAAAACCATTCTCATTTACCATATATCTATTTTTTTATTTTTTATTTTTAAAAAAGAAAAGAAGCAACAACAACAACGAAGAAGATGAAGAGAAAGAAAAATGGCCAAATCTTAAAAGATAAAAAGTGCCAATGGCCACTTATTGTAATAAACTTAGTTTAAATAAGCTATTTTTTATAAGAAATTTAACGTAATGAACATTTGTTTAATAAGAAAATTTGAAAAATAGTAAATATAATAAAAGATATAATAAGACTTTATAGATATAGTTTTGATAATTGTGTTTTATAGTTATTAGTTCTATTTGCTATAGAATTTGTGGTTTGTAGATTTTTGTTTGTTTGTATATTTCGCTTGTAAGTATATACAAATAAGGTAAGTATATATAAATTTTGTATTATTTTCAGAATTCGTTTGTATGTTTCGCTTGCCAATATACAAGAAGAAAAATTTTATTGGGAAAATTACACGGTGAAGCAAACTTATACTATTTAATTACTCATCATAGTTATAATTTGTTATAATTACCACTCGCGACTAACACTATACATTAATTACGTGTACTGACTTTGAGTTTGTCTAATTACTCACATTTGTATATGTATAATTCGCCAGAATATACAAATACAGATGTATAATATACAGTTATTTAGTCTATATACATATAAAATTGACCTCTCTCCCACTATTTGCTCTCTCTCGCTCGCCTTTTTCCTCCCTCTCCTAATATCGTTCGCCTCTTTCCTCTCTTCGAATCTCACTTGCCATATATACAAATGCATATGTATAATACACCGCCCCGTCGTGAAGCTTATCCAGGAGATGTTATCTCAATTGGTCAAATTAAAAATAAAGTGTATCCTTTCGATGAGTGATCGAAAAAAGGGGAAAATCAATATACTTCTAGTGTCGAATCAGGATCAACTAGGACAGAAATAAAACATTAGGTCGAACTCTTCTTTTGTGTCAAGGTAATAGCTATGAATAGTCATCGACTCCCGAAAAATAGTAGAAGAATGGGACTCATTATGGGACATACAATACATTACAGACGTATGATTATTACGCTTCAACAGAGTTATTCTACTCCACCTATTAGAAAGAAAATAACTAAAATAAAAATACTAAATAGCATGACGATACATTTATACAAAACTTCTACAGATCAAGAAATTGAATTTCAATTATTTGTGGAAACATAGCAATTGGTTGAACCCTTGATAAAGGAAAGTGGCGATAATACCAAAATATCAAATTGGCGTAGTTGTCTTTATCTTTATTTTGATACTTATGGGCCATTTATTGTCAGGAACAACAAGATCAAGTTGGTAAGGATTAACGTTTCATTTCTATTTCTATGGTCGATGATTATAGAAGCCCCTTACAATTATATACATATACAATTCACCTCTCTCTCACTCTCTGCCCTCTCTCGCTCGCCTCTCTTCTCCCTCTTCCCGTCTCGTTTGCCATATATATAATATACAATTATCTAACCAATATACATATACGATTCACCTTTCTCCCACTCTTTTCCCCCTCTTTCTCGCCTCTTTCATCTATCTCCCAGTCTCGCTCGCCTCTCTCCTTCATTTAACATGTAGCTACGAATTGTAATTATCAAACTACAACTATATAGAGTAATTAGGCTTTTTTTTAAGTGGCTATATGTGAAAGTTCCCTTAATTTTATTATGATTTTTTCATAAAGTGTATATAAATATATAGGATAAACATATACAAAATTCTGAATTTATTCAATCAGAAATCGAAATTTACAAATTTTGGATTTATACAAATCAGGCGAAAAATAAGAAGTCAGAAAATTATAACTTTTTTAAAAAGTATTGCTATAACACCTTATATAAGCTAATTATTTGTTATTCCGCATAATTTTTCTTCGTTTAATTTGCCCTTAATTTTACCCAATGGATTATGTTCGGCCCATTAGATTTCATATCCATGGATCGGGTTGGAGAGAGAAGGACAACAAAAAGGCTCCAAAATCGAACCCAAAATTCAATTCCCGCTCCAATTTCAAAATTTTACTCAAAAGTCAAAACTGTTCTTCTCCGGCAAGCAGACGCCACGCTCCCTAGGTTGCGACATTAATCAGCCCCTTCGCGCTCCGGCGAAATAATAGGCGATATCTTTTTCCGTCGAGTTCGAGGTGTAAGTTCCTCTCTTTATCTATTTTATTATCTCTTGTTTTGTAGATTACCGAGAAAAAACCTAATTCATTTTTGAGCTGAGCTGAGATGGTAAAATGCGATTTGTGAATTGATGTAAATTGATGTGTTTTCTTACACTGCTAAAGCAATCCTCAACTTTAATTTGCTCAATGTGATAATAGTAATCTGCATCTGAGTAATGGTAATCAATTTTCTGAAATTGCTGCTGGATAAAGGTAAAGTAGAATAATGCTGTAAAAATGAAATAATTTTCATTGCTGATTATATACCAAATGGAAAATTTATCGTAATTGAGTAAATTCTCTAGAAACTGGAATTTGTGCTTCAATATTTGTTTGGCCAGTTTCTAGTTCCTTATCGAAATTTTGCCAAAAATGTAATGACTTGTTATCTTACAAGGATTATATGACTAGCTACCCATTTGAGCCTTGAAAATCACAAGATTTTGTAAAGGAAGCCTCTCCACACAATACAATTATCATAATTATGTGTTCATTGGGCTTTTGATCTCTTCATTTTGTCAGCATTTATAACTATGCATGTTAATCAGATGCTAGCGTGATAGGATATAACTTGAAGCAATAAAATTCAACCTTGCACTTTTTTTTTCTTTTTATGACAAGGGAAATCCGCAGCCGCTACCCTTTGAGTGCGCACAGGATAAAAACCCCGCTCCTATGCAATAGCTCGCAAATCATATAGGAGAGGTAACCTGCACTAGGCAAGTCTGGTCCGACGAGCTCGACCCAGAAGGCAAACCCCTTGCTTTCGCTGGCAAGGGGTTTCGAACTTCAAGGAGTACTTTTGGCATGAAGAGGAAGACAGTTTTCCTAAAAAAGAACTGTTTTTCTCACTTATATTTAGTGTGTGATTGGTGATTAAAAAGATATTTATCGGAAAATAATTACCAGAGGTTGATAATATTACAAGCAAATTGGACAGTGTTTTGGTGAAATTTTATGAGTATAGATTATAATAATGTCTAAATGTTGTTTGGAGAAAGCTATATGAAGTAAGAGTAGGGATATTTATACATGGAAATGATTTCCATTCATAGGTAATGCAAGTCATTCCCCCTTTGGACGGAAAATGTTCCCTTGGAAAATATAGTTTCCACTAACAATAATACAAGGAAATACTTCCTTATGGAAAATGTTTTTCAGAAATCTGTTTTCCAATCACAGACACAACATCTTTGTGGAGCTCCCTTTATAATATAGATCAATACCAGGAAATCTAATGGTTGGAGGAAGTCTTGAAATTATATTGTTACAAATTGTTTTGCAGATAATTCTTGGAATTTACATACTGGTTGATTAGAAAATAAAGTATTTTGCTGCTCCAATAAAGCTCCGCGAAGAAAGTTCTTTACAATGTAATTGGGATCTTGGCTGTTGAACTACAATAGTGAATGTCAGATTTTCATTTTGTGTATTTTATTTTCAGATATGGCGAACCACCCACAACAATCTCTGCACACAGCATATACTGCTGATAATGCTGATGCAAAGTATGTTTCTGGACTTAGTACCATTCTTGTTGCCACTATCCAGGAAGCAAAAGATAGGATTTCTCAGATAGAGTATATTTTCTGTAGTCAACTCTTCCCAAACTTCCAGTCTAATTTTAAGCAAATATATTCTGAGGCAAGAAGTGCTGCTGAAACTTCATGGAAAGAAAAGGAAAAAGATCTGTTTTTACAGATGGAAAAGATGCAATTTGAAAAGGAGAAGGTTCTTCAAGAAAACCAATCCCTGAAAATGGAGAATGCAAAGCTGTTGGATTCTGAACTGTCCTCAGCTAATCATGTTCAGCAGCTTCAAAGTGAGTTGAAACAGAGAACTAGTGAAATTAATGATTTAAGGGAAACAATCCGGAGATCATGTATTCTTCTTGAAACAAGTGCCCCACTTGTTTGCAAATATGAGAACCCACAGAGAGAACTTGAAGATAGAGTACTCCTGCTAGTGAAAAAACAACAGATTTCAGAGCTTGAAGTTGGCAGGTTGAAGATAGAACTCAAGAATAACTCGATAGAAGTTGACGGTGGACTAGAGTTGCACAATAAGCTTGTCCAATTGGCTCATTCAAAAACTTCTTCAGCAGCATATAAAGAAAAGCAACTGAAAGAATATGAACAGAAGACAGCCAAACTTCTGGCTGAGCTTGAAACTACACGAAGAAGAGTAGATGAACTCAACGAGGAGCTTAGAGAGAAGACAGCTGCAGTAGAAAAAGGACAGAAAATGCAAGGAAATTTACTAAGTAAAGTTCGGTTGCTGGATGCAGAAATCATGAAGAATGATGATTTGTTGAATCAGTACAAGAATGAGAAACAACCACTTATGACCAAAGTAAAGAATCTGGAAACTGATGTTTATGATCTGCAGAAAGAACTCCTGAATAAAAAGTCTGAAGTAGAGGAGGGAAGGAAGTTGCATGATCAATTACGTCAACAGATAGATTTGTATTCTTTAGAAAGGTCAAAGACAGGGCAGGAGTTGGAAGAGCTTGAGAAGGAGAACAAAAAGGTACTAGCCAAATTGAGAGAATCGGAGGAAAAGATTGATAAGCTTCAGACAAATCTGAGAGAGAGAGGCAAGGATTCCTCTGAGGGAATGGAATTACATGGAAAGTTACTTCATCTGATTCAAGCAAAAGAATCTGAGTTGTTGGCTGAGAAGAAGAAAAGAAAGGATATGATTGCTTCTTATAAAAGTCTGAAATCACAGTACAACTTTCTATGTGCAAGATATGGTCTTACTTCAGAGAACATGCACCTACAAAGCAAATTATTAGAACACAGTGCATTACAGACTGACCAGAGTCCTCTAACTTCACGTGGTAAGTTTTAATCCTCTAGAATGCTTGCAACTTATTGCTATTTCTACACTATTCAACATGATGTATACATTGTCTAATGTCATACCTTGTCTATGGAACTTCTATTTGATTCCCCCCAAAAAAGAAGCATGTTAATCAATCACCTAATAATTGCTCACTTCTTTTTCCTTCTTCCTGTTTATCTACATTGGAATATATGCCTCTGCACAAGGAAGCTCACTGTTTTAGCAAATCTTAAGTGGAATGTAATTTCCAAATGAATAGGAAAAGGAATTGAGATTGTCTAACAACTTATTCCATCTTTATTAGAAGTTGAAAATAAAGTTCCTCAGGCTTCTGGTTTTGCCTGCAAAGTAATTAAGCAAGAAGACAAACAGGAAGTCCAGGACGATGACCAAAGAGCTAGCCTGATCCCAAGATCCAACTCCATCTCACCTCCAACTTCAAGTGCTTTTGTTGCACCTAACATTCCAGCCAATGTCAAATCCTGCCCAACAGCTGGTACAAAGCGTCCTGTTTCTTATTGGAGGGATACCAGATCGCATCAGAGTCGAGTTGGACCTGATCCTCATGATGATTTTCTCGATACTCCCCTGGAGAATATCAGAGGAAACTTAGGAAAGGTGATGAAGGACGAGGTTGAGAATAGCTCGAAACCAAATACAAAGGACAAAAACATTGAAGACTCAGATGGTGAAACTCAGGACATGAATATTGATAGCGACCCTAAAAAGCAGGAAATGCTGCCTCTGGCCAGGTCAGGTGCGACAGGCTTCAAATACATTGAACCTGTGAGAAAGAAAGCTGAACGAGAAAATTTAAAAGGGGTCGAATGCCTGCAATGTAAGAAGTTTTATGATGCTGTTCATCCTGGTGAAGATAAGGAGTCCAATGGTAATAGGCAAAACCTACGCTGTGAGCATCATGATGGAGTTTCAAGGCATCGATACAGATATGCACCTCCTTTAACTCCAGAAGGATTTTGGAATATTGGGTTTGAATCTGAAAAGTAAGCTCCTTGGAGATTCTTTTCAGGTCATCCACAGTATAAATTTGTGAACTAGTGAAACTCTTTCTGCAATTCTTTTGTAACCATAAAGGGACTGATGCAAGGCTACTGCATAACCTACATAGGTTTCAATTCTGAATAGTAGTATTGTGTTGATATGATCCAATCACTTTTAGGCCCTAAGTAGAAATTGTGATCTAGTTAACTCATGCTGCATTTTGTTTTGGCGTTAAAGGAACTAATCTAAATCCAGTGCTAAAACTGCATTGTTTTCTATTGTAAGTAATGCTCTCTTTCCAGTTCTAATTTGTCTCTATAATACGATCATTCAATACATAAACAAGAAACTATTGAAGAAACTTGATATGCAAAGCATCAACTAGTAGCGTTATGATTTTTTGGATCTTGGTAGGGGTTGATTTAATGGTTTTGACATGTCAAACTTGTCAAATTCATGTGGCTAATGCTATATTTTGTTTATCAATTTGCTTCATATTTGTGAACTTTTTACACTTGAACTGCTCGAAAATAAGATTATGAAGAAAGTTGCTTAGAACTAATTTAATTATCTTTATTTTGGTGTGAGTTTTCTAGCAAAGGTGCTTTGCTGTACGTTATGACTTACGTGTAATTATGATAGGAAACAAGTTAGCTTGCTTGTTAATGCTACACTTTCTATACCTTGAGAGGCATTGGCTATATGTCATTTGTTTCTTTCATTACTTTTTATAAAGAAATTTGTCTTTACAACTTCATAAGTAGAAAAAACAACAAAAAAGAGCCGTATTTGTTCAGAATTCGAAGTCAAAACGGTAACTTTCCCCTCAAACAAACATAAATGGTATATTAAAAAAAAATTAAACCAAAAGGGTAAAATTACTCTTGAGAGAGCGATGTCTTTCGAACAAAATTAACGTTGTTAACGTGTCGATTAAAATCGCTGCTGGGGCAACGATTTTGTCAAAAAGACATTTTTTTTAAAAAAAAATACTGAAATCGCTGTCCATGCAGTGTTTTACCTTAAAACATTTTCTTTTTTTGAAAAACTGAAATCTCCTCAAACTTTTTATTTTATTTTTGAAAAACTGTAATCGCTGCCAGCTATTTCCCTCAATTCTTTTTAAATTGTTGCTTATTGATTTATAAAAGAAAAGCTCAAATAAATTTTACATGATTTTCCCTTCCTTTGTAATGAATCTCATTGTACTTTGTCACCTAGTTGATCCATGAGAACTGCAAAGTTGTAAACTTTGCCAACACTACAGGCACAATTAAAATGAAAACAAATTGATGAAATTGAGAAAAAACGTTGTTCATGCAGCGATTTCAATTTTATTTTTTTTTGACAAAAGTAGCGATTTTAATCTTTATTTGAAAGACAACGCTCGCTTGAGAGCGATTTTACCCTTTTTTTTTATTTTTTTTTTAATATACCGTTTATGTCTTATTTTGAAAAAAAAATTACTTAGCTTTGGACTCTATTTGTTCATGTAGTATAAAAATAAGTTCTATTTATCCTCCTTTATGCTTTTTCAACATTGATGCTCTTGTCCCCAACTATCAGCCATATTTACCCTCCACCCGTTAAAACCCTATGTCCCCACTTAAAATTAAGCCAAGAAATTTGCTTGCAAATTGACAATGTATTAAGCCAAAGAAATTTCTCTTATAGAACTTCGCAAGTGGAAAACACAAATGTAAAATATGTACTCCTCGAGGTGATTGTGAATAGAAGGTTTTACCCAATTAAGCCCACTAGATCGTATGTCCTAGTCCAGTGGACAGAGTTATTTGATATCTATTGCTGGTGGAAGTGATAGATATTCCGCAGATGATCGAGGTGCATAAAAATTATTTCGGACATGATCATAAAAAAAAGTCATAGCTTGTATAAATGCATTTGTATCAGGTACACTGTTAGATATTGCAGTTAAACAACAGAAAAATCCATTCTCTTAATTTCCCTTCATAGATAATGAACCCAATAACTTAAAGTCAAGAAATCGGAGAACTATTGTTACATGATTTGATAGTAATTCGTAGCAATAAAAAAAAAAGAGTCGACCAGATGCGTATGAATTTTTACGAAATCTCAGAGTTATTACGATATAATTAAGTTCATAGTGAAATATTCGTAAATATTTACGCTTAATTTGAGCAAAAGCTAATAAGTTTATGTAAATGTGTAACCAACAATTAAGATTAATGAAAAAACAAAATCAATTCATATTTTAAATTTAAGTATTTTAACTAAAAAGACGAATATTGCTACCAGAGAGGTTTGATTCTATAAATAAATAAATAAATAATTTTATGTACAAAAAGAAAATGAAGAAATGTATTCGTTAACTAATTTAACAAAAAAAAAATTATATGTTTCTCATAATATAATGGTCATATATTTTAACCTTTTTAGATTTTCATAATTGAAATTTGAAGAAAGGATCAAAATAGTCTCTTTTCTTTGGATTAAGGCTTAAAGTGATCCTTGAGTTTTCACATGGAGCACTAATAGTCCTTCATGTTTGCAACATTGGTGCATTTTTGGTCCTCCTCCCAAATTTTACCTATTTTTAGCATTGATTTAATCCATAACCTATGTATGAGATGTTCAATCGTCATTTTATATATTTAGTAGAAATAACAACTCCATATGAAAGAATGTGAGGAAAAAAACACTTTGTTTTGTTTAGTACAAATCGTATTGCAGGTAAAGTGGAGAGGTTTATCACAATAATTTCACGTGCAATTGTACAATTTTTTCTTTTTTCCTGCAAAGTCATATGTTAAGATGTTTTTAGTTTAGCTGCAGTAATATTTCTAGTGAACAGAACGTGTTTTTCTTATCACCTTATCTCAGATATAATTATTATTTCTATTATATATATAAAAAGACGATTGGACATTCCTTATATAAAATTTTGGACTAAATTAATGTTAAAAAAATAGGCAAAATTTTAGGGAAGGATAAAAAATGCACCGATATTAAAAACATGAAGAATTACTAGTGCTCCATGTGAAAACTCAAAGATCACTTTGAGCCTTAATCCAAAGGTGAGGGACTATTTTGAGCCTTTCCTCGTTTGAAATTTACTATACATTACATTAATAAATGATTGTTACAACGAGGCTTGATTTGATCATGTGAGACTAACACATGTCACAATCTGATTGAATGTAAGGTAGTGAAGAAGCTAATATCTGCAATCTATATTTTTATAAAATAAAATATTTTTATAATTTAAATTTATAACCTTTTAATCGTGTGATAATAACTTTATGTATTCGTCAAGATTAGTCTCAAACTCTATTTGGGATTTGTATAACGTGTTGCTAAAATAAAGTGATAAAAAAGTTAAGTGACCAGAGAATTTATTATCGTATCGTGTCTTAAATGTTCCACAACTGTGACCGATCTTTTCATTTATGTGGAAAAAAAAAATAGGTGCAACCAAGAAACTTGTAGTATTAATTATGCACTGACACCTTCATTTTAAGTCATGCTCATTACAAAAATATATTCTATTCAGATCAATATGTCTTTAGAAAATGATTGATACACTAGATGAGATAAAAATGTTAAAATAAGCTAATATCTCTAATTAAATATAAAATAAAATTGATTATAAATTTGTTTTGAAATTATTATTTTCATTCCACCTATTAGATGATCCTAAGGGAATAAAAAAGGAGTACACTTTCTTCCGTTCACTTTTAATTGTCATAGTTTCTATTTTTAACTATAAAAACTTTACTAATATTTTAAGATATTTTTTTTTTCATATTGATATGCAAAAAATTATCATTTATAGTAGAGGAAAGGATCAAAATAGTTCCTCATCTTTGGGTTAAGGCTCAAAGTGATCCTTGAGTTTTCACATGAAGCACTAATAGTTCCTCATTTTTACAATATTGGTACACTTTTGGTCCTCCCTAAAATTTTACCTATTTTTTAAACGTTAATTTTATCCAGAATTTTATATAAAGAATGTCTAATCGTTTTTTTTTATATATTTAGTAGAAATAATAACTCTATCTAGAAAATGTGATAAGAAAAACATCTTGTTCTATTTACTAGAAATATTACTGCAACTAAACTAAGAACATCTTAACATATGACTTTGTAGGGGAAAAAAAGCTACTATTGCACGTGAAATTATCGTGATAAGCCTTTCGACTTTACATGCATTACGATTTCTACAAAACAAAACAAAGTGTTTTTCTTCTCGCATTTTTTCATATGGAGTTCTTATTTCTACTGAATATATAAAATGACGATTGCACATCCTATACATACGTTATGGATAAAATTAATGCTAAATAATAGGTAAAATTTTGGATGAGGACCAAAAGTGTCCTAATATTGCAAACATGAGGGACTATTAGTGCTCCATGTGAAAACTCAAGGATCACTTTGAGCCTTAATCAAAAGAAGAGAGACTATTTTGATCCTTTTCTCTTTATAGTACTTTTCATATAGTTTTTGAATATCTAAATTTTTTGTTTAAAATATCAAATTAATATAATTTTATTTAACTTTAAAAATTAGTTAAATTGACTTTCGAAACGTATAACATAACAATAAAATAGACGGATAGAGTAGTACACTAGCTTTCTATTGGCTGTTGTGAACCATATATTATAAAGTTTTAGGGTATTTAGTGAGTGGACCCTTAAAATAAATTAGTGTAATATATAGTTTGATATATATTGTGGAAAGTGAGTCACATGGGTTTGGGGACATGCATTTGCTCATCAACTACTTGACCTCTGTTCTCCCAAATTTTATTGTACTCTCATTTCTTTAGCATGTGATGTACCTAATTCTTTACTGTCAATGTTTCCTCGTAATACTATTCTATCTGTTTTAATTATATATCGATTCTACTCGATTTTCTTTAAAAAATAAAATTAAGATATGTTTATTTATGTATAGTTATATCAATAGTAATAATTTATATAATCGATTTCAACCTGCTTAGAATTAGAGTATAATCAATATAGTGGGGCTTTTATTGTCCCTAACTTGGAATGTGTCATGTATATTTGCAGTTGCAATACTTGTACTTCACTCAAATTTTGAGTTTAAGTTACTGATTATGCTATAAGCCTATAACCAAACCAATTTTTACTTTATTACTTCTCAATGTTCAAGGTTTATAAAGATTAGGATTTAGTGATCATTACTATATTCAAATGGAAAACTAATAAATATTTTATGGAATTAGTCAATATGCATAGTAAAAATGATTTGACTGAAGATAAAGAAATTTTTCTTTTCAATTTTATATTAAGATTGATCAAATTTTATTCATAGAGTATTTTTTATTTTCTACCTCTGTCCACCATTAATTGTCATACTCTCTTCGTTTAAAAAAGAATGACCTTATTTCTTTTTTAGTTTGTTTAAAAAAGAATGACCCCTTTCCTTTTTCGGTAACACTTTAACTTTAACTTTCCACGTCACATGTTTAAGACCACAAGATTAAAGGATATTTTGGTACATTTGACATAACTTTAATTTAGAACCATAAGATTAAAAAGTCTTCTTTCTTTTCTTAAACTTCATTCCAAGTCAAACTAGGTCATCTTTTTTTAAACGGAGGGAGTACTTTTTATTTTTAGAATCAAACTTTAAAAAATTTGACTACTTCCTCCGTCCACAATTGTTTGGCAGGTATACTAAAAATAGATGTCCAAGATTAATTGTCAATTTAAATAATCAAAAAATAATTAGTCACTTTTTTTCAAATTTGCCCTTAATGATAGTATAGTTCAATTGGAAAGTTAGGTAGACTTAGGATATTCTTGATAGGGTTATATTAGTCAAATTACACATTGTATTAAATTTTCCTTGAGAGGTGTGAATGATCTTAACATGACAAACAATTATGGACGGAGGGAGTAACATTTTAGGATATATTTTGTCATCATATTGATATGCATAATTTGCAATCTATAGTACTTTTCATATAGCTTTTTGAATATCAACTTTTTTTTTATTTAAAATATCGAATTAATATAATTTAATTAACTTTAAAAATTAATCAGATTAACTTTTGTAAAACGTAACATAATAAATAAAAGTTGATGAAGAAGATATCACATAGTGACTCTAATTTTCAAATGATTGAATAACCGAAAGCTAAAATTTACTTACTTTGGTAAAAAAACATTTTCATTATGAGTTTAATCACCAATATCATATTGTAAATAATCTCATAATTGATGTGAATACAAAAGACAAAATTGTTTATTAATGAATAGAGTGGATTAATTGATGAGGTTCACCCACCCACCAATCCTTATCGACATATCAAATGCATTTGAGAAAGCACTTTATAATTTTTTCAATTAAGCAATTATATCATTTAAATCATTAACTCATATGACTAAAATTAACATTTTCTTTCAAATTCACTGAAATTTTCCCATTTTTTTTTTTTTTTTTTTTCTGCTTTTGCTTTTTTTGTCCATAAATGAATTCTTGATAACCCATCAGATCAAAGTTTTTCACAGACCAAATAAACTTGAGATATTTGCACAAAATGGATATTTGGAACCTTAAATCTGAAATATATTCACTAAGATTAGATATAAAAAGTCACCTACCATTTCATTAATCACTATATATAATATACCTTTAAGTACAGTCCTCACATTATTAATAATTGTTATATGTTGCTTCGTAAATGTATTTTATTGTATTAAATTATGTTTCGTTATTTTAATAAATATAAAATTTAAATAGATGGTACTGTTCTTTTATTATTTCATAATATCACGTCAATAATTTAAATAATAAATTTACATAAAAAGTAAGGTACTGACGGAGTTACTATAAAAAGTTATAATAAAAAATTTAAAATAGATATATTGAATAACAAATAAAGATAAAAAAAAAAAAAGTATCAACATAACAATGTGATTATACCAAATTAACTTTTCCTCATTACCTAGCAATAAATAAAAATGATATGATAAAATAAAATTTAATCAACATCAAAACAAACATAATATTAAGGAGAAAGCGATAAATATATTCCGAACTATTGTAAATGGTATGCGATTTTCTTCCGTTATACTTTAGGGACATTAGTGTCCCTGCCATAAAACAATTAGAGCATATATACTCTTTATACTAATAGACATACACATGTCATAATCTTATTCATCAATCCGACATCGGATTGATGGATAAGATTGTGCCATGTGTCCCTATTTGGTCTTCTGTTGGAGTGAAGAACATATACGCTCGAGTTTTTGAACGGCATATGCACCAATATCCCTAAAATATGACGAAAGATATCCGCATACCATTTGCAATTATTTGAAAATATATTTATCCTTTTTCCCTAATATTAAACTAATAATACAATACACCATTCTACAATGTGTTAATTACTCTTTCTGAATGTTTGTTTGTGCGCAAAATATTTGGCTAAAAAAGAGAATAAACAAAAATAAATACAATTTCAAAAAACCAGAATAAATTATTGAGTAATCAAATTTTTTGTGGAATTTATTTCTACAATTTACAAATAATAATAGCACACAATTTCTTCAATAATTTTTCTTGTAAAACTGTCACGCGTTTTCACGTGCATGCATGATACAACCGCACAACTCATTATATTGCTTAGCAATAATAATATTAATTAAGCTAAACACAATAAGAATCTTTTTTTTTTTATCACAACAACATAATACACAATTACATATCCATTTATGCGTAATCAACCGATAATTTCGATTAATTACAAACTTAGTAAGTAAACAAAAAGAATTAACAAGTACGTAATGGCGATCCACACAAACAATCATTGTTAGAGAAAGAAGAAGCTTCTAGATGATCGAAGGGTGACCCGTTTGGAATCGAACCACAAAGGTGATTATGGCTTAAATCCAAATGACCGATGAACTTAGCTGATGATAATGATTTTGGAATTGAACCTCGAAGATTATTGTATGATAAATCCAGATGTGTGAAGTACGTTTTTGAGCAAAACACATCTGGTAATTCTCCTTCTAATGAGTTTCTGCTTAAGTTTAAGATGTTTAATCCGCTGCTGCTAAGTAGATTTGTGGGGATGGAACTTGAGATTTGGTTGGAATCGAGGTTTAGAGTGGAGAGAACCGGCATTGAACCGAGCTGAGCCGGGAGTGAACCGGTGATTTGGTTCATTGATAGATCTAGATCGGCTAACCGGCGAAGTTGAGTGATTGAGTTAGGGATTGAACCTGTGAGTTTGTTTTTGTTGAGTAGTGCTCGGCTCATCATTCCGAGTTTTCCGATATCGGACGGGATTTCGCCGGTGAGTTGATTGTTACTGAGTTCGAGGTGCTTTAGTTTTCCGAGGTTGACAATGGAGGCAGGGATTGAACCGCAGATTTTATTATCAGCGAGGTTAAGAACAGTGAGTTTACTCAGCTGACCGATGTTTTCCGGGATTTGACCTGTGATTTTGTTGCCGATGAGTTCAAGGATACGGAGATCTGGTAATGAAGTGACACAAGCCGGAATTTCGCCGGAGATATCTTTCCAGTCGGCGATGATGAGTGTAGTGAGCTTGTCGAGTTTGCAGAGAGAAGGGGAAAGTGAACCTGTCATGTAACCAGACCGGCCGGCTTTCTCGTAAATCGGATCTTCGGATTCTCCCCGAAGAACAATGTCTGCAACCCGTTGAGTAGTCGGGTCACAGCTAACACCATGCCAGCCCTGGCAACAGTTGCTGCCGGTCCATGTGTTGAAAATGCCCAAATATGGCTCCTTAAGAGCTGCTTTGATATCCATCAATGCTGCTTGATCCGCCGGCAGACAGGCATTTGCCGGTAAAGTGACGGTGGCCACCACCATGAGAGTGACCAACATTGTTACTCCGGTGAGACTCATTTCTCCTCTCTCTATAACAAAATGCAGTACTATTACTCTGTATTTTTCTATTTACAGAGAGTGTTTCTTCTGTGAGTAGTGAAGAGGATGAGAGGTTATATATATTTATATATAGGAAACCGAAAAGTATTAAAGAACACTTTTGAAATTTAGCTTAGAATTATTATTTTTATTTTGAATAATTGACAATTTTAAAAAAATGAATATTTTTTAATTGATTAACTAAATTTTGATATGATCTCCGATATGCTACATGACAGTCTCAAACTCTTATAAGAAAAGTGACTCTTAATAAAAACTCAAGAAAAATAGTGAAAATGCACTTCAATTTAGTGAGAATTTAGAGTGTATTTCTCCAGTTGCAAGATCAGATAATGTATTTAAGTTTAATAATCAAGTAACAAAATATTTTTAAAAATGTCTATAGTTTCAAAAATAAAATTAATAATTCTTGGGAAATTTACTATTTCCTCCGTTTAAAAATGAATGATTCTATTTTCTTTTTAATCTGTTTAAAAAGAACGACTTCTTTCTTTTTTTGGCAACTCTTTAACTTTAATTTCCACGTGACATGTTTAAGACCACAAGATTAAAGAGTTTTTTTAATACATTTGACATAAATATAATTTAAAATCACAAGATTAAAAAGGTTTTTTTTCTTAAATTCCATTAAATTAGATCATTTTTTTAAAACAAATAGAGTAACATATTCATACTTCTCTCCTAAGAAATATATACAAATTGATTGGCATATTAGAATCATTTTATCCTCCTCCTTTTTTATATATTTATTTTTTTATTTATTTTTATTTCTTCCTTCAGTTTAATTTGAATATATTCAACAATTTCAATTAAAAAAAAAACAATAAAAAGTATAGTTGTCCATATACGTAGTAGAGAAGAGGGCACGTGAGGGGTCAGTATTTTATTGCAGAGAGTTGGAAGTAAATTTATAATGTTGGTTTTATAAAGTTTTTCGGATCTATTATTTGGTCACTTTTTGTTAATTAAAAATTTTATTTTCCTTCTTAAAGTTTTGCCTTATTTTTTTCTGACAAAAAAAAGGTCCCACTACAAGAAACCAATTGGCATAATGAGAAAATTGATTTATTAACAATAATCAAATTCTAACATTTATTTATATAACCACTACAAGAAACCAATTGGCATAATGAGAAAATTGATTTATTAACAATAATCAAATTCTAACATTTATTTATATAATAAAGTAAAAATAGCAAAAAATAATTACTATACAAATATATTTTAATCAAGGAAACAAGTAGTTCAAATCCTTTATATCGGAAAATGAGTCCTATATAAGATAAAAATGTTAATATTTTATAATATATTGAATTTTCTTATTTTCTTTCTATAATTATTTTAAATATTTTTTTATGAAAATCTTGAAATTGATGAAAAGTACTATTATTTTTTAAAAAGTTTTTATCTATTAAACAAAAGAAAAAAAGCAATGATTTATATATGACTATATCACAACACTATATGAGATATTGTGGCACGTTGGCTCATGTGCAATAGAATTAAACTATTGCACTATCTTCAATTATTTCATTTTTTTACCTTTTAGACTTATTCAGCTAACTGTCAAAGATTCACTGTTGTTCAGCATTTGCATTTTTGAAGGAATCCTCAGCCTTTTTCTATTTTCTTACTAATAACTAATAATATGATAAAATTATTGAAGAGATGATGAAAACTATTTTCTCGGTCTCAAATTATCTGTCGAATTTCTAAAGTATAATTCTCAGATAAGTTAATTTGGAGAAATTTGGTTATACCGTTGCATTAAAAGTGTACAACCACCGACAGAGGGAAGACTATTCTTGAATTCATTCATATGAAATGGGTCCAAATAAAAATTAAATGAGTCTTAATTTGTTGAAAATAATTGACCTGAAAATCATGCAGATATTTGAGCTGGATTTTGGGGTCATTAATTTGTTGCTTTGCTAGCTTCACATGAGGTGGTCCTTAAATTATTTGTTTTTGTACATAAATTAAGCAGACAAAGTCATGACTTTGGAGTATATTTTTAGTTTGCTCGAGTATATATATATAGTAACTAATTGTTATCTGCATATTACTAAGTGATTGATTTGGACGGGGGAAAGGTCCAAAAATATTTTTATTATATTATTATAAATAGTTCAATTTTGTCTCACTTTATGTATTTGTTTTTTATTTGTTCCTTGCCTTCACAAAAGTTTAGTTTGAAATGGCTGAATTTCACATATATTAAAACAAAAAAAACAAAAAAATTGTTGCGGTAAAGGATTTAAATGGACACAAAGCAATTTCAGATAACACGCAATTGATTGACAATTTAAACTTTCATCTTATTGAGAATTTCCTTCCCGTCAACCGTCGAAAACATCGAAAATAGATGATATCTACCTGTTGACGCACTTGCTAAGATGGGCACATGAGCCTATATATTTATTTACGAAAACACACATTATTATTAAGTAGAAATAGTAAGGGGAAGCGAGGAGGAAAAAGGATTTGAAATGTTGGTGATAATATTTATTGTATATACAATACAATATAGTGCCATTCAACCATTTTCATTGTATGCAAATAATGAGATTTTTTTAGACCAAAGAACATCACATTTTTGGGATTTTTTGGAATGGTGCTTTCATTTTCACTGTTGAAGAGAACATGGAAATTGTGTTGTCTGATAGAAACAGCTAGCTTTTTGCCCTCTCACTCACATGCAAGTGTCAAGAAGCATACACATGAAGATGCCACTCATCCTGTTTAGCCATTTTCATTTCTCACATTTTATACTACACTATGTTAGCAAAACCTGGAGATTTTAATTCATCCTTTGAGCAACGAAAACGACATTTCTCAATGTATATAGTAATAGTAATGATGGATTGAATCTAAAAAAGATACAAGTGCAGAAGATGGCAACACAAGAAGAGTGAGAACTCAATACCTTATGATCTAGATATGCTGATCTTTTCCAGTTTGCTGCTTCATTGTGTAAGGCACATAGGATTTGTAGAAATGCAATATGAATAAGTTTAAGCAAAAATATCTTCAGTAACAAATGACGTTTCGGTATCCATACAAGTGTCAGGTGGACATTGAAGTTGTTCATAGTTTATTTGTCGAGAAGCTTCATATACAGCAATACCAACACTTACTGATAAATTCAAGCACCTAACATATGTTTCAACCATGGGAATCCGTAGGGTTCCTCCTCCAAGAGATTCACTCTTGCAATCAAGCAGGGCTTCAGGAGGTAACCCTTTAGTTTCTGACCCAAATACAAGCCAATCGCCCTTTTTGTAGGAGAAGTCCTGCATCAATGATACTAGAGTTACACCAAATTCGCAATATCAGAAAAGGTTTGTTTATATAAATCCGGCTTTCATCATGAAAGGTAGTGGACGGCACGAGTCCCCTTTGATTAACATAGTGTGTTCCATTAGACAAGAGAACCGTTGATGAGAAAAAGCAACAATGCTCGAAAAGAACTGTGAAGAAACTAGAGGAAAGTCTTTGGCTTGTCAATAAAAATACTTACGGAGCCAAGAAGAACTCCACTTTAGCCAGATTCCTTATAGTTCTCAAGAAAGCAAAATGCAAACATAAATTTTTGGTCCTTTCAGTCTATCTCTTTGAAACATTAAACAAATTAGTTTCGTTTTCTACCTATTCCTTGTTCTATTAGAATTTCCTTGGTGCCTTCCACCTCCTACTTCTCCAACCTCAGAAACCAAAGAAAAGGAAAGAACAGCTAAAGTAGTTCCTGGTAAATGCTCAACAATCAATCAACTATAACTCAGTTCAAACTTGTTGGAGTCACAATTGAAGAACCGAAGTAAACAAACAGAAAGGGAAAAGTAAAGCTGAAAGCAACTGAATTGAGATGCTCAAAATCATTTGAAATTCTTAGAACACGAAAGAGATGGGAAGTATTGAAACAGCAAGAGGTGGTTGATCAAATCAGTAGGGTCTCACCAAAAAGAATTTAGAATTGGGCTAAAACTAATTTAGTTTAAATAAGTCTTGCATCCACTGATCCAAGTACTTTAGCCTATCTCAGATAAACTTGAGGAAAATCTGCAGCATCAGCATTAAGCGTAACATATGAATCCTCACCTACCATGTTACTCTGTTTAAACTTATCTTAGACTTATATTATATAAAATAAAAGGCACTAGAAGTTCTTTATATTTTCTACTGATGTGTAAATTTCTGAAAAGCTCAATTCCTTGAAAGCATAGGACCTAAGGTGCTAACATGACTGAAATATATCCTCAGCTACTAGATATATCCTGAATAAATCTTTTTCTTCCATTGTGCCCTGTCATTCACTAAGTCTGCACAGATTCAAGAAATTGTTGGTCCTTCGAGACAACTTCCTTCGAATGATTTTAGGTCTACCTTGTTACAACATTATAGATTTTACAGTGACAGCAAAAAGAACATTTCTTTTTATCAACCAAAAAAAGAAAAGCAAAACGAGGATTTGTATGTTTTCTTCCAATTCAAACGGAATAAATTGGTCTCATTTGGCCAAAAAATTTCCTAGGTTAAAAGCTGAGAGAACTATATGAATAGAAAAAGTATCTAAACTCACTGAATGTGTAGCTGTTCCTCTCTTTGTAAATGCCAACAGCCTCTTTTCCCCAGCCTGAAGAAAAGGAAGAAGATGGAATTTAATCTATGTTATCTGAATGTTTTGGAGCTATATGAATGAGGTATTTAAGAGACCTGTCCCATGAAGTACTCCCTGAATTCATCCCAGGACCGATGCACTTTGACAACAACATATCTGTTGGGAAGAGTTAACAGTTGAAAATTTTATGAAAATCGACAACTTACAATTTAGAGATCCATAGATATGAGCATTATGGAGAACTCTAAAATTTGAAACACTGATGAATGCAGCAAAACAGACAAACAATGAGTGCTGAGAATTGGTATACCCCAAAAATATTGTTAAAATGCACTTCGAATTTAACTCAAACCCAAAAACTAGCTCGCGCGGCTATCTAAAGAATGAAGAACCGCTACTGAACGAGAGCGAGTGAAGTGAGTAAGCACGGAACGAGCTAAATAGAAGTTGTAGCAAGGGGTGAGGATTGTCAAAGTCATATTAAAGAGACCATTCATCCCCTAAACAACTGATGTGGGACTCTTCACATACCCCTCATGCCCAGGGATGGAAATCTGGAGTGCGAACAATTTAATATAGGAGCCCAACATCGGAAAACAAGAATTGAGATGGGTCTTGCTCTGATACCATGTTAAATGGACCTTGGGCCTAACTCTAGCTCTTGCTCTTGGGGTTGAGACTTGAGTTAGGCCCAAATTCATTTATCATGGTATCAGAGTCGAGCTCATTCCAATTCATTATTCCTGATGCTGGGGGTCTTATATTGCGCACGATCCAGATGTCCTGGGAGTGCAGGGGTTGTTGGAGTCCTGCATCGTTTGTGGGAGGGGAACAATGAACATGGACTCCATATATCGTCTTGGACAATCCTCTCGGCATGAGCAAGCTTTTGAGGTTGACTTAGGCCCAAGGTTCATTTTTTTATATTCTACGGTTTCATAACAATTAGTACGGAAAAAAAAACAAGAAAATATGATAAGTTTCAGATATCTACATTGCACAGGAACACGCTCCTAGACCAAAGAGTATAAAAATTCACAACAGTGAACTGCTAAAAGGATACGGCCAATAATCAAGTCCAGCGCGCTTCAACTTTGTATTATCAATTGGAAATCCTAATGGCTGCAGAAGCAAAGAAAATTAGGAATACAAGTCTTGATGTCACAGTTATAGGAGCTAAATAGATTTTACTAGTAAAAAATATAGCTATTTTACCACCATGCAAGATGTTACTAAGATATTTAAATATGTATTGATACCTCAACTAGGTGCAGTCCAACAGCTGATGCTGCACAAGTTCTTGCTATGCTTCCAGTGTTAGGTATCTATCAATCAATACAGGGAAATAGAAGAAATAGAACCATTTAAGTCGTTTTTCAATCCAAAAGTATGTGTTCTAATGTTATGTGATAGTTTCCCTTCTTATGAAGATGAAGTAATAAACACACCATCAAAGAGGAAATGTAAATATCCTATAGCATAGAATGTTAACGCTGTATGATTTACCTATGAAACATCATTACGTAACAAATTGCAGACAAAAATACATTATCTCCTGCTGAACCAAGCTAATGGAAACTGTCAACCCTCAAACTGTATCAAAGCACTGGCTATCAAAACCTTATAATTAAAAGAAAAGAAACTCTTTAAGTTAGAAAAATAACTTCATTAACTAAGGAAGACGGGCCAGAGGGTTGGGGGAGAAAGAGAAATTTCCTTAATTTGTTAAGGTAGAGGAAAGAAATCGAAAGTTTCTCAAGACGATTAAACAAACTATAAAGATGGTAAGTCAGGACAACATGCTTGGCACTGGAGTCATAAACTCATAGGCTACCTGTTTTTGTCACCTTCTCCAGTTTAAATACCACACAGAGGGAAAATTTGGGGAAGGCAAACCCTAAGTTAACTAGGTCACGCGATATCCTATCAAAAATGAATCTGTATACTTAGATGGTACAAACCCAACCCATTCTAAAATTTTGACATTTGCCAAGATCTTAATAAAAATAAAATTAGCCCAGTAAGAAATTGTGCACAATGCTGCAAGGAAATAGCCAATTTGGTTCTGAAGAAGAGATACCCTTCATTAGAGATTTCTCTATGAAAATATGAATCAGAGTTTCAAGAAAGGAAAGA